>CM033802.1:21670532-22169095 GCA_019656835.1 Rhododendron ovatum
GACTGTCTTAGAAGGGCTATATTAACCGAGCTCTAGAGAGATTCAATATGAAGCTTTGCTCAGTAAGTGATGCGCCCATTTCAAGGGTGACAAATTTAATAAAAGCCAGTGCCCAAAAAATGACTTAGAAAGAAAGCAAATGGATGAAATTCCATATGCATCAGCATTAGGGAATTTGATGTATGCCCAGACTTGTACGAGACCGGATATTAGTTTTGCAATAGGGATGTTGGGCAGATATCAAAATAATCTAGGAATGGAATATTGGAAAGCAGTGAATAAGGTTATGAGGAACTAAGGACTATATGCTTACTTATAGAAAATCAGATCATTTGACGTGATGGGATACTCAGATTTAGATTTTGTTGGTTGTCTCGATAGCAGAAAGTAAATATTATCATTTATTTTTCTTTCTGTTAGATGCTGGAGCAATATCATGAAATGTGTGAAGCATTCTATAGCTTACTGCTTCATGCATAATGGAAACCGAGTTTGTGGTGTGCTTTGAGGCCACATATCATGTTTATAGTTGCGGAACTTCATCTTTGGTCTTGGTGTTGTCGACTCAATTCTCAGACCGAATGAAGATTTATTGTGATAATTTCGCTACATTTTTATTCTCTAAGAATGTCAAGTATTTAAGTGATTCCAAGCACATGGAAATAAAGTACTTGGTTGTTAGAGAATGAGTCCAGAAATGACAAGGGTCAATTGAAAATTGACTGACTACTACTCTTATGATTGTTGATCTATTAATGAAGGATTGTCACCAAAGACTTATAACATGTTGTCAGGATGAGTCTTTGAACAACCCTTCGTTGAGTGGTTATTGTGCATGACAAAATTAGCGCAAATAAAAGTTTGTTTCTGATTTTCTTGTTTCCAATTATGCATGCACAAATTATTTTGGATTATGTTCAACAGGAAATGTCTTGACAAGAGAAATTACAAGGGCTTTAGGCATTACAGCCTAAATAATGATATTTTTCCTATTATGGACTTGGTTAGTGAAAGTTATCAATGGTGTGGTGCATAGAAGGGAGTATGGCATGGTGCTATACAACCGCTATGACTCACATTGGTGATATGAATTAATCACAGTATTAAAGTTTCTAATTGGTTTGAACCTATTGGCTATTTTAAATCTGTGATCACGTGTCGAAGTTTTTAGTGTGGAGCCCACTCGAGTCGTTTTAAACAAATGCATATTTTGAAGAAATACACTTTGCATCACAATCGGCTTGATGGGCCAAGTGGGAGAATATTAGTTTTTTTCCTATTAGTGTGGCCCACTAGCCTCCACGTTTTGTGCATGTGAGACTCCACTATCAGATAAGCCAATGAAGTAATACGGTTCATTACGATAACTAATTAGAATTATAGATGAAGGAAAACTCTTGATAATAAAAGAGACCTTGATGGACTAGGTGTCTTTTGATAATTATCTCTAAGGCCCTCTTCTCTCCTCTATTAAAGGTAGAATACTCACCCCTTATTCTTACGGTTTTTCCATCAATTAAAGTACTGAGGTATCTAGAATAGAGATAGAGAGAAGAAGGTGAGCCAAGAATTAAGGTGTTTCTAATTAAGGAGTTTGTTCTTTCTAATCACGATGGCCAACAAAGGTACGCTATTTATTGTTCTTGAGATGTGTTGAATTCAAGATCCTGTTATATCTGTTTTCCGCATAATAGTTTTTGTAGATATAGATTTACAACCCATTCATAGTTGGAAAACAAGGAAAAAACACAAAAGTGCAGCAAGAGAGAATATCTATAACTCCTGGTTATACTTAATGGCATTGATGAGCAAGCAATTGAAATAACATCACTCAACACAAATGAACAGTCACATCCAGTGCCGGCCCTGATATTTGAGTTGCCCTAGCCCAACCTCATATTTTGTTGTCCACCTACTATTAAGTCATACAAAATTTAAAAAATATACAAGTACAAAAAAAAAAAAAATCAAAATTACATTGTTCTTTTAACTTGAATAACATTAAAAAAAAAAAATTAACATCAAAATGTAAACTCCGGTTATAGGGCTTTATGATTAGCACGATCCACTTCAATGAAAACAACTTCTCCTTGCATTTTTTGAAACAAAATTTTCAATTGAGTCATCGTATTTTAATTATCCAAGAACTTGGGACTTTTTATTTTTTGACTTTTTGGACTTTTTAGTTGATATATGTGAGAAGAATGACTTGTCTCGAAAAGCATAGAAAATTAAAAGAACCGCAAATGCCCAAAAATGCTTTTAGTGAAACGGAGCCTCATTTTTCAATTGAGGCAAAAAAAAATGCCTACTGAAATTATAAATTGGGAAGAAATAATATTATTTAAATAGAAATAATTTATATTCAAAGTCCAAAAACAACATTAAGGATAAAACCCAGAGCTTTGGGGCTTTTATATTTTTTCAAGAGAGAGATTAAAAACCTGACCTTTGGAGGGAAATGGACTGGCGGGGTTTTATGTGGTTTGATTTTGGAGATTTTTAGAGCATTTGAAGAGTAGTTTTTTTGCAAAATAGAGCAGATATATAGCATATAGCATGAGAGAGAGAGAGAGAGAGAGAGAGAGAGAGAGAGAGAGAGAGAGGAGGAGGAGGAGGAGGAGGAACAAAAATAGAGAAATATAAGAGAGAGAGAGAGAGAGAGAGAGAGAGAGAGAGAGAGAGGAGAAGAAGAAGAAGAAGAAGAAGAAGAAGAAGATGAAAGAGGAGGAACAAAAATAGAGAAATACAAAATTGAGGGGGGAGCGCTGGGATTCGAACTCAGCAGCCCAGAACTTTGACAACTCGTCAATGACCAGAATACCAATCAAGTTCTTTGTGCTACTAATGAAAACCTTTTTATACTTATACCTAAATTTGAATTTTTTTTTTTGTTGCTCGAGTCCGGAGGGTTGCCCAAGCCCGTGAACTTGCGGGGCTTACCCCGGGACCAGCCTTGATCACATCTTCCCCATACGCAAGAGGGGGTATCTCATACGACGTGCAAATGCGGAATGTTTACAAAAGCATGCATGGCTCCCTTATCAAGAAGGGCATTGCAAAAGCAAGAATGAGATTTCCTATTAGTTTAGATAGAGTATTTGTTCTAACTCCCAATACATGATTTAGGAAATTAAAAAAACTAATAATAACTCACGAAGGAAGGAATACCTCTTGCTCCATTCAAAATGTTGGAAAGCATATTCAATACCTATGTAGCGCAGACACAGATACGAGCACAGGCACGAACACGGGAATTCTAAAAAAAAGGGATACTGGCATAGCCGGAGACATGCCGCGTGTATATTTATTTATTTTATATAATACTTTTCCTATATATGTGTATATAATTAAACTAACACATACAATTACAAACTATACCAGTATACTACAACACACACACACACACATATATACCGAAAGAGGAGAGTTACAGATGACATACATCAAATACACACACACACACACACACATATATATATATATATATTGAGAGAGAGAGAGAGAGAGAGAGAGAGAGAGAGAGAGAGAGAGAGAGAGAGAGAGAGAGAGAGAGAGAGAGCATACTGTGAGATAGCTGAGAGGAGATTATGAGAGAGGAGAGAGGAGCTGTCGATGTTCTTAGGATAACCTGATTAGGGTTTTCATCGGTCGATATATGTTTTGTATAGGAGGCGACTATTCGCAAACCTTTATTTTCTCCATTAGCCCACTTCCTTTATTTACTGCATATAACCCATTAATTTTCCTTTGTTTACTCCATATAACCCATTAATTTTCCCAAATCTTCCTATTATACCCCTCTTCTCCCAAAACATCACCGCCCCACCACTCTCACTCCCTCCCCTCCTCTCTTCAAGGTTACTCTCTCTCTCTCTCAAAACGAAACCCACTTGGGAGCCGATCGAGCACTATGTTTTTTTCGATGCAGAATTTTTAATTTTTTGAACTAGATTTTCGGCGTTTCAGGTCCTAAAAAATGTAACGTTTTCGACATTTGAATACCGTAATATTTAAATAATTTCGACAGTTAGTTACCGAAATGTTTATATATTTTCGGCAGTCAATTACCGAAAAGTATATATATAGAGGACTTTCAAATCTTCAGTAATATAATATTGTCAAATAAATTTTCGATACCCTAATACCAAAGTATATACCAGAATTCGGCAGTTAATTACCAAATTATATATGTATTTTCAACAGTTAGTTACCGAAATTATTTTCAAAATGGTCGCAGTGTGGTGATTTAATGGCAATTGTACTGAGAGAGAGAGGAGTGGCGATGGTGCGGCGGTGCTCTTGATCGAGTGGTGGTGGCTATAGCGAGCTATGGAGATAGAGGAGGCATGAGTTGACTGAGGGAAGAAAGGAAGAAGATGATGATAGGTTATGTCTAAAAAGTTAGAAGGGCAAGTAGGACATTTTGCATTGGGAGCTTATGTTGTAATTATTTGAAAAATTTTAATGGGCTAATGGAGAAAATAAAGGGTTACGAATAGTCGCCCCCTTTGTATAGGTTTAAATACGTTTTAACCTAAAATTAATAATAACATATTTATCCCCGAAAGAAATTTAAAAAAATTACATATTCACCTCGCCATGTCCCCATCTGTGTCTCATTTGTGTCACCCCGTGTCCCACCCCATAAATTAAATTAAGGCAAAAATACATAAACACCCCCTCAACTATCACTCTTTCTCGTAAACACCCCCTCACATTTAAAAGTGCCCATGGAGACCCCCTCACTTATTCCCATTACCCAAGTAACACCCTTTCATCTCAGAACTGCTTGCTGGGAGGTCACATGTTAGCAAATTGAGCATTTTTTGGACAAAAATGCCCTTTGACAATCCCCTAGAATGGAACACTCTTCCAATCGACACCCCCACATGGCCGACGAAGCCAAGGCCAAAGGCAACACCGCCTTCTCGGCCGGCAACTACGCCGACGCCGTTAGCCACTTCACGGACGCCATCGCCCTCTCCCTGGACAACCACGTCCTCTACTCCAACTGATCCGTTGCCCACGCCTCCCTTAACCAGTACACCGAGGCCCTGTCCGACGCCCAGAAGACCGTCGAGCTCAAGCCCGATTGGCCCAAGGGCTACTCCAGCCTTGGCGCGGCCCACTAAGCTTCCGTAGCTATGATGATGCCGTTTCCGCCTATAGGAAAGGCCTCAACCTCGACCCCACCAACGAGGCCTTACAGTCCGGCCTCAAAGACGCTTGATCCGCCGCCTGTAAGTGTAACATCCCGTATTTTCCTTAAATGGTAATTTTATTTGAGTTGAATATTTAGACAATATAAAATTTTTTTTTTGAAAGAGGCATTCGGTGGTGGACTTATCTCACCAATTTGGGTTTTTGTTTTCTACTAATTTCTAGAGCTTGTATTAGTATTAGTATTGCATGGGTGATGGGTCCACGAGAGGAGCCTTACTACTGCCAAGTGGAATTTACCTTGGAAAGAGAGAACCGAGAGTTGAGATATCATGAGATGCAAGCCTATATAAACGGGTGTCCTCCCATTTCATGAGAGGGTGCTTCAAAAGGAAGAAACCAAAAACACTTAAAAGGAAATATGAGCTGGAGTTCTTAGACCAAAGGTGATTTGAAGTCTGATTAGCATAATCTTTGCGAGGTTATTAGATGTTGGGTCCAAATATCCCACAGGCTACGACAACGATCGTAATTTTTAAGGTACCGGGTAGTGTGCAATACATTCCTAACTAAATCTCTTTGCAAAGAGTATTCTTTGATTCTCTCATATTTGTACTTATTTGATGTCTAAGCTTGTTGATTCAGTTATTGTCACTTCTTGTTTCGTGACAGAGAAAGTATTTGGCTGAAAGCCATGGAACAGATTGGTACATGTTTAAACCCACTGGGTCATAGAGTTATAAAAGATGTACGATGGATTGCCCCATGGGGAGTCCAGTATGTTTATGGGGCCCATGTGCCCAATACAGAGTATTGACCTGAGTGGTGCTTGGCATGTTATCGAAATGAGCCGGGTATGAGGCTACAAATGAAAACATTCAGAATGATCCGACTTGATTTGTTATCCTCGTTTATTAAGCATATTCTTATTGCTAGCCATGTTATTGTCCTCGTATTGCATATACTACCCGGGCGTTTTATATTTTTCAGGTGCAAAGCAAGTTAGTGGGGACCCGAGTTGGAGTATTTGGAGTAATTAGTTTTAGAGATTGTTTAGAAATATGTATATTTTGGAGGTTTATAGGCCCACCATGTATATTTATCTTGAGGATTTGTAATTCTAAGAGATGTATTTATTTTGAGGCAATGTAAAAATTCGGGTCGTCACATTAAGTCATGGCTGTCGCCTTCGTCGTCGCTGTTTGGGGACATATTCTCTGGGCTCGAGATGTGGGCCAAGCTGACACCCGATCCGAGCAAGTTTTGGCGGTGGCGGTGGCAATGGTCGCCATTCACCCCCCTCCTGCTCCTACTCCCCCTCTCTCTCTCTCTCTCTCTCTCTCTCTCATGGAGGGTGGAGTAAACTCTCTCTCTCTCTCTCTCTCTCTCTCTCTTTCATGGAGGGTGGAGTAAATAATTTCAAGATTTTTTAAAATTTTTTTTTTCCTTTAAGGCCCCGTTTGGATGCATCATATAGAAGGGGGATTATTTTTCAACCCTCTGTAAGACCTTGGCCCCACACTTTGCCCCCGTTTGGGAGCCATAAACTACAGGGGTTTTCCAGAACACCGTTCTTGGCTAAGACTGGAGAAAGGGGCATCGGCGGTCTTATCTTCGGCTGGGGTTTGAGGTCCCCATAAGTTATCCCCCTAATCCCCCTCGAAAATGGACAATTTCACCCCTCCTAATTCCCCTTCTCCTAACCCCCAATACCCTAGCCCAAATTCAAAACCCTGGTTTTTTTTTACTATGAACAGAGACAATGAAACAAGAAGAAGAGAATGAACAAAAAAGATCGGAGAGAGGGAGGGATCGAACTAGGCCAATGAGACCGTGGCATTCACCAGGGATCGGAGAAACGAAGTGTGTCGCAGTTTTTCTTCTTTCTTCTTCTACTGTTCTCTCTCTCTCTCTCTCTCTCTCTCTCTCTTAAAATAACGAAATGGGACAGGTTCGATAAGAACAAGGACAATAACATGAAAATTATTAGGTGCATGTGTGCCCAATTGTTATCATGCACCCCCACTCATAATCAATTAAAAATGTAAATTAAATAAGGGCATTAACACCCCCTCCATAAAACAGAATTTTAAAAAATATATATACATCTATAATAATATTAAAATCATTAATTTGTTAGTAGAAATAAATATTACGGCTTAAATTGTGAAAGAATAATTAAATTTGCAATTACATATAAAACATAATACATAATTAATTTCGGGATTGCATAAGGACAAAATGGTCATTTAACAGCTTTTTACATCATCTACTCTTCCTTATACCCCCTATTAATCCTACATCCAAACAAAGTATTATTTAATCCCCTTCTCTAATACTTCATCCAAACAACCTCTTATTTAATCCCTCCCCCATAAACATCACATCAATGTGGGACATCCCTTATTAACTAATACCCTTACTATCTTATCCCCCCTTATTAACTAATACCTCCAATTCTTTTTCCGCATCCAAACGGGCCGTAAGGGTATAATAGAAAAGGGTATCTTGGTCATTTCCTCCATTCCGTTAATGGAGTTAGCATTTTTTTCGTTTCCAGTAGTTGAGAGGGTCTCTATGGGTGCTTTTGAATGTGAGGGGGTGTTTACGAGAAAGAGTGATAGTTGAGGGGGTGTTTATGTACTTTCACCTTAAATTAAATTACTAGTTAATATAGCTAGTAGAATTAAGATAATTGTTAACATCTTGTTTACAATTATTGGGGCTAAAATTCTTGGAGTCCTAACTGTATTTGAACCCCGAAAAAATGTGTGGTGAATATAGACGTTGAGAAGACCATCGAATAATTACTCTGATTCTCGTAATAATCCTTCATTAATTATTTTTTAATAATTTTATGATTCCCACAACCACCCTCTGAGTCTTTCAGTGATTGATCCTCGTTCTGCTGTCTCCTAAAATCTTCTTTTTCAAAAAGAAGGTAATTTTTAAATTCAAATATAACGAAAATGAAAAATAATTTTTCAATTTTTTTTGCATCGTTTAAAAGATCTCAATGAGATTTATCAAACAAGATTCATATTGGTAGAAAAATTATTTGCGTAAACACATAATTTTTGATCTTGAAATTACCTTCTTTTTCTTAAAGTTCCTTTTCGGAGAATATGGAAGGTCTTCCACTTTCCTATATTTTTTTATTTTCCTTAAAATTTCATCATTCTTCTTATCTTCAGTTGGAGTATTATATTCCACAAGGACATGTTTGAACCAATGTTTTAATCAGACCGGACCGACTTGTTCAACCGATTAAACCGTCAACCAGCCCTTACTTCAGTCTGGATAAACCCCAGAACCGTTACAATTTCAGAATCAGCCTTATTAAGTAAAACCGCTCCGATCCAGCAATTCAACCGGCACCCCACCAAAACCGGAAGCGGATCACTCGAACCGTTTGGGTAATTTTTAAAATATTTATTGCTTTGAGAAAGGGTCAGCTGTAGGCTGTAGCATTACTTTCGTGGCACTGCACACGCAACCAAAATACTCCATATAAATACACCCAAACACACCTCATGTAGCCAACCAAAATGTTTTTTTTAGGATAAAAAAAAAAAACCAAAATGTTTTTTTTTTTATCAGACGAAAATGCCTTCAAGGCTGTAGCCAACCAAATTTGAAAGTCAAGACCTTTGCCTCTTCACATTTTCCCGGGAAATAAACTCCCTGGCCTCCCAACCAAGTTCACAACTGAAAAAAGAAAAAACCCAAATCCACAAAGATGCCCAAACTACCCTCACCCTTCCCAACTCCCTTCCTTTACTTCCTCCTCACTCTCAAGCCCTTTCTTGTAATTTCGCAACCCCCGGCAGACCAAACCCAAACGATCCTCCTCACCATCAAACAGTAGTGGGGAAACCCTCCGCATCTCTCCTCGTGGAGCACCTCGTCACTGCCATGTTCGTGGCCAGAAATCACCTGCACTGGCAAAGCGGTCACGGGGCTCAACCTCATGAACTACAACATCACAGAATCAATCCCACCATCCATTTGCGACCTGAAAAACCTGACCTAGCTCGACCTTTCCTTTAATTACTTCTCAGGAAATTTCCCCACAGTTCTCTACAACTACTCAAACCTCCGGTACCTAGACCTCTCCCAAAACTACTTCGTGGGCCCCATCTCGTCCGACTTCGACCACCTCTCCTCCTCCCTCTTGTACATCGACGTTGGTGCCAACAACTTCTCCGGCGACATCCTGCCGGCGATCGGCGGGCTGCCAGAGTTGCGGTTCTTAAAATTGTACCTGAACCTGTTCAACAGCAGTTTTCCAGCCGAAATCGGAAACCTGTCTGAAGCTCCATAGGTTGAGCTCCCTTTTTGGTTGGCACGTTCATGACAAAAATACACATTTGCGTGTATCGTTTTTTTTTATCGAGTTGTACTTTTCTTTTATATTTTGATAGAGAGTCTGTGCTAGGGTGTGGAAAGGAATCTCAATTTTTGTATATGAGTGCGGTAGATGTTAGTCAAGTTCTTATTGGGCCGGTTCATGAAAGAGTTGGAAAACGGAGTATTTTGTTCAAAGCATGATCAAGTTGTTATTAGGCCAGTTGGGCCTTAACAAGTATTGACCCGTTAGGTCAATAAAAATGAAAAAGGGGGACTGAGCACTTGAATATATATATATAGTGCTTTTCATATCCGGTCGCCCGGGTTTTAGTATGGTCCGGATTTGGGTCTTTGCCGTTGGATCTCTTCCATCCAATCCAACGGCTGTGGCCGTTGGATCTCTTCCATCCAATCTAACGGCTGTGGAAATAAAAGAGAAATAAAAAGGGATTTCCCCACTCCACTCCCCTTCAGCCCATTTCGTTCTCGCCAAAGAAGAGAAAAAAGAGGCGACTGTGTACCAACGACCCACGCGAAGACGATGACTGTATACGAACGACGGCCCATGGTGTCTCCCTCTCTCTCTCGTTCTCTTCCTCTCTCTCACTCTCTCTCGGTCTCTCTCTCGCTCGGTCTCTCTCTCTCACTCTCATTCATGTGATTTTCGAATTGATTTTGTGATTTTTTGTGTGGTTTCAATCGATCTCGGAATGGCCGACGACGAACGATCAGAGCTACGATCGGAGCTACGATCAGCCCTAAGGTCGCTCACTTTCTCTCTCATTCTCTCTCTCTCGTTCTCTATTAGAATCGAAACCCTAATGATTTTAGGGCTAATTTCTGTGATTTGTACACAGAGGCGAAAATCCAAAGCCGATATCAGCCCTGAGGTCTCTCTCTCTCTCTCTCTCTCTCTCTCTCTCATTCTTGTTCTCTGTGATTTTTTTGCATATTCTTGGATATACGAGCGAATGAATCTATTTTTGCAATATGGGAAAAAAAAAAGTTTCTGGAGATGTCCGCATTGATGTTGGAAGTTGGAACTGATTTATATGAATCAAAGATAATAATTTGTGCTAGGGCAATTAAACTGGTTACTATTTGTACTATTTGATCTCAAAGAAAGGGGAAAATTCTAGTATTTATGGTAGGGCAATTAAATTGATATATATATATATATATATATATATATATATATATTTTAATCTTTGAGTTAATGTCTGCCATTGGCTTCCATTGGTAGGTTACCCATAAGTAGCTAACAATTTGATAGAATGGAAGAACAAGATCGAACCAATGTTGATCCAACCCCCTTGTTTCGAGCACCACCACCGAGGTATCTCTCGCCCTCTCTCAAAAATTTGTTGCATATTATAGCATAAAGGGAGACACATAGATTGGTATTTGTTGTAAATGTTTGTTTGCATGTTAGTAATTGTATATATTTTGATTTTTAGAATGCAATCTTTGGACGACATAGCAGTATCACCGTCACCATCCCAACCGTGTCAATCATCTGTGAATTCTTGTCAAGAAATTTACACTCCTCAAGTTAAAAATGAAGTGATACCGAAAATTGACCAACAATTTCTCAAATTAGACAACGTTTGGGAATTTTACAACGAGTATGCTAGACAAGCTGGATTTAGTGTCTGAATCAATTCTAGTAGGTTGGGTGAGAATGGTAAAGTAATGAGGAAGGAGTACGTTTGTTTTAAAGAAGGGGAGAGGAGAAATTCTAAGGCCACTAAACGGCGTCGGGGTTTAACTAGAGACAAATGTGGTGCAAAACTTGCTGTCGTGAGAAAAGGTGAAGTGTTTGTTGTATCAAAATTTGTCGAGAGTCATAACCATGAGCTTACAACGCCAAGAAAGGTGCATTTGTTAAAATCTCATCGCCGAGTATTAGCTGCACAAAAAGCTTTAACGGAACAATTATCAGCTGCTAATGTACCAACTTGCCAACAAATGAGTATTTTTGGGTTGCAAGCAGGGGGTATTGAAAATGTTGGATTTTTACCACGAGATCTTTACAATGATAAACGAGATAGGAAGAATGTAGTACATGGTCATGACGCGAATATGTTGTATGAGCACTTCGAGATGGAACAACAAAAGAATTCGGGCTTTAGGTTCACATTCGAGAGAGATGAAAAGGATAGAATGACTCATTGTTTTTGGGGCGGATGCCACCTCTAGAAAGTCATATCAATATTTTGGGGACGTGGTAGTTTTTGATACTACGTACTATACAAACAAATATTCCTTGATATTTGCACCTACATTGGGGGTCAACCACCACAGACAGACAACACTTCTTGGGTGTGCATTCTTGAGTGATGAAAAAATTGATTCGTTTGTGTGGCTCTTCAATGAATGGTTAAAAGCGATGCTAGGTGGACCACCCAAATTGATCATAACTGATCAAGATCCGGCGATGACAAGAGCAATTGCTTCTGCTCTTCCAAATACGTTTCATCGATATTGTATTTGGCACATTGTGAGCAAATTTTCTGAAAAAATGGTTGCACTGTTGTATAAGGATTGTATATGGAATTCTGAAACACCTGGAGAGTTCGATGCAAGATGGGCAACTATTGTAGGAAACTCTTAGTTGTCTAGTAATAAATGGTTGCAGGACATGTATGAAATTCGTGATAGATGGGTTCCCGCATATACGAACCACATGTTTTCTGCCCATATGACTAGTAGTCAACGGGCTGAAATTTCTCATTCGTTTTTCAAGAGGTATGTGTCCAAAGAAAATTCAATGATGGATTTTGTGACGCGATTCAATAGGGCACTTGCCAAAGTCCTGACATAATGAATTGGATTTGGACCATAAAGATGTAAATGAGAAGCCTCAGTTGAAAACCTCGTGGGCAATGGAAAAGAGAATGAGTGAAATATATACATGGAGCATATTTGAGAGGTTTCAAGAGGAAATCTTTCAAATTAATGCATATGTGGTTACGTTCATACGCGAGAATGAACATCGGTGTTTGTGGAATGTTCAGAGAGAAGAAATGGAAGGTGCGAAAATTCGTGAGATTTCGGTGGACAAGTCATCAAACCGTGTCAGTTGTAGTTGTAAAATGTTTGAATTCGATGGAATTTCTTGTCGGCACCTGTTGGCGTACCTGTTTCGAATGCAAATTAGGGAACTCCCTACTGAATATATCTTGCAGAGGTGGACAAAGACAGCAAAAGCGGGCAGGGTGATGGATGACTTAGGTAGTGATGTGAGAGAAATATGTAACAGTCCACTTCTTGTGAGGCAACAAGGGCTCTTCCAACTTGCTTGTACAGTTATCGATAAGGTTGTCTTAGATGAAGAAGAAAGTGAAGTTGTGCGAGAAGCTTTGGAATCTAGTCAAAAGAAGATTGCATTGATGAGGAGTGCTCGCAAAGATGGTTCACCAAGTTCTATCCAATTGGCTTCAACAAGTCGTATCCAAGTGCCTTCTTCTCTCGGAAGCCAACATAGTTTGAAAGAACCACTACAAGTAAGGGCAAAGGGTTGTGGTAAGCGTTTGAAAGGAGGAAAAGAGAAGACCATCAAGAAGATGAGGAAATGTAATGGTTATGGGTTAACAGGGCAGTCACATGACAAAAGGAATTGTCCAAAGCTTATAAACATGTAAGTGGATGTTAATTTGTACTATGAATTTTATAGTTTATACACAGAATACATCTTAATTGTTGTCTTATTTTATTAGGTCTTCACACGATGTTAGGTTGAGTGATGCCGAGGACGATGACGATGACGACGTTGACGATGAGTGTAAGTGTTTGTGGCACATCTCCGTTTAATTCTTTACTTGTGCTTGTGTTTTGTTTCCTCTATTCATGTTATTATCTTTTTTGGGTTGCAGGATGGATTAGTGATTCAAATAGATCTATTGGAGCGATTATTGAATAATGGATCGAAAAGAAGCCGTCAGAAGATGGCCAAAATTGTTCCTATTGCTTCCAAAACATATCGTTTCCAGCTATTAGAAATTTGGATTGGGATCTGATTTTGTAAGATTTCTTTGCAGATGAATGATATTGTGGGAAATGCATCTTATGTAGCACCTGAAGTTCTACATAGTGTATGGCTGTATTGTCTGAGTAGTGTAGCTTGCTTTTCATGTGGTCTACAGTAAAAACATTGCCCCCTATTTTTAAATTAAAACATTGCTTAAGAGTATCAACTCACAATCAGATTTTTATGTAAGACCGAATTTTATAATCCATTTTAGTTGTTTACGGGACGACAAACACAGATGTGCGCCACAGTACCAATATATAGTAAACGTATACCGAATTTTAAGTCAATAGTTGCCTCCTGGAAATGGAATGTGGCGAAGAGATCAGTTGAAGAGAAGATGGTATCATGGTAGATAATCATGGCTAGCCAACAAGATGGTATCATGGTAGATAATTGAAGCCCAAGAAATACCATTAGATTTTGACACCTAAACTCCCGTATATGGACAGAGAGATTGGTGATGAGCTGCTCATATAAACAAGTTAGGTGGATAGATTTACAAGTGCTCAAGGTATTTTCCAATCAATTAATACAACGAGATTACGAGGAAAATGTTAGAAGAGTTTGTTATAATACTGGCCATGCTTATGGTCCAGACTGTTGAGAATTCAAGAGTGGATTAAAGAAAAACACGCTTGGTCATGATTAGCCAACTGCACGGAACTACATATCCCGAACCACAACTCTTTCAAAAACGTTTATTCTCACAATGCAAAACCTACGAAAACATGAATCTGAAGAATTTGCTAGCTCACACTAGAATGTTTCTGAGTACCAACATGCTACTAGAATCTGATGCACAAAACCAGCCATAGCAGCCTTTACAACGATACTGAAATTGACTAGTAAAAAGAAAGCAACCAATTGCTGGTGAATTACAACAAAAAAAAAACCAACTACTACAACGAATACAATATTTGCCATCACAGTCAAAACGTACAATACATTTTGAGAACCAAAGTTTTAAACTACCGGCTACAACAACTACGAACGAATATATATTACATTCACTTAAGAAGTTCAATGATAGCCACTACCAAGGCTAGCCCACTTTAGAATTGAAAGACAATCAGCATGTGCTTTAAATTAGCAACGGTGACTTCCATGACTTCAACACGTATATCATTCTTTACTACTTTCACCTCTGGTGCAACATGTGGGCTGGGTTCATGCTACCCAATTTGATAGCACCAATCCCAGTACTCGCATTTGTCTTTATCTTTTGCATCCTTTGGACACTTATAGTAGAGCCTTCCAGGATTCTTTTCAAACTCTGAAATATACATAGCAGCTCTCAACCCACACCAACATGTCTTGTTTTGAAATGTAGGGTGACGAGATTGAATGGTACTCCTGTTGCTTGAACTGGACATGACTATTTTAACACGATTACTACAGACACTCACACAATGTCTACACACACTCACACAAATGTCCAACACAGCTAAAAAGCTAGAAATAATATAACAAATTTAGGGAGGTAGTGTTTGGCTCAGAAAATTTTCATCATAGCCAAATAAAGTGGCTCAAATAAATCGAATGTTCAAGACCCACTTTTTTAAGGCACTAAGGCGGCAACATTAGTTGCCAAGTTGACCATCTAATGTTTCCAAGCCTTAGTACACATTATATATATAGTTCTTTTCATGTCCAGTGGCCGGGATTTTCTTATGGTCCGGATTTGTGTCTTTGCCGTTGGATTGGATGGAGGAGATCCAACGGCTGTGGAAATAAAAGGGTAATAAAAGGGATTTCCCACCCCTCCAGCCCCATTTCTGCGTTTCTTTTCACTGCAAGAGAGTGAGAGGGAGAAAGAGAAACGGAGGCGATTGTACACGAACGACCCAAGCTCAAGTTGAAAACAAAGACAACGAACGATCAGAGCTACGATCAGCCCTAATGTCCAACACAGCCACAACTATAAGTAACTTATAACTTTTCAATTTAGATAGCTAGTTTTGGCTCAGAAAATTTTCATCATAGCCAAATAGATGAAATGTTCACGACACCACATTTTTAAGGCACTAAGGCGGCAACATTAGTTGCCAAGCTGACCATCTAATGTTTCTAGGCCTAAGTACACATTCCATGTTAATTTATCATCAAAGCCAACAAATAGGACCAAACAAATCTAGAAATAGGGGCAAACTCTCCCAATGGCTCAGAAATTTTTCATCATAGCCAAATAAAGTGGCTCAGATAAATGAAATGTTCACAACACCACATTTTTTAGGCACAAAGGCGGCAACATTAGTTGCCAATTGACCATCTAATGTTTCCAGGCCCAAGTACACATTCCATGTTAATTTATCATCATAGCCAATAAATAGGGCCAAACAAATCTGGAAATAGGGGCAAAAACTCTCCTAATGGCTCAGAAAATTTTCATCATAGCCAAACTCATAGAAAATCTGGACCATAATAAAATTCGGGCGACTGGAACTGAAAAGAACTGATATATAGATCACAGTTCTAAATGATACACTGATAACACCAACCAAACCCCACTTCAAAATTCTCTAGCCAAAATCAGCATAAGTCACACACGAAAATCAATCCAAATAGCAACTGATCATAAGAAAATCCAACGGCTCAGACACAAATCCAGACCATAAATGCCCCAAATCGGATATCATACTGTTAGGGTTTCAAAAATCATTCAATCAGTAGAAATCAGCCATCCCGAGGTCGAAAGAAATCACCACACAAACAAATCACAAAAATCAGTCTCTATTCCTCATTTAGGGTTTCGAAAATCGAAGATATACTGTTAGGGTTTCTAATAGAGAACGAGAGAGAGAGAATTAGAGAGAAAGTGAGAGACCTTAGGGCTGATCGTAGCTCCGATCGTAGCTCTGATCGTTCGTCGTCGGCCATTTCGAGATCAATTGAAACCACACAAAAAATCACAAAAATTAGTTCGAAAATCACATGAATGAGAGTGAGAGAGAGAGACCGAGAGAGAGAGAGACCGAGAGAGAGGGAGACACCTTGGGCCATCGTTCGTATACAGTCGTCATCTTCGCATGGGTCGTTGGTACACAGTCGCCTCTTTTTTCTCTTCTCTGGCTAGAACGAAATGGGCTGAAAGGGGGTGGAGTGGGGAAATCCCTTTTTATTTCTCTTTTATTTCCACAGCTGTTGGATTGGATGGAAGAGATCCAACGGCCAAGACCCAAATCCGGACCATACTAAAATCCGGGCGACCGGATATGAAAAGCACTGTATATATATATATATATATAGTCCGGATCCAATGAGGGATCCCGCACGGTGTTACCGTGCGGGACTCCCCTTTCTCGATCGAATTGCGACGATCCGAGCCGCTCAAAGTGATCAGAACGTGATTTTAAGAGTACTCGTGAGAAATCAGCAAAAAACATGATCGGCAAGGGCTTGATCCGAATAGTTTTTTATTGAACGGTTCAGTAAAAAACTGCTTGAATCAAGCCCTTCTTGATCATTTTTTTTTGTTGATTTCTCGTGGGTACCCTTAAAATCACGTTCTGCACACTTTGAGCGGCTCAGATCGTCACAATTCGATCGGAAAAGGGGAGTCCCACACCATAAGATCGTAAGGGATCCCTCATTGGATCCGGACTCTATGTGTGTGTGTGTATATATAACCCTTGATTCTTACAGTTTACCACTACCAAGCACAGCTTTTGGTTTTTGTGTGCCCTCGTTTACATCTGAGAACACTATTGAGGGCTACGTTCCTTGTATCTTGAAGTATTGTGAAGATTCTTGGGATCTTGGTGCTAATTAATCATCTTCAAGAGGTTCTTATCATTCATCTGCATCCAAATTGTTAACATAATATTAGGAAATATTATGTTGCCATATTTTCTAAGTTTTATTATTCCGTTTCTAGTTTAGGCAAATTATTATTTATGTTTTTTAGTTAGTCTAGGTTTCCTTATTATGCGTATTTTCTTGTTATGCGTCTTGTAGCCTATATAAAAGCGTGCTAGGTTATGGTTTGAAAACAATCAATAATACATCTTTCGCCTTTCTTAACATGGTATCAGAGCTATAATTAAAATTTAGGCCCTGTGGAATTATCGCTCTCGGCTGGCGGCCTAAACTTCGTTGCCGTTCGCCAGGCACTCATAGTAATATGTAACTGGCTTGTGCACTCGGATTTCACCTCAAATCTCTACTGTCAAGGCTTTTCTCGCTCATGGTTGTTTTCGGCTCTCCCTATCGTTTCTCTTTTCTGGCTTCATTTGGTTTCTCTTGTCTTGGCTTGGCTTGACATGGCTGCTCCTGGTTTCTCTTGGCTTTTTCAAACTCAAGTTGGTAGACCTACTTGAGTTTTAGGGGGGATGTTAACATAATATTAGGAAATATTATGTTGCCATATTTTCTAAGTTTTATTATTCTGTTTCTAGTTTAGGCAAATTATTATTTATATTTCTTAGTTAGTCTAGGTTTCCTTATTATGTGTATTTTCTTGTTATGCGTCTTGTAACTTATATAAAGGCGTGTTAGGTTATGGTTTGAATACAATCAATAATACATCTTTCACCTTTCTTAACACAAATCATTGAAGAAAATCCTTTCTTGGAGTTTGGAATTGAAGGTATTTCTGGAAGGCTTGAGGATTCAAGATCGACGATCATGCAGAGGAATGATGAATGTGGATTCGGCAAGTAGTTCTTAGGACTCGTGGTGAGGATACACGGTCATTATTAAGTTTACTTGTAATCGTACAAAGGTTTTAGTGCATGATTCTTTCCCATGGTTTTTACCCGTATTGGGGTTTTCCACGTAATTTTTGTGTCTCGTGCGATTGTTTACTTGTGCTTTGTGATTGAAGTAATCTAGTGAAGAGGTAATTATATATCTAGCATCAACCTAGATATTTCACTGTCGAATTTAGAGTTGTCGGACCGTTTTTCTACCATCTCTCCTAAAACCAATTGGTGGTAAGAAGGGTTTCAATTAAGTCTTTTATGGCATTCGACATCGCACCCGCTAGTCTGTTTTTAGAGTGGTCGCAGGAAGTGGCATTGTGTAACCAAATCTATGGGGCACACCGGGCCCAACAAGAGTATCTAAGAATGCCTTACAATCCCCTTACCCCGGTGAAAATTCCGCCGGAGTTTGGAAACCTGAAGAAACTGACTTACTTGTGGATCACCTTCGCCAATTTAATCGGTGAAATACCCGCAAATTTTTTGGGCTTGTCGAGCCTTGAGCACTTGGATTTATCTTCTAATGATTTAGAGGGTCCAATTCCAAAAGCTCTGTTTCAGCTGAAAAACTTGAGTGTTGTTTATTTGTATAAAAATCGATTATCAGGTGGAATTCCGACCCCTATCGAGTCATTGAACTTGATCGAGATTGATTTATCGAATAACAGTTTGAGTGGCTCAATCTCAGAGGATTTTGGGAAGTTACAGCAGTTGGAGCTCTTGAATCTATATTTCAATCAATTTTCCGGCGAAATTCCGGCGAGCATCGTATTACTTCCGGCACTAAAGAACTTTCGGGTTTTCTCGAATCAGTTGAATGGCACCTTACCACCTGAAATGGGCCTTCATTCCGATCTTGAAACTTTTGAAGTCTCTGATAATCTGTTCACCGGCGCCTTGCCGGAGAACTTGTGTTTTGGCCGGAGACTGACCGTGCTTGTGGCTTTTTCGAACAATCTCGCCGGAGAAGTGCCTGAATCGCTGACGAATTGCGTCACTTTGCGAACGATTCAGCTCTACAATAAGAGTTTTTGGTCGAAATGGTCCTAATTTGTAATCAAATTGGAAGAATACCCATGTTTTTCAAATGTTTTGTAAAAATAGACCATCGCGCCTTTTCAAAACGCGCTAGAACTCCTACGTGGCAAAGAAGTCTGATTTGGTCCAAGTCAGATTATAACGCCTTTTCTGAAGGCGTGTTTTAAGTATTATAGCTCCTTTTAGAAAGAAACTATAGGTTGAAAACCCAGACATAGATCAAACCCTCCCATTTTCTCGTCATATCTGATCTTTCCCTTTCTCTGTCCACGTCGATCGGGACCTCCGAACCTGCGCGATCTCCTCCAACCGCCCTTCATCGTGCTCTCACATCTCCGGCGTGCTCTCCACCCTCTCTCATCTCCGACGTGCTCTCCACCCTTTGTTGTCACTCACAGTAAGTCTCTCTCTCTCTCCATCTTCCTTGTCTCATGTATGTGTATATGTATATATGTATGTGTATACTAGGGTTCGGCTCAACAGGTAATTTTCAAGATGCAACTTGTCTTAATGCTGTAGTGAAGGTAGAGAATTGTACTTATTTTACTGTTGCTTAGTAGTTATGACATTTAAATTTATAAAATTTTCATGTTATTTATTCATATATTCCTGTTCTTGTTCTGATCACCATATGCGAAATCAACTTAAACTGCATTTACATATGGGGGGCCTCTCCTCCATTTCGTAGGAGTGGTATATTTCGCCACTCATTTATAAGAACGGTTTTAAATTTTTCCTGTGAGCTACCTGCCTGTGCAAATAGCGTAATCATCATACATTTACAATCTAGGTTGAGTGAGGACTTCCTAAATGAGCCTTGGCATATGATAACTTACCCTTTACCCAGAGTTACTATACGCTATTAATAACATACATACACCAATTTAGTTCTATTGAGGGGGCGTGGAAGATTGGGTGTAGACCTAACCTTTAGCATTTTTTGCACAAAGTGGCTACTGACTACCCTCAAATTTTCTGGATTTACTATATTCTCTAAAATATAACATATATATAAGTCGTTGATTAGATTACATAAATGAACAAATTGTAGCTAATATTGCTTGGAGGATGCTTATAATTTCATCATAGTCCTCTTCTTCCATACTGATCAGCTCCCTAAAAATCATATGCAACTAGGGCTGTGATTTTGTATGGAGCTTGAATCAATTGTAAAGGGCTGTGATTTTGTATGAAACTTGAAGCACTTGTAAAAAAGTCTGCTGCCTATAACAAAAATTTGTAAAGGGTCTGCTATGGTAGCAAACACAGATCCTATATTTCTCCCCTTTTTGTTCTTTTCATATTTAGGTACTCTGTATAATTAACCTTTTGTAAGCTTGTTACCAATCCTTTTGGTTGATACTAGTGGCTATGATCCACATACTCCCAAGTCTAGCACAATTTCAAAAAGCACCGTTAAGGATCAATCAAGTCGGAGCATGTGCGAATTTCATGTGAAATTGAGAATTTCACACTTTGAAATTGGGTGGTGTTTTAAACAAATTCGCAAGGTATATGAATTTCACAGGGGTATGTGAATTTGTGAATTTTACTGCCGTGTGTGGTGTTTTAAACAAATTCGCAGGGGTATGTGAATTTGTGAATTTCACAGTGCAAATTTTCAGTCGTAGGCCGGAGGTGGTCACCGGAAAAAGTCACCTGCCGGAGGTGGTGGTGGTCGTTTGTTTCTTGGAATTTTAACCCTTTTAAATGTAAAGAAAATGAGGGCCAAAATGGTAAAATTGACATCCAAAAATGGAAAGTTTTGAAATGAGCATATCATTTTGGGACATCCCAAAAAAAAATAATGGCGTAACAAAGTGGGACGGAGGGGGTATCATACTAGCATTTTCATGTACACTTTTGTTGCTATCTTTATGTACTCATTCCTAAAATAGATCACATGCTAGCTTCATTTATTTCGGCAAGAGAAAATGGTTAATCACAGCAATGTACACTCTGGGCGCGTGTTGGTCATTATTTTATGCTGGTGAGAGAATAGGCTTGATCTGGTGCTTACAGTGCAGAGCAAGAAGGGATAAAAGCAGATCCTGTTGAACTAAGCCAATTTATTGATTTCTTCAAATGGAGCAAACTCCAATCAGGGAGCTTTTTTGTTGGGACAAACCAAATAATGCCGATTGCATTTGCGTAGTCCAACAGGAGGATAGGGACAATTAGGGATGGTTCCTCACTTGCATAAGACACTTCGTAACCAAACGACAAGGCTTGTGTCTCATTTCAGATAGGCACTAGCTCCGGCCTCATGTCATGGCTGGAGGATGATTCAGCATATGATTGGAGGCCCACACATGCTTACCATCATTACTGTCTCCGTCATTTAGGATCAAACTATCATCGTCAATTTGGGAAATTAGTGGGAAAAGAAGTCAAAGTCTGCACAATGGAATGTCAAAAGAAAAAGTTCAAGGCCAAACTAATTAACCCGATTGAAAGGTTCGCCAACTAACGTATCTATCAAGAACTTAACCTGCTCAACCAAAAACAATGGACGTTTGCATACGATTGAGGTAGGCGATATGGCAGCGAAACTATCAATTGCTCCGAGAGCTTCAATGGGGTCGTAAAAGAAGCCAGACACCTCCTGATCATGGCAATTGTTATGTTTACCTTCATAAAGTGTGTGGAGTACTTTGATGATAGGCTGGTGAAGTCAATGGATACAAAAACCAAAGGGAATCATTTCAGCTTATATGCAAAGAAAAAATACGATCATTGGAGGGAAAACGCAGTGGGACACGATGTCATTGTGTTCAAACGGGCCGCGGGCTTGTTCGAGGTATATACGCCAATCAATCGAACAACTCATACACAGGAAATAACAAACACACAGTTGACTTGACTAACAAGACGTGCACTTGCAATAAGATTCATTTGTGGAAAAAACCTTGTTCTCACGTTATTGCAGTTTGCAACAAAATGCATATTGACCCTCTTGATTACTTCGGCAAATATTGGACGACCGACACAACAATTGCCATGTATGGATCTCTCTCATTCAAGTCACTGCCTGACCAAGCCTACTGGCCGTCGTATGATGGGCCAAGAATTCTTCCAGACAAAGAACGTCTCCAAGGCCGAGGCCGCCTGAAAGTGAATCGAATCCGAAATGAGATGGATGATTTGATTGAGCACCAACCGCCATAGACGTGCTCAAAGTGTGGTCAACAAGGTCACAACAAGAGAAGATGCAGAAAATGAAATTCAAATTACATATCTTGTGAAATGATGTTTTTATATGAAAAGTTTGTACTCAACAAGTCTTTTATGTTAATCAATGTACCCATGAACTCTTTTATATCCAATCTTTTCCAAATTAATAGTAATTCTGATTTTTTTTAACACAATCGTGAGAATTTTTAATATCTTTATGTCCAGTCTATTAATATCTTTGGACATATGATATTACAAATTCTCACAATTTGTGTTAAAAAAATTGGGATAACATAATGTATTTCAAGAATGTGTTTTAGTGTTAGAATTATAGCTCCTTTTCAAAAGGTGTGCTACTTACGTAGCGGCCACATGACAACTAACTGCTATAACGCGTTTTGATAAGGCGCGATGGCCTATTTTTACTAAACATTTGAGAAGATGGGTATTCTTCCAATTTAATTACAAATTATGGCCATTTCGGCCAAAAACTCCTATGATAACTTTTCCGGCGAGATTCCAACGGGTATCTACACGTTGTTCAACTTGTCAAGTTTGATGATAAATAACAATTCCTTTACGGGTAATCTTCTGAGTGAATTGGGTTGGAATTTATCAAGATTGGAGATCAGTGATAACAAGTTTTCGGGCCAGATTCCAAGTGCGGTTTTCTCTTGGGTGAGCTTAGTAACAATCAGTTTTCCGGCGAAATTCCGGTGGGTTTGACTAATCTGCCGCAGCTGATTACTTTGAACCTAGCTGGGAATTCATTAACCGGAGATTTTCCCACGACGATTTTGTCATGGGAAAATGTCAACACTTTGAATCTTTCAAGGAACCGACTCTCCGGTCCAATTCCGGCGGTGATCGAAGCTTTGCCGAACCTTTTGAACCTCGACTTGTCATACAACCAACTTTCTGGCCCAATGCCAAGTACAGTTTTTTGTAATTAAAAAAAATAAAATTCTAAAATCAGCCCAATTGCTGACAATAGTAAGTGAGTGAATGTGTATTAAAGGGTGTTAAAGATTCACAAAAATACGTATTTTCCTTATCTTTTAATGTGCTTATCGTCAACCCAGTGGGCTGACAATAGCAAGACCGTTTTTTTACTTAGTAAATTGTTTTGGAAGTTCTATACTGTTTTGGAGATGCCAAGTGTCGTTTAAGATGAACTATTTTTTTTTTAAGTGAAACTCTTCACTCACGAGCATCCAATCAATTCCATGTAAAAAAGCTTTTAGTCAGAACATGTACACAAGAGTAGGCAAACCCACCTTTTTAGTCATTTTACCTAATCAAAACTACCAAAGCAGTTTGCACCGGTCTCTGCAAACACAGAGGTATTTTTCCTTTCAGGAAAATGTTCTATAAAACTAGCGAGGTACTATTCACAAGTAAATCATTAAAATGTTATTCTTTCTTTCTCCCCACCCTACCACTCCCTCATTCTCTCTCTACCTCTCTCTGTCTCTCTTTTTTAGTAATATATTTTATAAGAATAAAGAGACATGATAGAGAGAATTGATGTGGGGTTGAGAGAGATTTGAGTAGGTAAAATGAAAAAAGTGGATTATTGGATAGGTAAAATACATTTTGTTGGTGTACATGCTCTTAAATGGGTAGTTTAATTTTATCCATGCTTTGTGACTAGAAATCGTGCAACAATGCTAGGAGCATATAGTATTCGCCAAAACAAGAAATAGTACTCCTACTTGTTTGAAGAAATCATAAGATTGAGCTGGGTTAGTGAAGTGTGTTTTGCGATACCACCATACTCTTCTAAAGCTAATAGAAAAATGTATTAACCGGACAATTGGATTTTATGAATTTTTTAAGAGAGAAACTTATTCACGGAGCCTCACGGTGCCGCTCAATGTTGCGTGTCCGTTTCGACTTTGGACTGTCTAGATTTAATGAAACTTTTTCGGAGAAGAGTTTAACGTTCAGAGCGTCCAAAACCGAAACAAACGGCCGACATTGCGCTCCACAAAAACTTATTCACGAAGGCCATGAAATGTAATATACATTTTGTTGTTAGTTTTGGTTATCCAAAGCCCAAAAACGTAAATGGAGGGAAGTGAATGTGTTGGGGTGGTTTTCTTTATGATCCCTTCCGTGTGGCTGCCGTGAGAGATGACGCCGGCCTTGATATACCTGCAGAACCGGAGGGGGTTGTTCCTCCAGGAAAAAGCTCCGACGAACTTGTCAGTAAGCGGAGAGAGAAAAAAAAAAAGAAGTTTAGTGAGAAAAGTATGTAAGTAGAGAAGAGAGAGTGCTGTTGTGCAGGCGTCCACAGAGAGTTTTTCAGTGTTAATGCCCTTCTATTTATAGGCAAAGGGGTTGAGTGTTGAGCAAGTTGGTCCTACTTTCCACGTGTCGCGTGATGCTTGGATGGCGTCCTGCAACAGGACTATTTAATGGACACCACTTCTCAAATCTTACAGAGCCACATGGATCGACGTCAGAAAGGTCACATCGTTTAGAGATGTCACTTCTAATATCAGAAAGGACAGCTTACTTATCACAAGATATTTCTGGAAGGTCCCATAATCATCTGTACTCGGTGGTGCCCACCTCTGACACACGATGAATTTCCGAGCATCCGATGTTCTTTCCGAAGAACAACGTAGCCGAACAAGAGGACATCCCAAGTGTTTGGAAAGATCTCCGAGCGAACTCAAATACCTTTACGTTCGGTAAAGGCACGAAACGTTCGGTGACGTACATGGGCATCCGTCTATCCTTCGGATATTTCGGCCCCCTACAATAGCCCCTCAACTCTTGCTTTTCTTGCTCAAATGAAAAGGAGGAGTTGAATAGAAGTTGGCCGAACAAAAAGTAGCTCTGAAGAGCGAATGACCAGACGAATCGTCGAAGTCGTTTGAACAGAAAAAGGCTTGGAATCTTTTAGGCTCGTGTCTGCAGCTTTCATTTAATGCTTCTGCAACCGCCGATTTGAAACGTTGCCAGGTGTCACGATTGTATTGGGTGGCGGTACAACACGCCTCACACTTGCCACGTGTCCTTCATCGAGCGTCACATCAATCTCTCGCTCAAATCCAACGGCCAGGGTTCAAGACCGCTTCGAATTCTGAACTTAGTATAAAAGGGGCAGGGTAAGGAGAGAGAAAATCACTCTCTCCCATTCTCGATCGTCTTCCCTATTCAAACGACGTTTCAGACCAAAAATCGCCAGAAATCTGCAGATTTGAAGGTTTTGATCACAGATTTCTCTTGATTTTTCAGGTATTTCTCGAGTTCTTCCCTTTCTAGACGCATTCTGTTTATTTTTTAATGCTTTTGCCCCCTTTAAGTTGGCTTTTTCCTTTTCGTTTAGACTGAAGCAACCGCTTGATTACCCAGGTGTTCATGTGTTCTTCCGAACATATGAACATCTTCAAATCGTGTTCTTCCGAACACAAGGGTACCTTTGAGTATGAGTTTTTTCAAAGGGAAAATCTTTAAGAAGCTTGATAAGCCATGTTAAGTTTCTTAATCTATGTTTCCCCATTGGAAACGCGTAGGGCTCCCCATCGTTTCCCTAAGCGGTAGGAGTCCCTCCTTCGGAATTTCTTCCGAAGGGTTATCGTTCGGGAAGCAACTGAGTAAACTTGAGATCTCTCTGAATAATATAGAACACCGAACATAGGCACTTAGACTCCTGGCCATGCAAATCGCTAACGGTCTCTTCCTTTGCACTTATTTGTTTCTAGGTATGGAGTCTTCGAAGTCAACTTCTTCAGGACAATCCTATTGGTCGGTGGATACCGGAGCTTCAGATTTCGGTAGGGTCGATCCTGGGTCAGCCAAATTGATTAGAGACTTCGCCTGGAGCTACCGCACGAGGTCAAATGGCGGGGTCCCCGAGGGAATAGAAGGAATTGACTACCCTGCCAGGGTGACTCCTCTCCGAACAATGGGGCCAGACCCCAACATTATAGACATAGACGAGTCATCGTCCGAAAGGGAGCTTCCTCATGACGAAGCAGAAGAGGAAGAGGACACCGAGGGGGCTGACGAAGCCGAGTCGGAAAAAGAAGCTCCAGTTGCTTCGTTAAGCCGAACAAACGAGGGAATAGGCGTCGTAGGGGAATCTTCGTCGCAACCTCCGAAGGCGAAGAGGAAAATCGTTCAACTGGACCCCGACGTAATTCCCGACTGAACGGGAAGGGATCCTTGCCCTTACTTGGAGTGCTTCCAAGATGAGAAGAGCTTGAACCTCTTCCGAGCCATCTACGATGTCCCCGACGATGTTATCATCACGCCGGTCCAAGGCCCCCGAATAAGGTACAGTGACGAACACGTCACCGTTCCCTTGATGGCAATCACGGAAGGGGGCCTTCGATTCCCGATGCATAGGGTCTTGAGAGAGATCCTCCACCGCTTCAACCTTACTCCTTGCCAGTTGAGCGTGAACTTTTACCGCATTATTCACTCAGTAATTATACTCGCTGAGGTAAAGATGTTCCGACTCGAGGCTTACCATTTTTTTGAAAATTACATGATGTCGAGAAACGTTCGGTATTCTCGATACTACCTCTGCTCCCGGAGGAAGATGCAAAAAATCATTCCCGAGGGTATGTACGACTCGGAAAAATGGGCCTCCAATTACGTCGAGGTTCGGGGAAATTTCCAATTCCCCGAACATGAGTACGGCCAATTTGAGATCGCCACACGAAGGGGAACTCCGAGTAAGAACAGTTGTCCATTTTAATGCTATTCCTTCTGTTGCTCTTCTTATACTTATCAAAAATTTAATTAACGATTTTGTGTGCTTTTCTTCGGCAGATACCACCAAGCTTAACAAGGTACTGTTAAGGGCGGCTAGAGGTTGTGGTCTCGTCGACTCCCTTCTCACTATTCCAGCGGAGGAGAGAGACGTCCCAACAGTCCTCAAATACAAAGCTACATACGGGGGTCGGATCCGACGAAAGGTGACCGACGAGCCCGAGCAGTCTTTGGACATTGGATCCGAGGACATCCCAGAAGAGCTTCTTCCGAGCATTGACAAACCTCTCTGAGGGACTATCCGACTACCTAACGAAGAAGAACCTTTCTGCGAACAAGTAGATATGCCTCCAAGGAATATCAAGGATGTTCTCCAGAAAAAACTAGAGGAAAAAGAGAAGGAGAAGGCCCAGCTTCGGGCTCAGCCCCAAGCAAGAAAATCCCACCCCCCCCCCCCTCTAAAAAATGACCACTGAGCGCCCCTCCTTCGCTGAAGGAATCGCTTGCCAGCAAGAAGACAAAGGTAGCTTCGAAGGGGAAGAACCAGGAAGTTGAGCTTCCAAAAGGAGCACGAACAGAGGGAGAGAGGGAGCTTGCTTTAGAAATCGACACCCATGGGTGCCCAATTTTATCACCCCAAGCAAAAACTAAATCCTAACATCAGACAGTCTCAAGGAGGATCCCTCCCTGGCTTTTACCCTCCACTCGGGGCTGGCTTTCCCGAGGGACATACAGAGTCCCCCGTCTTTGAAAGCAGCCCTGAGTGAGTATTACTACCATGCTGGAAGGGTAAGTAAACTCATACTTACAATGATTATTAGTTCGTTTTCTCTAGTTCTTCGGAATAACTTTAATTCTGCTTATGACCACAGGCCACCCAGTCCATCATGAGTGCCCAATATTATCTCACCGAACACGACAAGAAGTCGAAGCTGCTGAAGCAGTTGGTTGAGTACAACAAGGGCATGGCCGAGGATTACAAGAAGAGCTTGGAGCAATCCGAGTTCGTGAGACAAGGCTTGGAAGTTCAGGTTACAAATCTGAATGATTTGATCAAGGGGCTGCAAGAGTCGGCCGAGCGAACGAGGGCCGAAGGAAAGGAAGAAGGGCTGGCTGAGGGGAGAGCCCTCGGGCGAGAAGAAATGAAAAAAGAAATGGAAAAGGAGATTCAAGGGCAGTACGACAAAGGGTATGCCCAGGCTGAGGAGGATGTGGCCGACCAAATTTTGGAAGTCCAAGCTGAGATCAAAGAAGGCCAACACAAAGAGAGCTTCATGCTCGGATACAACAGGGGTTTTGACGACGTAGGCGTTGAGCCTAACGATGAGAGGAGGAATCTTATAGAAGTACCTCCCCTCGCCCAAGCTGAAGCTGAAGCAGAAGACACAACAACTGGTGCTACCGATTCTACCAATGTACCGGCCCCTGCAGACGCTCCAGCAAATTGAACTGGCTTTCCCTTTTTGTTGCTATTTCTATTTTTTGTTATGTTTTGTTTTTTTGAATATGGTTGGCTCCGAACAACTAGAACCTTGCCAAGCCATTGAATGTAACTAAAACATGTTGGAGATCTCTTAGTGAATGATAAGCCTCTTTGTTCTTTGATTTAACGAATTTGCAAATCTGTCTTTTCGTTCGGAATGGATTCATTGTGTTTTCAAATATAAAAATTTGCCAAGTCTTTTCACTCGGTAGACACATCATAACTTAGAAACTTTCCAAGTCTTTTCACTCGGAAGAAATGAATATGTAATTTTTGAGTTACTAAGAAATGAACTTGGATTTACCCATATAGTAGCCCCCTGCCCTATTGTATTACCGTGGGAATAGAATAAGGTAGTAGAATGGGTAAACAGAGCCAGACATAGGTCGTGCAAACTAGTGATGTTTCAAAGGCCACGTGAGTATTTCCCGAACAAATACATCAAGGGCTATGAGAATTTCGCCCGAATGAGTGAATCATCCTGGGCTACGAGATTTTCACCCAAACAAACAAATCATTATGGGCTACGAGATTTTCACCCGAACAAATGAAATGCATAACGAGCTTACCGATCATGGGGAGGAAATTCCAACGCCCCTAGGGCATGAACTCGGGGCTGGATGAGATACCCCAGTTACGAGAATAAAAATAGAAAAACAACTGAATAGTTAAAACAAACTCATATTAAATACATGACGCTCAAAAGCGTATTTGCCGAACAAAAATGTAAATACAAGAGAAGAAAAAATAAAAAGGTGGAGGATGCCAATACTAGCCATGGAATTTCCTAAGCTTCTGAGCATTCCATGGATTGGCAATTGGCGTTCCATTCATTTCAGTAAGCTTGTAGACACCATGTCCAATCTTCTCCACCACTCGGAATGGTCCTTCGTAGGGATCCTTCAGCTTGGTCAGCTTTGATGCTTCGGTAACCATCCGAAGGACTAAATCCCCAACACTGAACGGGCGAGCGCGAACATTCCGCTTATAGCCCCTAGCAACCTCTTGTTGATATGCAGCGTGCCGAAGGTTAGCATTGTCACGAAGTTCCTCGGCGAAGTCTAGCTCGGCCCCCACAAGTGCATTGTTATCCACAGGGTTAAAATTCTCCGTTCGAGCCGTTGGAATCAATGTGGACAAGGGAAGGACGGCTTCCATACCGTAAACCATAGCAAATGGAGTACGGCCGGTAGAACGCCGAGGGGTCGTACGGTAGGCCCATAAGACGTGTGGAAGCTCTTCCACCCACTTACTGAGCTTCCGATCCAGACGGCGCTTCAGCCCCCGAGTGATGATCTTATTAGATGCTTTAGCCTGTCCGTTACCTTGAGGATAGGCCACTGAAGAATTATGGATCATGATGTGGCGCTTTGCATAAAAAGCTTTGATGGCGGACGCGACAAACTGGGAGCCATTGTCAAAAAGGATGGCGTACGCCACGCCGAACCTCGAGATGATATGCTTCCAAATAAAACGTTCCACGTCACCGGCTGTGGTTTTGACCAAGGGGGAAGCTTCAACCCATTTAGTGAACAAATCCGCGGCCGTGAGCATATACTCAAATCCGCCAGGCGCCTTCGGCATCTTGCCAACTATGTCAAAAGCCCAAATCGCAAATGGCCATGGACTAGTTATCATTTTGAGGGGAAAGGCAAGCTGGTGGATGAGAGATGCTTGCTTTTGGCACCGAACACATTGCTTTACGTATTCTTCGGATTGCTTCACCATCTTCGGCCACCAATAGCCTTGCGTCAAAGCACGCTGTGCAAGGGACCGTCCTCCTGAATGTGCCCCACAGCTTCCCGAATGGAGTTCCTCCAGAACGGCTGGCACGAGGTCATCGTGGACGACACGTAGATCGGGTCCAGTGAAAGTTCATCGGTAAAGGGCGTCGTTTGGACCCAGGAAAAAATTGGCCGCTTGGCAAGGGAGTTTGTATGCCTCACGTTTGTTCGGTGGTAACGCCTGGTTCTTTAAGTAATCAATCACTGGATCCAGCTGACTTTGACCGAGGGAGATTGTCATTACCTTTTCACACGGCTGTTTGAAGCTCGGAGCTGTGATCTCGTCAAAGGTAATAGTGCGACCGCTCGAGGTTCTGTAAATAGAAGCAAGACCTGCCAGGGCGTCAACATGTGCATTGTGCTCCCGAGCTATCCATTCTACTTCTACTCGGCCAAATCTTTCGAATAGGGCCAAGACGTGGCTTACGTAAGCATTCATACGCTGATCTTTGGCTTGATAGTCGTCGTTCAAATGGCCCACAATGAGCTGAGAGTCACAAAAAACATGAACCGAATCTGCATCAAGCCGAAGAGCAAGTCGGAGGCCTGCAATAAGAGCTTCATATTCCGATTCGTTGTTCGTTGCCCGGTATCCTATCGAGACAATGCTTTCGTGCACCGTCCCGCTCGGAGATACGAGGACGATGCCCGCTCCAGCCCCGTGAACATTGGAAGCTCCATCCACGGTCATCCGCCAAGCGTCGCCAGAAAAGAGCCTCCATTGCTGCTTTGGTTTCTTTCGTCCGCGGGAGTACCGAGCGCGGAGGGGCTCCACGGGACGGTCACATGGTCCTTCCAAAACCTCTTTTTCTTGTATCCGAGCTTCTTTAGCGGTGGTGGCCAAGGCATTGGCTTCATCTTGCAAGCCAGGAGTTAGTTCGGCGAAGAAATCCGCCAAGGCCTGATCCTTGATTGCCGTCCGAGGTTCGTACTGGATGTCGAAATTGGCCAAGTCTTGAGAGAATTTCAGGATCCGGCTTGACGTGTCAGTCTTCCGAAGGACAGCTCTGAGAGGAAACTCAGTGAGGACCACAATCCTATGGGATTGAAAGTAAGACAAGAGGCTCGTTTTAGCTGAAACGAGGGCCAATGCCAATTTCTCCATAAGCAGATACCTCGTCTGAGAGTCCGTCATCGTTTTGCTGGAATAGAAGATTCGTTGATGCTCCATCCCCTCTTTCCGAACAAGAACCGCGCTTGCAGCATGATCAGAAACAGCAAGGTACAGATACAGATCTTCATCGGGTAGGGGCTTGACAAGCAAAGGAGCGTGGGACAGGTATTGCTTTAAAGATTGCAAAGCCTACTCACACTCTTCGGTCCATACGAATCTGCGTCGGCTAGTTGTGATTGCTTGGAAAAACGGACGGCAGAGATCACTCGAACAGCGTATGAAACGATTTAGGGCAGCAACCATCCCCGTAGGCCGCTGTACCTCTTTAATAGTAGTCGGAGCTCGAAGCTTCTGCACGGCCAAGATTTGTGTAGGATCAGCTTCGATTCCTCGGTGACTTACCATGTAACCAAGGAACTTTCCCGAGCTGACGCCGAATGCACATTTCTCGGCATTAAGACGCAACTTCCTTTGTTTCAAAACAGCAAAGACCTCTCCCAGGTCTCGAAGATGATCCCGAGCGAATGTGCTTTTGCAAACCAGATCGTCGATATAAGCTTCTATTGTTCGGCCGAGCATGCCAGGAAACATCTTCGTGATGAAGCGTTGGAATGTCGCACCAGCATTCTTCAGGCCAAACGGAACGACCTTGTAACAGTAAGTTCCCCGAGGAGAAATAAAGGTCGTCTTCTCCTGATCTTCCGGATCCAAAGCTATTTGGTGATAGCCTCGATATGCATCCATAAAGCTCAAGCGTTCACATCCTGCCGTTGCGTCCACCATTTGCTCAATCCGAGGAAGAGGAAATCGATCCATTGGACAAGCGTCGTTGAGGTTTGTGTAATCGACGCAAACCCGTAGTTTCCCATTTTTCTTCGGTACAACCACTGGATTGGCAAGCCAGGAGGGATATAAAACTTTTCGAATGACTCCAGCCTCCAAAAGTTGATCTACTTCTGTCATCACAGCTTCGATGTGCGCGGCCGATGAGGGTCGGACTTTCTGCACCACCGGACGCCTACTCGGATCCACATTCAATGTGTGCATGGCGAACGAGGGATCCACTCCAGGCATGTCTTGGGGAGTCCAAGCAAAAACCTCTATGTTTTGCACTAAGAAGTCATACATCTCCTCGCGTTTGGCCACTCTTAGAGAACTCCCAATTAAAAAATACCTCCCTTCGCCCCCAGGGATTGAAAAGCGTATTAACTCCTCGGTAGATTTTTGCTCGGCCGGTTCTCCTACGTCTTCAATTACAGGAACGGGAGCGGCTTCCACACACTGTACCTCCATACAACTCTGTTTGTTGGTGACAGTGCTGATGTAGCATTTCTTTGATTGGATTTGGTCTCCTCGGAGGCTCTCCTGATGCCCATTCCATCCAACAAATTTGACCACCTGGTGATAGGTTGAAGCGACTGCTTGCATCTCGTGTAACCAGGTTCGGCCAAGGATTATGTTGTACGGGCTGGGCGAAGCGACCACCACAAACTCGATTTCTAGAACCCGCGACCCAGCTCGCACAGGGAGAGTAATCAAGCCGAGTGGCCAAACCGATGCCCCAGTAAAACTGACGAAGGGAGTAGACGCTGTTCGAAGTTGAGCGGGAGATAATCCGAGGCTCTGGTAGGTTGAGTAAAACATCACGTCCGCCAAGCTTCCTTGATCTATCAATACCCGTTGAACGGTTGACTTTTCAATAGCAACAGTGACAACGAGGGCATCTGTGTGAGGGAGTTGCACACCTTTCAAGTCATCGGATGAAAAAGTGATTGTGCTGCCGAAGTTCGGATCCTCCCATTTTCACTTTCCCGAGGTGCCCACGTTGCAAACAAATAAAGAGGTGATGGCTCTGTCAATTTCGGAACGAAGCTCGACTGCCCTTCCTTCGGAAACCAACCCTTGAATAACGCTTACAAGATTGCTGATAAGAGGGGGAGGTGGACCGTCAATCCACTGATTTAGATGCCCAGCTGCTGCTAGCTCTTCTAGATACCGTTTGAAAGGTGGGCATTGCGTGGTGTAGTGGCCGCGCTCCTTGTGGTACGTGCACATCCCTGGTCCACTACCGACGGTGCCTAGGAGTACCGTTGGCCAAACAAAGAATGGCAATTGGCCAATGATGTTGAGGAGTTTGTAGATAGGTTCGGTGAATGCCGTATGCTCGGCCACGTACTCGTCTGGCCGTGGTGCTTGTTTCGTTTGTGGCCAGGATTGTGGCTGAGGGTGCTGCGGAGGTCGACCCTTGGTGATCGGCTTGTTGGCTGCCTGGTCTGAGCTGCCCTGGCCTCCTTGCACTTGCCGAACGTTTGCTACTTGCTTCTTCGGCCCAATTGTTTTGGCAGGCTCAGGAATCTTTGGAGTATTTCGCTCGGCCATGGCTTCTTCGTGATCGCAATCCTTCCCGATTGTGGTCATGAGCTTTCCCATTGTCTTAGGTGGATTACGTGAGAGGTCACGGAACATTGCCGAGGTTGGACCAGCCCGTTCATAAAAGATTCGGCCGCGACTCCCTGATCACAGTCGGGTATAAGATTATAGACCTCCCAGTAATGCTCGGTATAAAGTCATAGAGTTTCTCCTGCTGCTCTCCGCATGTTCACCAGCATTGATAATGTCTTCGGTTGAATATTGCTGGTGACAAAGCTTTACTAAACTCCAATTCTAGCTCGTTGAAGCAAGAAATAGATTTGGGCTTCAACTGATTGTACCACAACATAATTGGCTCGCTGAGAGTGAGTGGGAAGATCTTGCACATAAGGGTGTCAAAAAAGTTATGGAGGCTCATGGTTTGTCTAACGTGACAAATGAACGCGACTGCGTCCTCTTTCGCCTCATAGCGTTTCAGCTTCGGTATGATGAACCTGTCGGGTGGCCGCTCTTGTTGGATAGCATCCACGAAGGGGGAAGCTTTTGCCTTTTCGAGCTTCAAATTATCTTGGATTGGGGTTTGTGGGACAACAGGGAGAGAAACTTCAGCATGCGGCTCTGGAGTCTTTCTTCGCTCCCGCCGATGGTGCCGGCGATGCTCCTCTTTTTCCTTCGGTCGCCGAGTGGCTAATATCAAAGGCGCACGCTCCTCTCCTCTCGAGCCAGTTAGAGGAGCGTGCCGAGGCCGAAGACCTGGGTCGACGGGTTGATACATGGTTGGCAAGCCCGTAAACTGATCGTACAGGATAATCGTATTATCGTGTTCCGAACGGTTTCCTCGGCTTTCAGTTCAGTGGCGACTGCCAGAGTTGGTCGAATGTCGCCCGTCATGGCGTTCGGAATCGTGTCGGGATCGAACCGAATATTCCCGGTTGCTGTTGGTGCGTGTGCGCCGAGGTGGATCATTTAAATCTACGGGCCTCTTCCCACTTCTTGGACTCACTTGTCGTTCGGAACGAAATTGCGTTCGGGTCGACGCGCCTCCCATATTGGTTCCGGCTGTGGAGCCTGTAGCCGAGGATCGAGTACTCTCGGCACGAATAATGCTCGTCAGCCGAGGTCGTGAAACTCCTTGGTCAAGACGCTCGAAGACAGTTCGTCGCTCGGAAATAACGAGTTCAGCTGTTTGGGCTGGACGAGACGGTCTGCCTCGTTTGCGGGTTTTCTTCGGTCGGCTGGGCTCTGCTGGATGCTCGTGTGCAGGGGTTATAGTCACCCCTCCGTCCCACTCCTCCAGCCGTTGTTGCAGCATGGCGATAACCGCTGCCTGATGTTTCTGTTCGGCCAAGGTGATATCCAACTCGGTAGGTGGAAAAGAAAGTTGGCGGGCCACGGATAGAACCGTCCTAGCCGCTTGACCTCGAGGTTGATAGACCCATAACCCTCCAGCCCAAGGGTGAAGTTCTCTGGACCCGGAGGAGAGAGGCGTTGAGCCATTCGTTCCGTTCACACGCGAGGAACAGACAGAATTTGAGATGAAGATCGTATCAGGCCCTCAACTGGTTAAGAACACGAAGAACACAAAAAACACCCCAAAAGTTGTAATTCCCTAGCAGAGTCGCCAATTGTGGGGGTGGTTTTCTTTATGATCCCTTCCGTGTGGCTGCCGTGAGAGATGACGCTGGCCTTGATATACCTGCAGAACTGAAGGGGGTTGTTCCTCCGGGAAAAAGCTCCGACGGACTTGTCAGTAAGCGGAGAGAGAAAAAAAAAAAGAAGTTTAGTGAGAAAGGTATGTAAGTAGAGAAGAAAGAGTGCTGTTGTCCAGGCGTCCAGAGAGAGTTTTTCAGTGTTAATGCCCTTCTATTTATAGGCAAAGGGGTTGAGTGTTGAGCAAGTTGGTCCTACTTTCCACGTGTCGCGTGATGCTCAGATGGCGTCCTGCAGCAGGACTATTTAATGGACACCACTTCCCAAATCTTACAGAGCCACATGGATCGACGTCAGAAAGGTCACATCGTTCAGAGATGTTACTTCGAATATCAGAAAGGATAGCTTACTTATCACAAGATATTTCTGGAAGGTCCCATAATCATCTGTACTCGGTGGTGCCCACCTCTGACACACGATGAATTTCCGAGCATCCGATGTTCTTTCCAAAGAACAACGTAGCCGAACAAGAGGACATCCCAAGTGTTTGGAAAGATCTCTGAGCGAACTCAAATACCTTTACGTTCGGTAAAGGCACGAAACGTTCGGTGACGTACATGGGCATCCGTCTATCCTTTGGATATTTCGCCCCCCTACAGAATGACAGAAAACAGAGAAGAAGAGAGAGTGAAATTGTAGTAGACCTTTATTTTGGTTATGGACTAGAAGTGACCATTGTGAAGCTCAACATTGTTAAGCTTAGCAACCTCTTAAGTGAATAATCAAACGCTGATGTGTCAACTTTTGGTTATCCTTTTTTGATTATACCGCTGTGAATTGCCTAAGAAGAACCAATTTAATTAGTGTGAGCTTGGATAAGTTTTTAGGGGCTTTTTGGTTATTATGCAAAAATTTACTTTGAGTAAAATAAAAGTTGTTTCAGCTAACTTCTTTCTCCATGTTCAAGGCAACGTGTTTGCTTCCACAAATAATTCAAAACATCTTAAATTTGCATTTAGCCCGAAAATCCTTTCAAGGAGTTTTTTTTTTTTCTCAGCAAAAATAAATTTCATTAACACAAAGTACAGAGCCAATAGGGGCTTAGATATACCGGCCTAACCACCCAAGACCCTCATCTTCCAATCACATGGAGGAAACTAATTTAGGCCCAGTAAGCTGAGCCCAAACTAGGAGGAAAACCCCAAAAAAATCCAATAAGTTGGTAAGGAACCAACCAAACCAAAACAACCATCCAACCAAAACCTAAAAACGTAGCGTAATCCTAACCGCTTCATCCTTTCGAGGAGTTTGTCTGAACTTAGTCTAAGTGAAGTTTGTTCGCTTGGTAGCATCTCTTATTCCCTCTATATGACCAGTTGCATACAATGAGGTACAAAGCATGACGATTGACGGGGCAGGAATGGCCATTTGCATACAATGAGGTACAAAGCATGACGATTGACGGGGCAGGAATGGCCATTTGCATACAATGTGGTCCTAATCTTGATAGGAACCCCAATTAGGGAGGTCATCCAATGAGATGGTTGACTCTCGTGACCTTTTCTTCATAAAATACTTTTGATAGATAGAGCCTGGGTTTTCTTTATCGAATTTTGATAGATACAGCCTGGTTTTTTTTATTATTGTTATCAAATTTTGAGTTAATATTTTATATAATTTGTCAGTCTTCACCGCAGGAAAATATTACTGAATTAATATTCTGATCAAACTCCATAATTTTATTGTACAAAAATGCTTAGATTTCTATAATGACTCTCTGAATCCACCACATTTCTATAATTGGTGAGTTGGTGGTTTTGGGGCAATGTCATATGGAGCACCAACAGTCTTATCCACCACATAATTTTGGAAGGCCTAGTACTAAGTGTGTGAACGTAGGTGCAGGGCTCCATAGCCAAGGCTAGGTGGTCAATTGAGTTAACACCCAAAGAAATTTTTTTATTATACATGTGGCAATTTTATATCATGCTTCGTTTGAACACTTACCCTATATTATAAAGATCCATCAATCCAGGTAATTCGCAATGAATATTTAATACATTAGCCCAAAATAAGGTAAACACCAATAATTTAGATTTAAAAAATTGGAGGAAAAAATGATTTATTGGTATTGATATCATGCTTTGGCTTCTCTCTAACAACAATCACTACTACAATAATAGATATGTATCACACTAAGGAAATTCACAAAGATCATGATTTTCAGTGAAAGTGTGATAAAAAGTGATGCTTAAATTTTTGTATCGCAGTTTAACTCCAAAACTGAGATAAAAAGTGGGTTTTAACACGGAATAAAAGACCTTGCTCTTGAGACGAGATAAAAGAAAAACAACCTCACCTTTGCGGCGTGATAAAAGATTTTAGGGCGAAAAAATGAGATAAAAGATCTCACTCTTTTGGCGAAATAAAAGAGAAAAGACCTCACCCTTGTGGCGTGATAAAAGATTTTAGGGCAAAAAAGAATGAGATAAAAGATCTCGCTCTTGTAGCTAGATAAAAGACAAAAGACCTCACCCTTGTGGCGTGATAAAAAAGAGAAAAGATCTCACCCTCACCCTTATTGCGTGATAAAAGCTTTTAGGGCGGAACAGAATGAGATAAAAGATCTTGCTCTTGTGGTGAGATAAAAAAGAAAAGATCTCACCCTTGTAGCGTGATAAAATACTTAGCGCAGAAAAAAGTGAGATAAATAATCTCACTCTTGCGACTAGATAAAAAGCCTACCCATTTAGGCGGGCGGTTTGAATTTTCACATGGGCTGACTAATACTCATTTAGGTGGGCTTTGAAAAGTTTTTTTTTTTCTAAAGGTAAGAAAATAAGCCCTAATTACACTCATCCCAAAAAATCTTTACGTTTTATCTTCATCTTTACGCCCAAAAAGATATATAGAGAGAGAAGGCAAATTCCACGAATGGGTTTCACTGGTGCCAGTTGTTTCTTCGACGACGGTGAGTCGAGAATGGAGTTGCGTTTTGAGATTTTGGGGTCCGAAGTTTCTTGAGGGGCCTATTTGGCTCGAGATCGTCGTCGTCAATGGGTTTCTGAGGTTGTCTTATTTTTCAGCTAAAGAGCTCGTTGGCCCTGTTTTCGGTTGGATTTGAATAAAAATTAATCTTGATTTTGTGTTTAGTTTTTTTTGGAGCCTATTTTGAAGTGCCACCAGTCTTACTCTATTTCATTACTGATCACAAGAGGATTAATTAGCAGAGAGAGAAAGAAGTATTCTTGGATTCTTGCCTCTTAATTAAGCAATGATGAATTGGTTAAGTTGAAACTATTTGCCAAGTAATTCTGCAATCTGTGTTACTGTGTATGCAAGGACGGAACCAGAGGGTTTAGTGGTGGCAGCCGCCACGACAAGAATTTTAGAAAATGTAATTATTATATGTGACAATTTTTTTTTATCTCCAACTTATATAGTCTCGCCACTGCTAGGTTTTTTTCCTTATTTTTTTATTATATCCTAGTCATAAATCTTCTTTTTTTTTTTTCAAGAAAGGAGACCCAAAAAAGTATTCCAAAACTAAATTTAATGGGCCAAAGTGAAATAATATAAATGATGATGTGTAATTAAGAAAAAAAATTCCACACTCTAATTAACCCTAAAACAACTTAACCTAAAAAAATTAATGGAATTTAATTATTATGCCATTCTCGATGCCCAAAATTAAAATTAGTCCTTTTTCATACTCCATGTGTAAATGACAAACATCATTTAGTTTAGTTTTTGTTATGTTATTTTAATTTTTTCTAGAGCCGATGACTATTAATATTGTAATGCATTTTTGTATTGAGGATTAGTCTTTACGAACTTTATCTTGACTTTAATTAATTGAATCCCCGCTAATAAGCGGTGGATGAGATCTATCTCCAAATTAGTCGTTCTATTAGGTTGGATATCGGGTCATGCAGAAAGATACCCCATTGAGTCTTCAAGCCAGCATAAGGAAATTAATGAGTACGAGGATATATATATATATATACATACAGAGATTTTCTAGTGCTTTGGGAACACAACCACGTGGATATTCTTGTATTCTTAATTTATTTTACTTTTGCTTGAACCCAATCAAATCTACAACTATGACTATGCAACCAAAACTAATGAGCTAACCAAGATTAAGAGTGACCAATCTGATTCAAATATAGCCAGGTTCATTAGAAAACATTATTTGGAGACAGTTGCATTCTTTACTTTTTATAATCACTTATATCTCTGTGTCTCGTGCCACTTTTAATTAATTAGTTGGAGATAGATTCCTTAAATTGTCTTTCGAAATTATTCCAACTATAACATTCATGAGATCGAGAATTAAGAACCAGATCAGAAGTTACTATGGGAGGATTTCTTGACCTGGGAATTATCCTGCTGACAAGTACGTATGTGTACTATTCAAATAGTCTTGGTCTCTCTTTTTGGTTTCATTTAATTGAGAATGATGGTTTGGTGTCTAATGAGAGAATATTATCAACTTATTGTTGAACGAGGGAATCAAAAGGACCGAATGAAATTCATTTCCCATTGAATTAATAGGTCCCCACCTTATCAACTTATTGCTGACAAGTACGTATGTGGACTATTCAAATAGTCTTGGTCTCTCTTTTAGGTTTCATTTAATAAAGAATGATGGTTTGGTGTCTAATGAGAGAATATTATCAACTTATTGTTGAACGAGGGAATCAAAGGGACTGAATTAAATTCATTTCCCATTGAATTAATAGGTCCCCACTTTATCAGCTAGTGGCAAATAAGGGCATCATACGTTGTTATTGAAGCTGACTGCAAAAGTCTTCACTGAAAGTTTGCTAAAATAAACAAACGAAATGTCTCAATTGCACATTGAATGAGCTTATCCCCACACACGGTCATTCTTGTATTTGAGAAGGATTGTGTGTGGAATTTTTTTTGCTCAAATCCAATATTGGAAGACTCCGCACTTCATTAATTTGTTTGTTTGTTTATTTGTTTGGTTGAAGATTCGTCCATTTGGATTGGAGAAGCCAGTAAATGTTATTTTTTTGTTGTTGTGGAAATTAGTATTTTACGAGACTTGATTTAAGTGAGAGTTTTGGTTAAGAGTTTCTGATTGCACTTTTGGTGAGAGAATTTATAATAAATGGTCATACAATATAATATTGCAGAATGAATGAGCATTGGATCCACATTATAATATTGCATCATTATAATGTATGACCTATAATGACTTGCGCCAGCTGACATGCTAACCAAGGATGGAACAAAAGGGGTCTAATGGCGGCGCCTACCACGACAAGAATTTTAGAAAATGCAATTATTATATGTGACAATTTTTTTTAATCCCAAACTTATATAGTCTCATTACTGCTATGTTTTTTTCCTTATTTTTTATTATATACTAGTCATAAATCTTCTATTTTTTTCATGAAAGAAGACCCAAAAAAGTATTCCAAAACTAAACTTAATGGGCCAAAGTGAAATAATATAAATGATGATGTGTAATTAAGAAAAAAAATATTCCACACTCTAACACTAAAACAACTTAACCTAAAAAAATTAAGGGAATTTAATTATTATGCCATTATCGATGCCCAAAATTAAAATTAGTCTTCGTTTGTACTCCATGTGTAAATGACAAACATCATTTAGTTTAGTTTTTGTTATGTTACTTTAATTTTTTCCGGAGCCGATGACTATTAATATTGTAATGTATTTTTTTTATTTTTTTAGTATACATTTCGCCACTGCTAGGGTAAAATCCTGATTCCGTCCTTATGTGTACGTAATAGATAGGCATGCAATGTTATGTCAGAGGCATTTCCAAATCACTCACTTTCTCTAATTGGAAATCAATTCAGTGCTAAGCACATGACTATATTGATGGCGTACGTAAACCTTTGGATTAGACCAAATGGGAAGTTTCAGCGTATGTATTTTTATATATATTTTAATATCATGTTAATTGCATTTCAAAAAATTCAGCAAATTTTAAAGAAAAAAAAGTTTTTTCACTTTAGGAAGTAAATATAAATATTTTTGTTTTCCTAATATAACAGAAGTTCTTGGCTAGCTTAGTGGTAAGGACTTGAGCAATCAACCAAGAGTGCGTGGGTTTGAAACTTGGCAATGACTAGAAAAGATGGTCTAATAGATTCAAAGAAAAGATCACGCGCAATAATTTTTCATCTCAGTTTATGGTGTGATTATTTTGAACTTTCAATCACGGTTACAGACCGTGATCTAAAGTGACATACAATCACTTTCAAAAAAGAGAAACAATCACGCCCAAGAAAAATAATCACAACTTATAATCATGATAAAAGAGAAACGATCATGCCTTTTGGCCGTGATTGTTTCTCTCCTTCAATCACGGTTTATAACCGTGATAAAAGAGAATGACTTACAATCACACCCAGATCCATCATGGTAGCAGGAGTGTGATAAAAAACTTACAATCATGGCCAATAGCTGTGATCTTTATGGTTTATTGTAGTAGTGAATCACTCATATCTCCAAAAACAAGAGCATAATCCATGCGAACTTATTCGCCAAGCATAGAATTTCCTACAAAAGGATATTAGTGTATTTATGCACCAGTTTATTTTTTCTTGGCTCAAAATATAAAAACTCACTGTGAATGATTGTCCCATCTTATGCATTTTGTATTTTTTGGTCACATTATTAGCACTGATGTATAAAATTTTGGGTGTATAAAACTAGTTAATAGAGCTAGTAGAATTAAGTTATTTGTTAACATCTTGTTTACAATTCTTGAACACCGAAAAAATGTGGTGAATATTGGCGTTGAGGCACCATGCGATGGTGCCCCAAGACCATCGAATAATTACTCTAATTCTCCTAACAACCCTCTATTAATTATTTTTTAATAATTTTATGATTCCCACAACAACCCACTGAGTCTTTCAGTGATTGATTCTTAGTCTTTTCTCATCCATTTTCCTATATAATATTTTCCTTAAAATTCCATCATTCTTCTTATCTGCTTTTCCAAACAAGACCAAAAAAAAAAGAGATCACTTTCTTAATTTGTCGACAGTAACGTTTTCTCATCTTCAGTTGGAGTATTATATTCCACAAGGACATGCTCTGAACAGTATGCAAATTAACCCCTCCTGTATTTTCTTGGTGAAAATTATTTAAGTGAGACTTTTATGCGATAAAGTAGGTGACTCCAACACAAGGGTTGGCCAAGTGATTTGGCAATAAAACTTGAGTGTTTGCTTTATCTTAAGATTTTCGGTTTGATTTTCTTTGTCAATAACTTTTGGAGCTAGCTCACCTCATACGTGAGCATATGAAACGGCTGTGGAAGAGGCTGAAGGAATTAGTGCGGGGTGTGAACAAGCTGACTTAGAACACCTTATATTACCAACAAAAACAAACAAAAAGTTGGTGACTCTTGTGACTTCCAAGTCTACTTCCACTTTCCGAGTCAACTTTCACTTTTCCGAGTTCAAACTTTACGACGAGGCAGTTCGCAAAACTCTCCTTGTCCTTACAAATTAGGGAAAATTTCACGGAGACACTTGACTTTTCAAACAAATTATATATAAACACCTGATTTTTTTTAAATTTCATATAAACACTTGAACTTTCTAAAAACTCATCAATTCAACACCTGCCATCACTCCTCCGTCAAAAACCAAACAGAAAAAAAATTAAGTGCTCTAATTTTTTAATTGTTTGAACCAGTGCGAAAATCTTATTTTTCTGATCATTTTATCCTAAAAAGTTATAATTAATTTTTTTTTACTCTAAAGCTCTCGTTAGTCAGCCTTAAAAAAGTCATAAAATCAAATATCTTTTAGGCTAACTAACGAGAGCCTTAGAGTCAAAAATTAATTATGACCCTTTAGAATAAAATGATCAGAGAAATAAGATCTTCACATCGGTTCAAATGAATTGAAAATTGGAGCAATTAATTTTTCAACAATGTATAGACCGTTTATATATATTAAAAAATATGGTTAAAAAATTTAGTGCTCCAATTTTCAATCTGTTTAAACTGGTGCGAAGATCTTATTTTTCTGATCATTTTAACCAAAAGAATCATAATTAATTTTTGACTCTAAAGGTCTCGTTAGTCAGCCCTAAGAAAGTCATAGAATCAAATATCTCTTAGGACTAACTAACGAGAGCCTTAGAATCAAGAATTAATTATGACATTCTGAATAAAATGATCAGAGAAATAAGATCTTCACATCGGTTCAAACGAATTGAAAATTGGGGCAATTAATTTTTTCAACCATGTATAGACCGTTTATATATTAAAAAATATGGTTAAAAAATTAATCCATTTAAACCGGTGCGAAGATCTTATTTTTCTGATCATTTTATCCTAAAGAATCATAATTAATTTTTGACTTTTAAGCTCTCGTTAGTTAGCCCTAAGAAAGTCATAGAATCAAATATCTCTTAGGACTAACTAACGAGAGCCTTAGAGTCAAAAATTAATTATGACACTTTAGAATAAAATAATCAAAGAAATAAGATCTTCGCACTTATTTAAATGGATTGAAAATTGGAGCACTTAATTTTTTAACCATATTTTTTAATATATAAACAGTCTACACTTGGTTGAAAAATTAATTTGCTCAAATTTTCAATTCGTTTAAACCGATGTGAAGATCTTATTTCTCTAATCATTTTATTCTAAATGGTTATAATTAATTTTTGACTCTAAGTCTCTCGTTAATTAGCCCTAAGAGATATTTAATTCTACGACTTTTTTAGGGCCGACTAACGAGAGCTTAAAAGTCAAAAATTAATTATGATTCTTTAGGATAAAATGATCAAAAAAATAAGATCTTCACACTAGTTCAAACAAATAAAAAATTGGAGCTCTTAACTGTTAAACCCGTTTGGTTTTGAATGGAGGAGTGATGGCAAGTGTTAAATTGATGAGTTTTTAGAAAGCTCAGGTATTTATATGAAATTTAATAAAAGTCAGGTGTTTATGTGTGATTTGTGTAAAAGGTTAGGTGCCTTCGTGAAATTTTTCCTACAAATTAGGACTTTATGCATCTAGAATATGGCATGATTTACATCATAAATTTGATTTTGGAGCCCTACTTTTGTATATAGGCTATTTTGTAAACTAAGTTACTAGTAACTTTATGTTAGAAATAGGCCTAAATACAAAAGTAGAGCGTCAAAATTAAAACCCGTGATAAAATAATATTTTATTCTTTTTCTGCTTCCAAAAAGGGAAAAAAATCAAACAATAAATTTTTTCTTTATATTGTGAATTTGTAATATGGGCAAGTCTGAATTTCTTGGGGTCTTGTTTGGATTCTAATTAATTTGAAATTTTCACCTTTTGCAATAAATAGTGTATTTTTTGTTTCGGGAAGTGATTTTGCCACTCTCCAAATTGTTAACGGCAAGGGAGTGCCAAAATCAATATGAGTTTATTTTGCCACTCCCCAAATTGTTAACTTTTGGGGAGTGACAAAATCAATATCAAGGTTGTCAAATCCGTTCCGTACCGGCCGGTACGTACCGTACCGGTGCGTAAACGGAACGCAAAAAGTCATGTTCCGTTCCAGTTGAAATACCGGCCTGTTCCGGCCGATACCGGGTGTACCGGACAATACCGGCCTGTTCCGGACATTTTCCGGCGTTCCGGCCGGTACAAAATTACCCTCTCTCTCTCTTTTTTTTTTTTTTTTTACATTTTATTTATGTTTATACTTAAATATGGTAGATATATATTAAATATATATATAAAATATTAATTGCGGTAAATCCGGAACGGTACCGGGATACAGCCCGGTACCGGTACGTACCATTCCAGTAGTGAAAACGGTACGCTGGCCGGTACGGTATTGACAACTTTGATCAATATGAGTTGATTTTGGGGGTGAGAGTGCGGTTAAGAATTTGGGGAGTGGCAAAATCACCCCCCTTTGTTTTACTAGATTGATCATAAATTTATAACTACTCCAAATAAAATTATCTTCTACATTTATTGCAAACGCCTTTGTACAGTATTTTTTGGTCCATACCAGAAAGGAAGCAAACAATTACTATACGTGGTAAGTATTTACAACACGAACACTTTCAACGCAACCTCTATTCTATTGAAATCTCTGTTACCCAAATCCTACTCTAAAAACACAAATAGCACCAAAATTTCACTATTCTTTTTTTCTCGGCAAAAGTTAACATTGTTAGTTGTTGTTAGTGAGATTTGGACCCCTGTTAAATCCATGTAAGTACATAATTCCAACCACGTGACTATCACTCCACTTGCGTCCCGTCAACAATCTTTCTTAATTACCGTACTTTTTTAGTCTCACAAGTAATGGGAAACATGATTACATCAAGGACAAGACCAATTGCTTAACCATTATAAACTTGGAAATGATGGCTATGCCAACCTCATTTGAATCCCAAAGGGTTAGCAGGTAATCTACCCCCTCCATACACCAAATTAACTACCCTTATTTTGTCCCTTTTCTTTTTGGCCCACAAAAGAAATGACATAGATGGTTGACATTGAACTTCCAAGTCTTTGATATTTCACCATTCTAGATGCCTTTATACTAATTTCCACAAGTACTGAGAATACATATATGCATTCACCCAAAGGGAATACACGTGAACATGATTTCATTGGAGATAAATTCAGGTTACCTAACATCACAGGCTAGAAATATGGAGCCGCGACCGTGTAGCACACACTCATAGTGCGCATATATTGGTGCGGATCTCTTATCCTATAAAATAGTACGTAAATTTTGAAAACCATAAACCTTATAGGTCAATTTAATCCTATGTTTGAGACTTAGTAGATAGAAAAGACAACTGATGCGAAATTAGTAAGTGGGAGAGAAATTTCGGGTGAAGTAATTGTTTTGTTCTGTCTTGTTTTTCAAAGAAAGAAAAGAAAGGAAAATTGATCCACTATTCATTTTTCGAGCTCAGTGAAAAGAGGAAAGAATACAAAAAAGGTACGTAACATATCTAAGCTAACAAAGAAAATGCTGAATGAAAAATCAATAAAAGAAGTTAACTTTTGTTCTCCAAAATTAGCTAGGAACCAATCAAAGAAAGGAAAATTGCTCTCCCTTTTTGTACAATGCTAAGCATGATTTTCGATCTTGTACTTACGTACGTACACGGATCGGAAGGGTCCATTTTGTTCACTTACTTAATTATATGCATAAAATAAGTTTTAATAAGCAAGATGCAAAATAATAATCAGAATAAGCAAGACTTGCCAAACATGTCTCAAGTTAGTTGGGCCAAATAACTAACAGTGGTACAATTTGTTTGAAAAGGATACTAAGTTCAATCAATAACATAATAAATATATACTTTATTTTGCCTCAAACCTATCTTCTTTCTTTCTTTTTTTGTTGTTGTGCAATTTTTCTAATTTTTTACGAGAACAAGGAGTAAATTTCAAGAGCCATACACGTCGACCACTGACGCACAGGATGACGGAAAAAAAAATTCTCACTGATGTTTTTGTTTCCGTCCCCGTGCATGCGTCGAATGGGTAAGACGTTATTCTAGATAGACTTGTGTTTTCGAAAACGAAAACTGACACTATTGTTTTTTCGATTTCCCACTATTTTGTATATGGAAAAATCCAAGGTCTCCCCATCAGTCCATCTAGAACCCAAAAAATTTCCTCTTTGTTTTCATCTAGAACGATTTTTTTTTTTTTTGATAGGCAACAAGATTTTATTAAGAAATTCGACAAAGGGTATATCGAGAAGAGGTTAATTATACACTTCAAAGACTGAAGTCCATAAAAAACTAAGAGAGAAAAAAAAAGACAAAAAAAAAAAAAATTACATTCAAAACCCTGGAGCTAGCCGACCTATCCAACCAACATCCCAAACTCATTTGTGTTGGCATTGTAGGACGCCAAACTTCATCTAGCCGTTTATGTCACGCCAGGGATGGCCCGCCGTATGTTTATTTCTCCTTATGACGAAGGCATCTCTTCGAAGTTGGACCAATTAACGACCATGAATAGTCCAAGTCAACTAACAAAACCACTGAATTCAAAATGGGAATATTCATTCATCCTCTAGAGAGAGAGAGAGAGAGAGAGAGAGAGAGAGAGAGAGAGAGAACTAAAAGTAATCAACGGTATGAAAGTTCGTGTGAGTTGCCAGGCAGCTTGTGATTGTGAGTGAAGAATACCGGACTCCTTTAAGGGTATGTGTGCTTGGATGAAATCAAAGTTGGAATAAAATAATTATTTCAATGACTTATTTATTTTAATATTTGGTTCATCATTGAATAATGGAATAATGATTTCAAATGGAATTACTATTCACCTTAGTAAAGGAATTGTCATTCTATCCAACAAACTAAGGAATTATTATTCTATTTCTTTGTCACACCAAAATTACTAGTGACACTCTAATATTCACTATTGCCACATCAAAAATTACTATTGCCACTCAAAAAAATATGATATTGTCACTCCAAAAATTACTATTGCCTCACTATTCCATTAGAGATGAGAATGACTATTCCTAAGCACAACCAAACATGAGAATGGGAATGATTATTCCATTCTTAATTCCTCCAATTCTATTCCATTCTTAATTCAATTCCTATTCACATTCTATTCCATCCAACCAAACGCACCCTAATTGTTTTTGACCTCGTGCTCGTGGGGGCTTCTAGGTTTTAATATCTTTTCCAGGGATGTCCTACGTGGAGAAATTTTTCAGTGCGGGGTGAGTACCACGTGGTGTCCGCTCGGCACATCCAAGCGGTCCGATGTAACTTTGGATGGCTCGGATTTGAAGAGAGAAAGAGGAAGGGTGAGAGGAAGGAGAAAGTTTCAATCTGAACCGTCCAAAAGTACAAGTCCAATAAGAGCATGCAAGTTGAAACCGATACATATTGACGGTGGTCCACTACGTTAAATCTCTACGGCCACGATCAGTGAAAACCAACCAAGTACTCTAAATAGACAACACTCAGTGCATGCAAAGACGATCCTCAAAAGAAACAACCAAAACGACGAGCAAAGACCAAAAAGTTCTAAAAGTGAGATAAAAAGGAAAAAAAAGAAATTCCAAGAGTGGGACACCAAGAATTGGAAAAATTGTTTGTTTCCTTGGAAAAACGTAGATGCACGTTACTTTCATGGCACACTGCACACACAGCTTGCGCCATCTTGATGTATGGATATATCTTCCCACCGTGACATCGTATCGGACGCGGGGGCTCTGGACACAGCATCCCCTATCCACACCCAAAAACGGTGCTATTGTGCAGGAAAAAAAATTTTAGCCCTCCTATTTGCAATCCTAAGAAGTAGAAACGTGATTATAAGAGACTTAGAGATAAAATTTAATTATGTCTCTTTAAAATAATATGATCAAAATAATAAGATCTTCACATTGGTTCAAACGGATTGAAAATTAGAGCAGATAATTTTTTAACTGTATTTTTAATATATAAACAGGATACAAAAATTAATTGCTCCAATTTTTAATCTGTTTGAACAAGTGCGAATATCTTATTATTCTAAACATATTATTGTAAAGAATCATAATTAACTTTTGTATCTAGAACTCCCATAATTAAGTATCTGATCTTTATTTAGGATCCTATAGAGCAAAAACATGATTATTAGAACTTTAAAGACAAAAGCGAATTATTTCTTTTTAGAATAATATGTTCAGAATAATAATAAGGTGACACTTGTTCAAATGGATTAAAAATTGGAGCACTTAATTTTTGTAGGCTGTTTATATATTAAAAATACAGTTAAAAAATTATCTGCTCCAATTTTCAATCTGTTTGAACCAGTGTGAAGATCTTATTATTTTGATCATATTATTCCAAAGAGACATAATTAAATTTTATCTGAAAAACTCTTATAATCATGTTTCTGCTCTATAGAATTGCAAATAGGAAGGTTAAATTTTTTTTCCCCGTACCGTTTTGGATGTGGGTAGCGGGTGCTGTGCCTCATGGGACAGTAGAGCCCCCGCGTCCTATGAATTTGATTGCCAATTAGAGTCTTGCTATTTCTTGGTGGGTTTGCTGGCCATTTTAAGATTTGATAATGCGTTCGTTCCTCCATCCTCCTGCAGCTGTAGTTTTTTGGCTCATTTTGGACTTCTCGGCATCCATGGTCCGGACCAAGACTTTGGTGGTCCAGACCAGCACGTGTTCTACATTTCTGGTGCTTGCTGGTTTTTTGGTCCGGACCAGTGCACACTTGGTCCAGACCAGCGTGGACGGAACAAATTACTATATAAGCATATTTTAGGGTTTTTTGCTTATTGTATTGCATTCACAGCAGCTATTCTGTGAGAGGCAAAGAGAGGAACTCTGAGAGATCTCATCTGTAGCCCTTTGGGGATTCGATTACTTCTGTATAGTGAAACCCTCGATCGTCTGACTGCCCGTGGAGTAGGTATTCATTACCGAACCACGTATATCTCTGTGTACTCTGTGATTGCTCTTTCTCTCTCTCTCTCTCTCTCTCTCTCTCTCTCTCTCTCTCTCTCTCTCTCTCTCTCTCTCTCTTCTGTGGTTTGTTCAATTACAAAGCAATTAATCACGTCTGTTTCTGAGTTTGTTAACGCTTCCGCACAACAAACTGGTATCAAAGTTCTAGGTTTTCGATCTAGGGTTTGTTTATGGTGATTTTTGCTTTGTTATTGAAGAACGATGTCTGAAGAATCCGGTAAATCTGGTAAAACTCCAAAAGATGGAGAATCCACCAAAACTGAATCAAGTTATCGGCCTGGGGCTTCGAGGCCGATTATGTCGAGTGCGAAGTTTGACGTGAAAAAATTTGATGGCAAAAATAACTTCGGTATGTGGCAATACGAAGTTATGGATGTTCTGATCCAACAGGAGTTGTATTTTACTTTGGAAGACAAGCCTGAGGACCTTGATGCAAGGTATTGGGATCGGATCAATCGTCAGGCCTGTGGTTTTATCAGGATGTGTCTTGCCAAAGATCATAAGTATTTTGTTATGCGGGAAACGAATGCGAAGGTCCTGTGGAAAAAGCTCGAGGACAAGTACATGACCAAGAGTGTGGAGAATCGCCTTTATCTGAAGAAGAAACTCTTCAGGTTTCACTATCGTTTAGGTATATCGATGACCGAGCACTTGAATGATTATAATAAATTACTTGCTGATTTGTTGAATCTAGATGTTGAGATTCTAGATGAGGATAAAGCCCTACTATTATTAAATTCCTTACCCAAAGATTATGACCATCTGTCTACCACTTTAATGTAAGGATACCATTAAATTTGATGATGTCTCCAATGCTCTTGTGAACAATGAGTATTGCAAGAGGGATATGCAGGCACATGGAGATTCTGGAGAAGCCTTATCTGTTAGGGGCAGGTCTGAAAATAGGAAGAATAGTGGTAATCAGGGTCGCTCCAACTCTAAGGGGAGAGGGACCTCAACTTCTGGTAGAGTTGCTAAGGATGAATGCGCCTATTGTCGTGAGAAGGGCCATTGGAAGAAAGATTGTCCCAAGAAAAGGGGTAAGGATAGTTCCAAGGCTAACATAGTACATTCTGATGAAGATGATGATTCTAATTTAGCTCTGTTGGGTTTGTCGCTAGTTTGTCAGTCCGATCAGTGGATTATGGATTCCGGCTGTACCTACCATATGTGTCCTAACAAGAATTGGTTTTCCAGCATTAACATGGTTGATGGTGGAGTAGTGTTTATGGGTAATGATCATGCCTGTAAGACAATTGGGGTAGGGAAGATCAAGCTGAAGCTACATGATGGGTCCGTCCATATTTTGTCTGATGTTCGGTATGTACCGAACTTAAAGAAGAATCTGATATCGCTGGGTACTTTAGACTCCACAGGTTACCGGATTACCATTGAAGGTGGAGCTCTAAAGGTTTTGAGAGGTGTTATGGTTGTGATGAAAGGCATTCGACAGAACAATTTGTATTACCTGTAGGGTAGTGCAGTTGTAGGTGGGTCAGCCGCCGTCTGTAGCAATGTTGGGGAGGATGATTTGGACACTACCAGACTGTGGCACATGCGTTTGGGTCATGCTGGCAAAAAGGCCATGCAAGGCCTGCTGAATCAGAATTTGCTGAAAGGTGCCAAGACCTGCAAGATGGTTTTTTGTGAACATTGTGTTCTGAGGAAGCAGACTAGAGTCAAGTTCGGCACTACTATTCACCAAACGAAGGGTACACTTGACTACATTCATTCGGATGTCTGGGGGCCAGCTAGGGTTGCTTCTTTGAGTGGTAAGTATTATTTTGTTTCAATCGTTGATGATTTCTCTCGCTGTGTTTGGATTTATATCATGAAACATAAAGATGAGGTGCATGATATTTTCCTTAAGTGGAAAAAGTTGATTGAGACCCAGACAGGTAGACAGGTCAAGCGCCTCAGATCAGATAATGGGGGAGAGCATCGATCTGATCCTCTCTTCGATATTTGTGAAAAAATTTGGTATAGCGCGGCACTTTACAGTGAGAGGCTGTAGACACCCCAATCTGAATTCCCGATTGTTTTACTTTGTTTCTCGGTTTCTTGTTTCCCCGATGATGAGTCAGGTTGAAAACAGTCTCGAGAACTTGGAATGGCTTGAGATTGGCATGTGAGGAACCCATTCTTAGCCCTTAAAACTTTAAATCAGAACCTAGGCCTTGGTCTGAATGTCGCGCGACAATCCCAAACACTCGCGCGATGGTTCATCTGCCAGGTGGTGGTCAAAGTCAAAGTTTTGACCATTGACCATTGCAGGGTTGGCTGGACCCTCGCGCGATGGTCTCACTTCGTCGCGCGATTGTCAACACCTGTCATTTTCACTCAGATTGCGTGGTGGTCAGGGGGCTACAGGCCCATAGGACCCCGTTTTCTCAGCTGAACAGCGTTCTGTTGAAGGGGGGGGGCTCCCCTTGCACCACCTCACCCCCCATTCTCCCATCACCTTTGCCACCCATTCCCCCCACCAAGCATTTGTAACCAGCATTGCTGGCTGGTTGCAAGGCCTTGGTTAGCCATCCACTAACCCCCCTTTTCCCTATAAAAGTCCCCCCATGCCTCATGACAAAGGGTTACAAAAAAATCTCTCTCCCTAAGAAAGAAGAAGAAAAGCTCAAGTTCAAGCACCTCACACCATTCACTCCCATACAATTACCCTCCAAGTCTCACCATCTCATTACTCAAGCCATCTCCAAGACACTCAAGCAAAGGTATAATATCTTTCTGCTCGCTGTTTTAACCCCTGAGGGGGGCTGGCAGGGTCAAGGCTGGTAATCAATACCAGTTCTGGCCCTAAGGCCAGCAAGGTTTCAAGAACCGTAACCAGGAGTACCCTCGCGCGATGGTCCTGAATACTCGCGCGACATTTCTGTCTGCGTGAGAATGGATCACGTGGGGAAGGGATACTGGTTTTCAAGTTTATTCTCATGTTTATCTTTTCTTTTTAAGTCTTGCTAAAAGATATCAGCCCACTGTTTTGCATGTTAAAAATAATCGTTTGGCTTAGTTTACAACACCACTTTGTTTGGAATGCTCTTGGGACGCTCCTGAACATGTCTCAGAGCCCTAAGCATGCAAAGCAATTCCTGGAAGTCCAGTATGAAACAGCGCGCGATGGTCTCATGATGTCGCGCGAGGGTTCTGTGTCCCTCAGGAATTGCCCTTGCATGAGCAACCTGGCCTTGGCCTCTGTTTACACACCCCCACTGTTTAGGGGTTGCATTTTCATAATATTTCCATCTGTTGGTTGTAATATTGTTTACTTTCAAGTATCCATAAACTGCTTGGTTTGCACCTGGGTGAGCACTGGTCCTTCCAGAGCCCAGAAGGGGGTGAAAGTTAAAACATTGGTAAAGTGTCAATACTCGCGCGAGGGTTTGGTTCTGTCGCGCGGTGGTTCTCTTGCATGCGTGTGAACCCATGCATGCAAGCTGGCTATTCGTTGGTGTCAGAAGCATACGCAGCGCTGTTTTGATATGGGATCAACGTTTTGAATTTCATTCCATTCACTTGTCTTCGCACTAATTGCTCATCCATGCCATATCTTATCACATCCTGCAAACTGTTACAGTTTTAATCCCGATTAACTGTTTCCCCGCCCTAATTGGCTAAGAATTGATTAAATCAAACAGAATCACAAAAATAACATTTTCATAGATGCCTAAGTAGAGACCGATCTCCGGATTGGGCGAGAGGGGTGCCATAAAACCCTTCCCCTCTCGTAACCTGGCTCCCGAACCCAGATATGGTTATGACGGACTGGTTCCTTAACTTTTTCAAATCAAAACAGCGCGGCAAGTGCTTCGAGATACGGTTCCTTGGGTATCGGACCTTCAAACCCAAGTGGCGACTCTGTATTTTGCGAGCGCTTGCTTCCCAGCTGAAAGCGCTCCCTCGATCTGGGCCCTCGCGTCTCGGAATCCGGAAATTCCAAAGGGCACGCTGCCCACAGAGGCACACCACAGCAAAATGTTGTGGCAGAGAGGATGAACCGTACTTTACTGGACAAGGTGCGGTGTATGCTATCAACTTCTGGTTTGGGTAGACAGTACTGGGCTGAAGTAGTGACATATGCATGTCATTTGGTCAACCGTTTGCCATCCGTTGCACTTGAGGGTAAAACGCCATTGGAGGTATGGTCAGGTAAACCTGCATCAGATTATGATTCCTTACCTTTTTTTGGTTGCCCTGCTTATTATCATGTTAGGGAATCAAAGCTGGATCCTAGAGCCAAAAAGGCATTGTTCTTGGGCTTTATGGAAGGTGTTAAGGGATACAAGTTGTGGTGTCTCGATTCAAAGAAGGCAATCATTAGCCGCGACATGACCTTCAATGAATCTGAGATGATCAAACCGCCTGTGCAGGTTATGGGTAATAAAGTTGCTCAGAAACTGGTGGAGTTAGAGACCTCGGTGGTTCCTCAAGATCCGATTCAGTCAGTTGAAGAAGACAGTGGAGTTGAATCAAATGATAGTGATACGATTGAAGGTGAAGTTCTAGTAGACAATTCTTCGCAACAGTAGCAACAGAAAGATTCCATTGTAACATTTCGACCCAAAAGGGTCATCTGTGTACCCGCAAGGTATGTTGATATGGTTGCCTATGCATTGCCGGTTATAGATGCTAATATCCCGTTCACTTTCAAAGAAGCTATGGGTAGTCCAGAAACTATGGAATGGAAGAAAGCAATGGGTGAGGAGATGACTTCTCTTCACAAGAATTAGACATGGGATTTGGTTCCGCTTCCGAAAGGCAAGAAGGAGATTGGTTGCAAATGGGTCTACACCAAGGAGGAAGAGTCAACAAAGAAGGGTGATATTCGCTTCAAAGCTAGGCTGATAGCCAAGGGCTACACACAAAAGGAAGGAATCTATTACAATGAGGTATTTTCTCCTGTTGTGAAACATGCTTTAATTCGCATTTTGCTAGCTTTGGTAGCTCAGTTTGATTTGGAGTTGGCTCAGTTAGATGTTAAAACTGCATTCCTACATGGTGATTTGGAAGAAGAGATTTATATGTCTTAACCTGATGGTTTTCATGTTGCTGGTAAGGAGAAGTTGGTTTGTCGATTACATAAGTCTCTCTATGGGTTAAAACAGTTACCGCATCAGTGGTATAAACATTTTGATAGCTTCATGTTGAGTCAGAAATACACTTGGAGCCAATTTGATCATTGTGTATATTTCAAAAAACTTGGAGATAAGTCCTTTATTTATTTGCTTTTATATGTCGATGATATGCTGATCGCATGTAAAAGTCAGGCAGAGATAGACAGGTTGAAGATTCAGTTGAGTTGGGAATTCGAGATGAAGGACCTTGGGGAGGCACGTAAGATTTTGGGGATGGAGATTACTCGGGATAGGGTGAAGGGCACCGTTCACCTAACTCAACAGCAATATTTGAAAAAGGTGCTTAAGCGGTTTGGTGTAGGTGGTAGCTCAAAACCGGTAAGCGTACCACTGGCTCCCCATTTTAAGGTTAGTGCTTCGCTATCTCCCACTACAGATGAGGAACGAAAATACATGGCGACCGTTCCTTATGCAAGCTTGGTTGGAAGTCTGATGTATGCCATGGTCTGCACGGGGCCTGATTTGGCACATGCAGTCAGTATGGTTAGTCGTTACATGCACAATCCTAGTAAGGTGCATTGGCAAGCGGCTAAGTGGATTTTGCGGTATGTTCTTGGGACCGTGAATTTGGGTTTGAAGTTTGAAAGGTGCGTATCAGTTTGTGATCTGGTTTCTGGTTTTGTGGACTCGTATTATGCGGGTGATTTGGATAAGCGTCGTTCAACAACTGGGTATGTGTTTACCATGACTGGTGGGCCGATGAGTTGGCGATGTACTTTGCAGTTGACGGTTGCACTATCCACTACCAAGGCCGAATATATGGCTGTGACTGAAGCCATAAAGGAGGCGATTTGGTTGCATGGGTTGATGGCTGATTTGGGCGTTGGGGGCAAGATCACGTCGTCGTTCATTGTGATAGTCAAAGTGCAATTCATCTTGCGAAGAATCAGATGCATCATGCTCGGACCAAACATATTGATGTCGCTTTCACTTTGTTCGTGAGATCATTGATGAAGGGGATATTCTGTTGGAGAAAATTGGTACTGCGGACAATCCGACTGATATGATGACTAAGGTTGTCACTGGGGTCAAGTTCCAGCGTTGCGTGGACTTGATCCATATGCAGCCAATCTAAGCACCTTCGGGTGCATGCGCCGTTGGGCGCTCTGATGGCAATCAGAGCATGATTCGTTTGGGTATCCTGGTTATCTGGTTTCTTGGTTGCTGTATGTCTGGTTTTTTGGTTCGTAGTCCAATATCTTACCAAGGTGGAGATTTGTAGTTTTTTGGCTCGTTTTGGACTTCTCGGCATCCATGGTCTGGACCAAGGCCTTGGTGGTCCGGACCAGTACGTGTTCTACGTTTCTGGTGCTTGCTGATTTTTTGGTCCGGGCCAATGCACACTTGGTCCGGACTAGTGTGGATGGGACAAATTACTATATAAGTATATTTTAGGATTTTTTGCTTATTGTATTGCATTCACAGTAGCTATTCTGTGAGAGGCAAAGAGAGGAACTCTAAGAGATCTCATCTGTAGCCCTTTGGGCATCCGATTACTTCTGTATAGTAAAACCCTTGATCGTCTGATTGCCCATGGAGTAGGTATTCATTACCGAACCATGTATATATTCTCTTTGATTGCTCTTTTCTCTCTCTCTCTCTCTCTCTCTCTCTCTCTCTCTCTCTCTCTCTCTCTCTCTCTCTCTCTCTCTCTTCTGTGGTTTGTTCAATTACAAAGCAATTAATCACGTCTGTTTCTGAGTTTGTTAATGCTTCCGCACAACAACAGCTAGAGGTAACATGAGCAGTCTTTGGGGAAAAGAGGTATTCATTTACCCAGCTGAGGCGAGTTTTTTGGTTAAATGGTTGTAGAGGGGAAAAGGGAAGAATATGGACTACCCGCGCCTATCTTGGCTTTTGCATTTGGGGAATGTGATGTGGGAGTGACAAAAATCAATATGAGTTGATTTTTGGGAGTGGGAGGCCGTTTAACAATTTGGGGAGTGGCAAAATCACTCCCCTTTGTTTTACTAGATTGATCATAAATTTATAAACTCCGAATAAAATTATCTTCTACATTTATTGCAAACACCTTTGTACAATATTTTTGGGTTCATACCAGAAAGGAAGCAAACAATTACCATACGCAATAAGTATTTTCAACCCGAACACTTTCAACGCAACCTCTATTCTATTGAAATCTCTGTTACCCAAATCCTACTCTAAAAACACATATAGCACCAAAATTCCACTTTTTTTTTTCTCGGCGAAAGTTAACATTGTTAGTTGTTATTAGTGAGATTTGGACCCATATTAAATCTATATAAGTACATAATGCCAACCACATGACTATCACTCCACTTGCGTCCCATCAACAATCTTTCTTAATTACCATACTTTCTTGGTCTTCATAAGTAATGGGAGACATGATTACAAGCCCAAGTGCCTAATTAAACATTATAAACTTGGAAATGATGGCTATGCCAACCTCATTTGAATCCCATAGGGTTAGCAGGTAATCCACCCCCTCCCTACACCAAATTAACTACCCTTCTTTTGTCCCTTTTCTTGTTGGCCGACAAAAGAAATGAAATTGATGGTTCACATTGGACTTCCAAGTCTTTGATATTTCACCACTCTAGATGCCTTTATACTAATTTCCACAAGTACTGAGAATAAATGCATTCACCCAAAGGGAATACACGTGAACATGATTTCATTGGAGACGACGGTGTAGCACACACTCGTAGTGCGCATATATTGGTGCAAATCTCTTATTCTATAAAATGGTACGTAAATTTTGAAAACCATAAACCTTGTAGGCCAATTTAAGCCTATGTTTGAGACTTTGTAGATAGAAAAGACAACTGATGTGAAATTAGCAAGTAGGAGGGAAATTTCGGGGGAAGGAATTGTTTTGTTCTGTCTTGTTTTTCAGAGAAAGAAAAGAAAGGAAAAGTGATCAATTATTCATTTTTTCGAGCTCAGTGAAAAGAGGAAAGAATGCAAAAAGGTAACGTATGTCAGCTAACAAAGAAAATGCTGAATGAAAAATCAATAAAAGAAGTTTAACTTTTGTTCTCCAAAATTAGCTAGGAACCAATCAAAGAAAGGAAAATTGCTCTCCCTTTTCGTACAATGCGAAGCATGATTTTCGATCTTGTACTTACGTACGTACACAGATCGGAAGAGTCCATTTTGTTCACTTACTGATTTGCATAAAATAAGTCATCAGAATAAGCAAGAATTGCCAAACATGTCACAAGTTATAGTTACATATATATAAGTTGGTACAATTAGTTGCGGTTGAGGTTTCAAAACATGACGTATACGGCAGTTAAGAAACTACAGATTCTCCTTTCAGTTTTTATATTAGAAACTTCTAAGTACTTGATTCATTGAAATTGTATATATCATAATCTATCCCTTAAGTCTATTTATGAATTTTAATTTCAGCCAACCGCAAGCCTATATATTCAAGGGCTCGGTTAATGATCCGAACTGTTACTTTTTAATCAATTTACTTAGATTTTTCATGAAAAAATCTAATTGGTCTAAACGGAAAGTACGAGGTAAAAGATATGTTACGTAACAAATATGATTGAATCACTTGACTATGACTATCAGTCCTATGACTACAATTATCATTATCAGTCATGTGACCACAATTATCATCAGTCCTGTGAATACGATTCTCAATCCTGCATACGTTGTGTTATTCGTTGTGTCCTTGTAATTGGCCTCATATATATTTATGGGGCGGGTTCCACTCACTTTTTTTGACACCTAAAATGACACCCAATAAATTACAGCCTCACTCTAATAATCGGAGCCGTTTAAGTTGTTTAAAACACCTTTTTAAGGATTTTCATAAAAAAATAACTAATTTGGATTTCGTTAAGAGCTTGATCGACTCATTCAATTTTATCTGTAAAACTTGCCAAGAATTGATTGAATGAACTGCTCAAGCCCTTACCGATATTCAAATGAGTTGGTTTTTTACGGTAACTCTTAGAAATATGTTTTAAACAAATTGAATGGCTCGGATCATTTGCGTGAGACTCCAAAACGAGTTTCACACAATTTGGGTGTCAAGAAGGAGAGAGAGAGAGAGAGAGAGAGAGAGAGAGAGAGAGAGAGAGAGAGAGAGAGCGCCCCTCTATAATGTCACGTGGTCAAACAAGCCCGTAGTTTGAAAAATATGTGATCGGCCAATACCAGATCCAAAGGCACAAACCTTGCATTTGATGTGTTTGATGCAGTACTCCCCTCCGTTTGATCATCTCTATAGGACTAGCTTTTTATTTTATTTTATTTTCATCATTCATCTAAAACTAAGACAAATACCATTTCATTCATTCCCTCTGAGTAATTTTATTTCAACCCTGTTACAATGAATGCATCTACAAAATAATATCGTGATCATATTGTGATATTGAAATTGTGATTTCATTGTAATTGATTACGATTTTATTATAATTGGGATGATTCTCTTCCATAGTTAGACTCCTTCCTCTTGTATAAATTAAGGTCTTATTGTACGGTTTCAACATCGAATTCAATAAAATAAATCTTCTCTCATACTTAGCATGCATGGTATCTGAGCTATAAGATTTAGGCCCTGTGGATATTCGCTCCTGGTGGGCACCCTAAGCTTCACTACCGTCCGCCAGGCACTTAGGCCCCGTTCCGGAATGATAAATAAGTACTTATTTTTTAAGAAGGCAATTTTAAGCTCAAAAATCATGTGCTTACGCAAATAATTTTCCTATCACTATGGATCTTGTTTGATAGATCTCATTGAGATCTTTAATACGGTGCAAAAAAAATTGAAAAATTATTTTTCATTTGCGTTATTTTTGAGTTTGAAAATGTGAAATAAGTACTTATTTTTTAAGAAGGTGTTCTGGAACGAGGCCTTAGTTACTTTGTTAATCTTCTTCATGCTTTTCAGTTGCCTGCACCCACCATGCCTCTTCACCACCCACGCTCGGGGCTTTTCGATTACTGACTTCTTCATTTTTCAGTTTTTCTTGGTTCTTCTGGTTTTCTTCCTAGTTGTTCTCCTAGCTCCCGGCTTTTGGATCTCCTAACCATTTCTTTCTCTTGACTTCTCGTGGCTTGGCTGTCCTTGGTTTCTTTGGGCTTTTTAAACTCAAGTTGGTAGACCTACTTAAGTTTGAGGGGATGTTAGAATAAATGCATCTTTAAAATAATATCGTGATCATATTGTGATATTGAGATTGTGATTTGATTGTAATTGATTACGATTTTACTATAAATGGGATGATTCATTTCCATAGTTAGGCTTCTTCCTCTTGTATAAATAAAGGTCTCATTGTATGGTTTCAACATCGAATTCAATAAAATATTTCTTTTCTCATATTTAACAACCCAAAAAAAATCTCTCTAGTCCCCTTCTTTTCCACACCCATTTAAAAATTGAACCTAAAATGTCATCATCTTCAACTTAACCGTAAGATTAATTTTTTCCCAACAATCTACTACAGCACCACCACTATCGATTGCAATTAATCCGGTCTATATATCATGGCAAATTACAACTTTGATCTTGTCTAGTAATTTTTCGTTGATCGGAGATCACCCACTGGATCACACGGTGAAATATAATGTAGTAAATTCACATGAATATGAAGAAAAAAAACCCTCATATCATATAAATGAAAGTGAGAAATTAATCAAAATCCCTAAATTTAAGTGTTTACTTACGTTACGTAATTAAGCCGTCAACCCCTTCTAGATTAAGTTCAAGCCACCTTAGATTATTTCCACTAGGGTGTGTGTTTTTTCTCCCACTTTTAATTATGGTGGGCTTTGTGTTGGAGGAGGTTGCTTTGAAGCTATTCCATGGAGACTAAATGAGTGAGACACTTTGTTATATTATTTTTTTTCTCGAAGACACTTTGATATATGGATATGTGCGTTATCAAGAAATTAATGATGACATGCATGTTTTGATTTTAAATTTTTCAAAGATAAGATCTGGAACTAGAAAATAAAATTAATCATGCATAATGTTTTGTACTGGTGACTTGAACAATGCATGGTAATATTTTATTTATGTACTTCTCTTCTTTTTCTTTTTTTTCGACGGTTTATGTACTTCTCTTATTAGATGATTTTTCGCACATATACTAGAATGCAAGAGATACGAGATGAACCGTTTGTGGATTTTTTTTTGGAGGCCAAGCTGGAGCCAAAATAGTTGAGTTTTGTGGAGTATGGAGGATAAGGATATGGAGGGGAGTTTAATCGGGGTATGGAGGATAAAGGCATGGAGGAGAGCTCAACACCTACCGGATGATATGTTACTGTTACATCTATCTATCTATATTTCTATATTATATACAATAAGAATGTAGTTTACCTAAAATAAAAAGGAAGCTCTCTCCTTAACTCAGTCTCCTACATGGAATTTTCTCATTTTTTCGTCTTTTTATTCATTATTTTACACTTTTTACAAACTATAAAATATATACTTTAATTTGTTTGAAAAGGATACTAAGTTCAATCAATAACATAATAAATATATACTTTATTTTGCCTCAAACCTATCTTCTTTCTTTCTTTTTTTGTTGTTGTGCAATTTTCCTAATTTTTTATGAGAATAAGGAGTAAATTTTAAGAGTCATACACGTCAACCCACTGACACACAGGATAACGGAAAAAAAAGTACGAGGTAAAAGATGTATTACGTAAAAAATATGATTGAATCACTTGACTACGATGATCAGTCATGTGACCACAATTATCATCAGTCCTGTGAATACGATTCTCAATCTTGTGTGTGTGTGTATATATATATGGGGCAGGTTCCACTCACTTTTTTTGACACCTAAAATGACACTCAATAAATTAGGGCCTCACTCTAATAATCAGAGCCGTTCAAATTGTTCAAAACACGTTTTTAAGGATTTTCACAAAAAAAAAAAACTAATTTGGATATCTGTAAAAGCTTGATCGACTCATTCAATTTTATCCTGTAAAACTTGCTAGGAATTGACTAAATGAACTGATCAAGCTCTTACGGATATTCAAATGAGTTGATTTTTTACGGTAACTCTTACAAATATGTTTTAAACAAATTGAACGGTTTAGATCATTTGCGTGAGACTCTAAAACAAGTTTCACACAATTTAGGTGTCATTTTAGGTGTCAAAAAAGGGGGGAGAGAGAGAGAGAGCGCCTCTATAATGTCATGTGGTCAAACAAGCCCCGTAGTTTGAAAAATGGGTGACCGGCCAATACCAGATCCAAAGGCACAATCCTTGCATTTGATGTGTTTGATGCGGTACTCCCCTCCTTTTGATCATCCCTATATGACTAGCTAGCATTTTATTTTGTTTGTCATCATTCATCTAAAACTAAGCCAAATACCATTTCATTCATTCCCTCTAAGACTCTAAGTAATTTTATTTGAACCCAAAAAAGAATCTCTCTAGTCCCCTTCTTTTCCACACCCATTTAAAAATTGAACCGAAAATGTCATCATCTTCAACTTAACCCTAAGATTAATTTTTTCCCTTCAACCTACTACAGCACCACCGCTATCGACTGCAAACCGGTCTATCTTGACAAATTACAACTTTGATCTCGTGTAGTAACTTCTCTTATTAGATGATTTTTCTCACATATACTAGAATCCAAGAGATACGAGATGAGCCATTTGGATTTTTTTTGGAGGCCAAGATGGAGTCAAAATAGTTGAGTTTTGTGGAGTATGAAGGATAAGGATATGGAAGGGGAGTTTAATCGGGGTATGGAGGATAAAGACATGGAGGAGAGCTCAATACCTACTGGATATGTTACTGTCACATCTATCTATCTATATTTCTATATTGTATACTATATAAGAATATAGTTACCTAAAATAAAATAAAAAGGAAGCTCTCTCCTTAACCTAGTCTCCCAAACTCATTTGTGATGGCATTGTGGGACGCCAAACTTCATCTAGCCGTTTATGTCACACCAGGGATGGCCCGCGTTATGTTTATTTCTCCTAATGACGAAGACATCTCTTCGAAGTTGGACCAACGACCATGATTAGTCAAAGTCAACTAACAAAACCCACTGAATTCAAAATGGGAATATTCATCATCCTCTAGAGAGAGAGACAGAGAGTGACACAGAGAACTAAAAGTAATCAACGGTATGAAAGTTCGTGTGAGTTGCCAGCTTGTGATTGTGAGTGAAGAATACCAGGACTCCTTTAATTGTTTTTGACCTCGTGGGGGCTTCAAGGTTTTAATATCTTTTCCTGGGATGTCGGATAAATTTTTCAGTGCAGGGTGAGTATCACGTGGTGCCCGCTCGGCACATCCAAGCCGTCCGATGCAACTTTGGACGGCTCGGATTTGAAAAGAGAAAGAGGAAGGGTGAGAGGAGAGAGAAAATTTCAATCTGAACAGTCTAAAAGTGCAAGTCCGATAAGAGCATGCAAGCTGAAACCGATACATATTGACGGTGGTCCACTACGTTAAACCTTTACCGCAACGATCAGCGAAAACCAACCCAAACGACGAGCAAGACCAAAAAGTTCTAAAAGTGAGATAAAAAATAAATTCCAAGAGTGGGACACCAAGAATTGGAAAAATTGTTTGTTTCGTTGGAAAAACGTAGATGCACGTTACTTTCATGGCACACTAAACACACAACCAAAATACTCCATATAAATACACCCAAACACGCCTCATGTAGCCAACCAAATTTGAAAGTCAATACCTTTGCCTTTTCACATTTTCCCGGGAAATAAACTCCCTGGCCTCCCAACCAACACTTCACACTCGGTGAACAACTGGGAAAAAACACCCAAATCCACAAAGATGCCCACACTACCCTCACCCTTCCCACCCCTCTTCCTCTACTTCCTCCTCACTCTCATGCCCTTTCTTGTAATTTCGCAACCCCCGGCAGACCAAACCCAAACAATCCTCCTCACCATCAAACAGCAGTGGGGAAACCTGCCGCAGCTCTCCTCGTGGAACACCTCGTTGCCGCCGTGTTCATGGCCGGAAATCACCTGCACTGGCGGCACGGTCACGGGGCTCAACCTCACGAACTACGACATCACAGAACCAATCCCACCGTCCATTTGCGACTTGAAAAACCTAACCGTGCTTGACCTTTCCTTCAATTACTTCCCAGGAAATTTCCCCACAGTTCTCTACAACTGCTCAAACCTCCAGTACCTAGACCTCTCCCAAAACAACTTCGTGGGCCCCATCCCGTCTGACGTCGACCGCCTCTCCTCCTCCCTCCGGTACATCGACGTCGGCGCCAACAACTTCTCCGGCGACATCCCGCCGGCAATCGGCCGGCTGCCGGAGCTGCGGTTCTTGAAGTTGTACTATAACCTGTTCAACGGCAGTTTTCCGGCCGAAATCGGAAACCTGTCGAATTTAGAGGATCTGAGCATGGCTTACAATCCCCTGTTTCCGGCGAAAATTCCGCCGGAGTTTGGAAAACTTAAGAAACTGACTTTCTTGTGGATCCCCTTCGCCAATTTAATCGGTGAAATACCCGCAAATTTTTCAGGCTTGTCGAGCCTTGAGCACTTGGATTTATCTTATAATGATTTAGAGGGTCCAATTCCGAAAGCTCTGTTTCAACTGAAAAACTTGAGTGTTGTTTATTTGTATCAAAATCGATTATCTGGTGGAATTCCGACCCCTATCGAGTCATTGAACTTGATCGAGATCGATTTATCGAATAACACTTTGAGTGGCTCAATCTCAGAGGATTTTGGGAAGTTACAGCAGTTGGACCTCTTGAATCTGTATTTGAATCAATTTTCCGGTGAAATTCCGGCGACCATCGGATTACTTCCGGCACTAAAGAACTTTCGGGTTTTCTCGAATCAGTTGAATGGCACCTTACCACCTGAAATGGGCCTTCATTCCAATCTTGAAGCTTTTGAAGTCTCTGATAATCTGTTCACCGGCGCCTTGCCGGAGAACTTGTGTTTTCGCCAGAGACTGACCGGAGTTGTGGCTTTTTCCAACAATCTCACCGGAGAAGTGCCCAAATCGCTGGCGAATTGCGTTACTGTGCGAACGATTCAGCTGTACAACAACAACTTTTCCGGCGAAATTCCGGCGGGTATCTACACGTTGTTCAAATTGCTAAGTTTGATGATAAGTAACAATTCCTTTACAGGTAATCTTCCAAGTGAATTGGCTGTGAATTTATCAAGATTGGAGATCAGTGATAACAAGTTTTCGGGCCATATTCCAAGTGCGGTTTCCTCTTGGGTGAGATTAGTTGTGTTCATGGCAAGTAACAATCAGCTTTCCGGCGAAATTCCGGTGGGTTTGACTAATCTGCCGCAGCTGATTACTTTGAACCTAGCTGGGAATTCATTAACTGGAGATTTTCCCACGACAAAAATGTCGTGGGAAAATCTCAACACTTTGAATCTTTCAAGGAACCGACTCTCCGGTCCAATCCCGGCAGTGATCGGAACTTTGCCAAACCTTTTGAACCTCGACTTGTCGGAAAACCGATTTGCAGGTCAGATTCCGGCAGAGTTAGGCCAGTTGAAGTTGAACATTTTGAACTTGTCATCCAACCAACTTTCTGGCCAAATCCCAAGTGCATTTGATAACTTGGCTTATGACACCAGTTTCTTGAACAATCCCAATCTTTGTGCCACTACCCCTATTCCAAATGTCCGATTTTGTTCATCTAAAACCCGAAGATCAGACGATTTGTCCCCCAAGATTCTCGCGTTGATTTTGGTTTTCGCGGTACTTCTATTCTTCTTCACCGCTCTATTGACCTTTTTCATGGTTAGAGACTACCGGAGGAAGAAGCTCAAACGAAACCTCGCCGCGTGGAAATTGACCTCATTCCAAAGGTTTAATTTCACCAAGGCAAACATTCTTGCAGGGTTGACGGAGAATAACTTGATTGGGAGTGGAGGGTCAGGAAAAATCTATCGAGTCGCGGTTAATAATTCCGGGGACTATGTTGCTGTGAAGAAGATTTGGACCAAAGGGAAGTTGGACAACAAGCTAGAGAAAGAGTTTTCGGCAGAAGTTGATATATTGGGAACAATCAGGCATTGCAATATAGTGAAGTTGTTGTGTTGCATTTCTAGTGAGGACTCAAAGCTGCTTGTGTACGAGTACATGGAGAATCAGAGTCTTGATAAGTGGCTACATGTGAAGAAGAGGAGAGAGACTGATCCGGCTCGCCGTGTCGTGTTGGATTGGCCTAAAAGGTTGGAGATTGCCATTGGAGCTGCGCAGGGTTTGTGTTACATGCACCATGATTGCACACCGACGATCGTTCATCGTGACGTCAAGTCGAGCAATATCTTGTTGGATTCCGAGTTCAAGGCAAGGATGGCTGATTTTGGCCTTGCCAAGATTCTGGCCAAGCGTGACGAGCTTAACACCATGTCTGCTGTCACTGGATCGTTTGGATACATGGCTCCAGGTAAGAGGGCTTGCGTTAATTGATATATTCATGGTTCATTCTATAGATTATCTTGCATCTATTATTTCCCTATTAAACGTTAAAAAAAAAATTAGGTATTGACTAAACTATTTCCTTGATTACAGAGTATGCTTATAAGACAAAAGTGAATGAGAAGATCGACGTTTACAGTTTTGGAGTTGTACTTTTAGAACTTGTGACCGGAAGGGAGGCCAACGACGGGGATGAGCACACTAGCCTGGCAGAGTGGGCGTGGCGACAACACGGAGAAGGAAATCCCATCATTGATGCCTTGGATGGGTACATCAAGGAGCCATTAAACTTGGAAGAAAAGTCCAGTGTCTTTAAACTAGGGCTCATTTGCACAAGCACACTACCTTCGTCCCGGCCATCTATGAAGGAGGTTTTGCAGATGCTTCGCCGGATTGGTCCTGTGGAAGGTAGTGAAGTGAAGAAAATTGGAACCGAGTACGATGTTGCTCCCCTCCTTGCCAGTGCCAACAAGTGTCTGTCTAGCTACCCGCATAGCAAGAAGGTAGCAGATGAAGATGGCGATTATGTCGTCTGAAATGTGTGATGCTCGATTTTGTTGTCGAGAGAGAGAGAGAAGGAGGTCCAGGCAAGTCGTGAATTTGCTGGCATCGGATGAAGACAATAATCGTTTTTGTTTTGTAAGCAGAATGTCATGTTATAGGTAGTCGTAGAGACACAGGATCCATATTAGTACTAGTAAGATTTCCCAGTTTTGCACTGTCCCAACAGCAATAACAGTCTCCAAAGCATAGCTTCATTATGCCTTTGAGGGACTGAATTGTATAGACTTGCAAATCCCCAAGGGGAAATGATGTTCTGGGGATGAGACTTGACCATCTAGGCAATCTTTTCTGCCCTTCTCTCATTAGGATTGGATTGTGTCTCTAGTTACGCTTGGTGATACATTGCGAACACACATCAATGGTCCGAATTGTTCACTTTCAGAGACTAAAGAAGACAATTGTCATGTAAACAATTTGGTTGGTCAAATGATTATAGCCACACAATAACCTCACACTTAAAATCAACGATATGGACTGGAAAAAATTGATTGTACTAATTGATACACCTCCATCTTATAAGGCAACTTTGATCTGATCATTAATTGCTAAGTCAAATTATGAAAATTTGCATCTCACTTATGAGCCCTCCAAAATGACCAATTATATAAAGATCAACACTGAGCCCCCCAACAAAGCTCCTAGTTAGGCGACAGGAGAGCATCGAAAAATCTATGTCCAAAGCATTTTGTGTGGTCTCACGCATCATGTGGCTCCTACACAGATGTGTCTGAATCAATGTTCGAAAATCTATGTTCAAAGCACTATTGTGTCCTCTCGTCATTCATATGCAAGTTAAACTAGTGTCTCATGTACTCAAATTGCAAAAACCGTATAACTCTCTGGGCAATTTTTGCTGCATCTGTAAATAAAACAATTTCCTCCACATGATTACTACTCATCTGAACAAGAACAAATTCCTGGTGATACCACATCCAATTGCAACAATTTTGTGTTCGCCCACACAAGCATGAGTTGGTCTACCGGTGGATGCCAAAAGGGGAGAGAGAGAGAGAGAGAGAGAGAGTACAATAAAATTGTATCATAAAAGCACAAGTACACCCATGTCACAAACGTTTACTAAAAGTCACAGGGCCAAATAGACATTAGGGTGTCCTAACAGGCCGAACAAGATGTTAAGGTATCCTAACAACTCCCAACTCACCTCGACTAAACAATCGACTACAATCACTCCAAGTATTCCATAATATTACAGAAAGCCAAAAAAAATTTCACAACAAACGAACCAAGGAGCAAAATAACTGCCAAGTTTAACCCCCAAGTTCCATTCCAATAATCCCAAGGCTCAGAGCATCTTCCTTTTCCTTTTTTGTTCTTTCTTTTCGTATTGAGTACGTTTTCAACAGCCCAACAAACGACAGCAAGAACCGCACACTGAAGGACCCGTTGGGCACATTTTTCCCCTTTCGCCAACTGCTTACATGGTTTCATTAGCTCTCCCACACCATCAACAGGACCCTCTTCCAGATTCAAAACCCTCCTAGTACATCCAGCCTCATTATAATCCATCTTGATCTTTGGTGAAGGCTCTAATTTAACCTCCACAGAACATCTGGCCTGAGATGTTCTGCCGGATGTACTTATAACACTTGCTGGAGAAACGGACCCTACCCTCTGTGGGCTAATAGAAACCCGCTTCGCTAGTATATCTTTCTCTACATCCACTAATTCAGAATCCTTTTTCCTTTTGAGTTGTTTTCCGCAGATTGCGACCTACAGCCTTCAGCATCTTCTTCAGAAGTTCTTTCTGCTTGCTGGTTCGTCTGCCTCGATGGTCGCGAACGTTTATATCCATCCAGGAAAACATATGCAGGAATTTGCTTCCTACGAGCATGAGAAACATGAATATCCATACCCGGTTTCCAAAACATGTACATGTTTACATCTTGCTTAAACTCCTCAAATGTTGCGCGTATATCAAATTGCTGGCCTTCTTGAACTTTTACCCCCTGTTTCATCTGCAAGCCCACGAAGAATGCACAATACAGGCATGGCCTGGATGAGTCCCCATACTCATTGGGATAAGGGTGGCACTGCAACATGCCATATGTGTCCCGTTCTATCTGACAAAATGGCATGAAGAACAAAAAAAAAAAATTCCCTTTCATGATCAATTTCATGAGTTTGATATTCCTGTATAGAAATAAGGGTATGATATTGTGTAACACTATGTCCACCCTCTGCTTTTGATCTTTTGCATTTAGCATTTAATGTGGCACACCCACTAATGTACAAGGGGTTGTGGGACGTGCCCCTGAGATGGTAAATACAAACGGTCATTAGAAGTATTTAAAACCTATTCTGCTGTTTTTAGTTGTTGTCAATGTTGTTGTTGTCATATGATCTACAGTTGCTCATGATGGTGGAAGGATTTGAGGGTCATTATGGTTACTATCGCTATCAGATATTATTTCCGACAAGAACAGTTCCTTCTTCTTCTTTTTTGATCCGCCCGACAAGAATAGTTCAATGGAGCAAAAAGGTGATCCATGTAACAACATTTGATTTTTGTAGCAACTGTCTAACTCAAATATTCAATATCAATTCAGAAAGTTATAACTCATGGTTTTCTAAATAACTCTCGTTTGCATTTAACAAAAGTTAGGTGAATTTTTCATGTTGTTCTGCTTGTATCGGCATCTTTTCAAGAGCATTATTCTAGCTTTAAAAATTAGTTCAAAACAATTCAGAAATCCAACGTATCCTACGATCACGATGTGTCTCAAATAAGCGGGGACGGGTAGTTTCCGAGCTCAAAAGTCACCTGATTGCTGTGGAGTTGTATTTATTTTTCACATGCTTTGTACAAAAATTATTAGGGTAAATTTCACTTATCTCTCCTAAGGTTTCTGACAATGCAGACACCTCCCCTCACATTTCTGAAATTTCACTTACCTCACCTGTCAGACTTGTCGACTAACAGACGTTAACAAAGTGCGTAAATGTACAATTTTACCCTTTTATTGACCTCCCCTGAGGTTTCTAACAATTGCAAGTACTTCACCTAGGTCTCTCTCTGCTATATAATTTAAATTATAATTTAATTAAGATATTGGAATTAATGCAATAGTTATCTAGTCTAAAATTTAAAAAATGAAAGTTTACTTCATCTTATCTCTAAATTTCAAGTGAAAACAAACTTTAAAATTAGTATAATTTTTTGCCTATTTTCAAAAATTTAAATTTTTAGTTTTAGATTTTTAGTTTCATTGAAGTTGTGAAAATTTAATTCTAGCAAAATTCTAAAGGTATTTGTATTGGGAACCCATTACCTTTTTTTCCAATCATAATTTTGTTGCTTTATAAATTAAATTGAATTTTATAAGAATATCCTATCATAAATATCATTATCAAAAAAATCATACGGGTAAATCATGTAGCCATAAGACCCTTTTTTGAAAAATAGAAGATTAATTTTGACCAAAAAAAATTGACATTTGTACTGCTAATTTAAACCGACCTCAATTAGCAACTATATTCTATATACCATAGAATTTTTTAGTACCATAAAACTTTTAAACTTTTAATTACAAATTTATTTTACAAGATCCTAAAGTTCGAAAAAAATTCGGTTGGAGAAAAAATATGGCTTGGCTAAGCAACAGTGCAAGAGTTTGAGCCCACATATGGATGACATGTAACCTTAATTTAAAACCATGTCTTTTAGAAATTTTTGTTATTCTTTACAAAAATAATAAAAATTGAAGCTTTATGTAATTTCTTTGTAGTGCTTACGTAGCATTTGTCTTCACATAAATTCAAAATCTTTTTCAATCACCGTAGAAAAAAATACTTACACATGCATATTTAAAACCAAATGTATATATGTAATTGAAAGCCATGTCTGTTTACCTTAATTTAAAGCCATATTGTTTTTAGAAATTTTTCTTATTCTATGCAAAAAAAAAAAAAAAAAGACATTTGAAGTTCCATGATAAAGGAAAGAAATTGTAATTGCTTTGTATTTATGCCTACATTTGCATTTATCTTCAAAAAAGTCAAAAGTTGTTTCAAGTTTCCTACAAAAAAAAATTAAGGAAAAAATTTGTAACTTAATCTCTATATTTATGCCTAATATGTATTTGACTTCAAAAAATCAAAAGTGTTTTCAAAGTTTTGTAAAATAAATGCTTATACACACAAATTTAAAATCAATGTATATATGTGTTTAATTTTAAAGATACATGTGCATGTAAGATATGAATAATAACTTAATCTCTTTTAAATAGTTTTAATTAGGAACATTAATGTCTTTTAAATTGAGTCTAGAAGAGAATTCATTTCACAAAATCATTCTAATGGGTAAAATTGGTAATGAAATGGATTTAGTAGCTGATGTAATCATTTTCCGTTACCTAGTAACAGTCTTCTAACGGCAATGGGGGAATCCGCAGCCGACAACTGAAGCAGAGAGGAGGTAAGTGCAATTTTTAAAACGTGAGGGGAGGTGTCTGTCATTGTCAGAAACCTCAGGGGAGGTAAGTGAAATTTACCCAAATTGTTGAAATGCTTCTTGAAGTACCCAGTTGAGCTAAATAATGAACCATTCATAAGGTATACGGTCTACCACAGTAGTGAACTTACGAAAAATACAAGCTTTCATATATTTCCTCCCGATTGAAGCGTTTATATTGATCGTGCAAAAATCAATCGGGTAGCAACTGCAGTGAAAGGAGATATAATTTGAGTGGTTGACGATTTTTTTAATTTGGTCAACAGATGTTCAATTTTATTCTTTGCAGGAATGTAGGAGTCATATGAATGGAGATCAAGTTTTGGTTCAACTGACGTATTAGCGGATTGTAAGTGAGAGATCAAAGAGAATTTTCCTTGGCATTTGTTGGTGTTATCTTAGTTGCTTCAATCATGGCGGAGATACTGCTACAAAAACTTGACCTTTATTTGAACTTATTTATCACACCACAAAGTTTGTTCAAGGTGATATTCAGAAGGTTCTGATCATACAATTTTGTGTTATTTTGACTTTAGTAAACTGTTTTGGAAATTCTAAGTTGTTTTGGAGATGCCAAGTGTTGTAAAAGATGTACTATTTTTGTAAGTGAAACTCTTCACTCACGAGCATCCAGTCAGTTCCATGTAAAAAAAAAAACTTTTAGTTGAATTGGTGGTTCAGTTTTATCAATTCTTGCGACTAGAAATTGCACAACAATGCTAGGAGCGTATAGCATTCGCCAAAACAAGGATTTTTAGGGGCTTTTTGGTTATTATGCGAAAATTGGCTCTAAGTAAAATACAAGTTGTTTGGGCTAACTTCTTTGTCTCCATAGTCAAGGCAGAGAGTTTGCTTCCTCAAAAAATCCAAAACATCGTAAATTTACATTTAGCCCGAAAATCCTTTTGAGGAGTTTGTCCGAACTTAGCCTAAGTGAAGTTTGTCCACTTGGCGGCATCTCTCATTCCCTCTATATGACCATTTGCATACAACGAGGTACAAAACATGACGATTGACGGGGCAGGAATGGCCATAATTTGTGCAAATATGTACTCTCACCCAATCCGTCTCCATCATTGCATATGGAAGAAAGAGCTAGAGTCGACGATTTTTTTTCTTTGTTTAGTAGTAAAATAACTTAGTCTTTGAATTAAATAAATTTTGTCAGTGGCGGCTTCAGAAATTTGTGATAGGGTGTTCAGAAATTAACTTAACTCTACTAGCTGATGTATTAACTAATAATATGTGTACATGAATCTCATATAGTTGTATAAATGGTATGGTCAAAAAACATAACTTTTGTTCTTAAAAAATTAACTACGGGGCGAAATGAAAACTTAATATATACTATTTTTTAACAAAAATTTATTTTTTTCAAAAGTTGTTGTATTTTGTAGTAGACAATGTTTCGAGAAAAGAGGGGGTAAAGTTTTACAGTTTTCATATTTTTTGTCAACATTTAATTAGCGTATTAATCTACTAAAACCCTTGTGAAAGAAATTGTAGCGAGTACGTTAGGGTTGACGTTCTCAAAAATATTTTTAAGATGACATGATGAGATTTTCTATCGTATTCTTAAATTCGGAGGAATATTATTCAAGCAAACAGGGTTTGCAATGTTGTTGAATTTTTTTAAAGTTTTGTCCATAATTTTGTAAGCTAACTAGACACACACAAAAAAAGAGGTTATTGTCATGAATGCGAAATTAACACATTTAGATCATCGACAATAAAGATGAAGAAAGGATGTAAAGCATAATACTTACACCAATATATTCTTCTTTTCACTTTCTTTTTACAATTTTTTTTTACTATGACTATGAGCTTTATTTGGTGCAATGTGTTAAGTGTTCAAATATGAATTACGTACCAAGATTGACAAGCTGTAATTGGGTTGTGATTGAGTGCTCAATTCGTTTTGGGTTAGGTGTTCTATTCTTTTTGCGTTAGGTGTTCAAGACTTTTAGAATAAGTGTTCATTGATATTTACGTTGGGTGTTTAAAGAAATGCTAGCTCATAATTTTTACATATATTCTAAGCACAAAAAATTTGTTCGGTTATTCAGTTGACCATGCAACCTATAACATGTAGGAACCGCAATTAACTAGGGAGGTCATCCAATGAGATGGTAGACTCTCGTGATCTTTTCTTCTTAAAAAATACTTTTGATAGATAGAGCTTGGTTTTTATTATTATTATTATTATTATCAAATTTTGATAGATATAGACTGGTTTTTATTATTATTATTATTATTATTATCAAATTTTGAGTTAATATTGTATATAATTCGTCCGTCTTCACCGTAGGGAAATATTACTGAATTATTAATATTCTGAATTTCTAATCAAACTCCATAATTGTATTGTACAAAAATGCTTTGATTTCTGTAATGACTCTCTGAAACCGTTATCCAACACATTTCTATACTTGGTGAGTTGGTGGTTTTGGTGCACCGTCTTGTGGTGCACCAACAACACCCTTATCCACCACATATTTTTGGAAGGCCTAGTACTAAGTGTGTGAACATAGGCGTGCGGCTCCATAGCCAAGGCTAGGTGGTCAATTGAGTTCACCGTACGATTTTTTTTTTATTTTACATGAGGTAATTTTATATCATGCTTTGTTTGAACACTTACTCTATATTATAAATGACCTATCAATCCAAGTAATTCACATTGAATATTTAACACATTAGCCCAAAATAAGGTAAACATTCGTAATTAAGAATTTAAAAAATTAGAGGAAAAAAGGATCCTTTGGATTCGGTATCATGCTCTGCCTTCTCTCTAACGACAATCACTCATATCTCAAAAAATATGAGCATAAGCCAAAAAAATAAATTCGTGCAAACTTTTTCGCCATGCATAGGATTTCCTACAAAAGAATATTAGTGTATTTATTGCACCAGTTTAGTCTTTCTTGGCTCAAAATATTAAAATTCACTGTGAATAGTTGTCCCATCATATGTATTTTTGTATTTTTTGGTCACATTATTAGCGTTGATGTATAAAAATTTTGGGTGTATATAACTGGTTAATAGGGCTAGTAGATTTATTAAGGTGATTTTTAACATCTTGTTTAAAATTCATGGAGCGCCCATTGTATTTGAACCCTGAAAAAATGTGTGGTAAATATAGGCGTTAAGGTACCAAGCGACGGTGCCCTAAGACCGTCTGTAACGCCCCGATTTTCCGGAAGCAATATAAAATAAAATCTTAAGAAAATTTGCTAAATAAATATAATTTTTCCAAAATAAAGTTTAGCTATTACAGTCACAAGATAAATTTACTGATTCAAAATACATTAACTTCAAAGTTGTCTCTAGGCTTGATACAAGTCCGAAGCATACTCGATCTTCGTTCCTGATATTCTTTCCGTGTCGAACTACACCATCTTTGAATCCTCTCCATTGAATCCTGCGCCCTCTGGCAAATAGATCGCCGAAGCAAATGATTTGCCAGGATACAGACGTATCCGTGAGTGATAAATCACCCAGTAGAATAATCCAACCCAACTACCCTCCTTACATTACAGCAAGCAAGTAACAATATATTATCAATGCCGAAAAGTAAAACAGAAGTAGCACACGTAAATCTATTCATCATTGTCCAATAGCCTAACAACAAGAGAAAACTAGTCATGTCCTGATCGTAACTGGGGTTTGCCTACCTTAACCACTAGATCAAAATCACCAATGGACTTCCATCAATTCTATCATCCCAAAATATCACTGGACAAACCGTCAAGTTTTATCGTCACAAAACATCACTGGATCACCCACCAGGTTTTATCATCACAATATCGCTGGACCACCGCTAGGTTTTATCATCAGAAAATATCACTGGACCACCGCCAAGTTTTATCATCACAAACATCGCTGGACCACCGCCAGGTTTTATCATCAGAAAATATCACTGGATCACCGCTAGGTTTTATCATCACAAACATCGCTGGACCACCACCAAGTTTTATCACTGGACCACCGCCAAGTTTTATCATCACAAACATCGCTGGACCCCCACCAGGTTTTATCATCAGAAAATATCACTGGACCACCGCCAGGTTTTAAATCATCACTGAACTTATTTTGCCAGTTCCAAATCAAATTCATCACTTCATCACTAGGCTTACTTTGCCAGTTTCAAATTACCACATCCAACTCATCACTTCTCAACATCACGTCTGTAGGCAATCTAAAAATAAGACTTTCCCATTCATCCCTTACCTAGTATCGTCTAGGTAAATTCTATTTCGCATACCACCTTATGTCTCTAGGGTCCAATCTAGTATTCAAATCAAATATCGGTGCAATATACAATTAAAACGAATAATAATTAAAACAAATAACAAGCAATGTAATCACACAACCTGTTATGAATAGGCCGTTGCCCTTAGTCTTGCATGGTCAAGATGTCATTAATAAAGTAAGAACTGAAAAGAAAATTTTTAAAAATATTTATTTTAGGCTCTTATTAATTATTTCTAAGAAATTAGATCGATTAAGAACTATTTAAATACATTAATTAGGTAAAAATATTAGAAAAATTATATTGACCTTAGTAAGAGTCCTAACAGTCCTACGCAATATGCTCGAGTGTCAAAAGTTTGGTTCGGAGGTTCCCGGAATTAATTTAAACGAAGACGTTAAATAAAGTGGCCGAAAGTGAAGTAAATAGATAATAAATAATTTAAAATTTTCAAATATGGTGAGGTTAACAAAGTTTCATCTTTGGAGTGTAAGGAGTCTAAATAAAATTACTCGGGCATTAATAATATGGTTTATAAGGTCTTAAAATAATTTTGATTGAAAACACTATAGAAATAACAATAAATATTAAATTAAATAAAAAATATTTAATTTAAAAATATATCATCTTTGGGATGCAATGAGTCCAGGAAAAATTAGTTTAGGTGTTAAAACGTTGTTTAGAAGGTCGCAAAGATTTTTCGTTTGTAAACTTTGATAGATAACTAATAACTAATTTAATAAATAGGTAATTAAATAAAAAAATATGATCTTAACAAATTATGATATTTGAGATGTGAAAAGTATAAAAAAAAATAGTTTGGGTGTCAAAATTGATGTTTGGAAGGTCGCAAAGTTGTTTCGAAACATTTAAAATCAACTCAATCTACCAGATAAATTAAACTAATATAACTAATATATTTTATACTAACATGACATTACACTGTAAGAAAATAATATCATATCAGTAGTTTTTCATAATATTAATATCAAAAGGATTGTAAAATAAATATCATAAGAGTCATCTTTTTTGTAAATAATTACAAATAAAGTATCGGGCTTATAAATAATATCAAATTAATAAATACGGCAGAAAACGCTCGGTGAACTTCCTTTTTTTTTTTTTTTTGTTCGGGACAAAGGGTTAAGCATATAAACACCTAATATACTTGGAGAAGGGGTTAAATGGATTATAATACCTCGAATCGGATCGAATTGATTTTAAAACGAATCTTGAATTTTTTAGAAGATGAATTCGGGTTCTTTGATCGAGAGACTTTGGGATCAGATTGAGGCTTATTTGGAGATGCTCTGGGTTGTAGGAAGTGATCGGGATGGTTGAATTGACTTTCAGTTGGACATAACTATGAAACCCACTTTTCTCTCTCTTTCTTTCTCTCTCTAAAACTCCATTGATTGGAACTTGGATTTCTTTTGTTTTTCTCTTTTTTTCTGGTCGGTGGAGTGTGGAAAATATCGTGGTATTTTCGTGGGTCAATGGGGTGGGGTATTTATAGGAGAATTTTCGTAGAAGGGGAAAAAAGTGAATTTAATGGGGTTGAGTTTATGGGATTTTGAATGGATGAATTGAGCTTGATTTTAGGGTTAGGGAGGAAGTAGAGACTAAGTAGGAGACAGAGAGACGGAAGGAGTTTGAGGTGAGGGAGGAGAAGGAGTGTGTATGCACGCATGTGTGTGTAGAAAAAATTTAAAAAGAATGCATGCATAATTGTATTTAAAAAAAAGAATTGCATTAAGGAAAATAATTCTAATAATATTATATTTAGAAAAAAAAATTGGGTCAAAAATCCGGATCGTTATACCATCGAATAATTACTCTTATTTTTTACTAACAACCCTCCATTAATTATTTTTTAATAATTTTATGATTCCCACAACAACCCACTGAGTCTTTCAGTGATTGATTCAGTCTTTTCTCATCCACTTTCCTATATCTTATTTTCCTTAAAATTCCATCGTTCTTCTTGTCTGCATTTCCAACAAGACCAAAAAAAAATTTATATATATCACTTTTTTTGTCGACAATAAAACAAAGAAATTGATTTTTGCGTTCCACTTTTTATTGATAACGCTCTATTTTGTTCATAAAATTATTAGTAACTTTCACGTTAAAATTGAAGCGTCCATCAGTAGAAGGTAGAGCGCGAAAATCAGTTTCCTAACGTTTTCTCATCTTCAGTTGGAGTATTATATTCCAAAAGGACATGCTTTGAACAGTATGCAAATTAACCCCTCTTGTATTTTCTTGGTGAAAATTATTTACGTGAGACTTTTATGTGATAAAGTAGGTGACTCTAATCCTGACCAAGTGATTTTGGTTGAAAACTTAGATGTTTGTTTTATCTTAAGATTTCAGGATCAATTTTCTTTGTCAATAATTTTCGGGGCCAGCTCATCCCCGTTCGTAGGCGTGTGAAACAGCGGTTGTAGAAGGGACTGTAAGAATTCATCTGAGGTGCGAACAAGCTGACCCGGGACACTTTACATTACCAACAAACAAACAAACAAAAAGTAGGTGACTCTGTGACTTCCAAGTCTACTTTCACTTTTCCAAGTTCAAACTTTACGAGGAGGCAGTTCGCAAAATTGTCCTTGTCCTTAGGACTATGCATCTAGAATATGGCATGATTAAAGTGATAAAATTTAATTTTGGCGCTCTACTTTTGTACGCATGCTATTTTGTACATTAAGTTACTAGTAACTTCACGTTATAAGTGGGTCTGAATACAAAAGTGGAGCGCCAAAATAAAAATCCATGATAAAATAATGTTTTATTCTTTTTCTGCTTCCAAAAAAGGGACAAAAATCAAACAATAAAATTTTCTTTATATTGTGAATTTGTAATATGGACAAGTCTGAATTTCTTGGGGTCTTGTTTGGATTCTAATTAATTTCAAATTTGAACCTTTTGCAACAAATAGTGTACTTCTTATTTTGGAGAGTGATTTTGCCACTCCCCAAATTGTTAATGGAAGGGGAGTTAAAATTAATATAGATTGATTTTGGCACTTCCCAAATTGTTAACTTTTGGGCAGTGACAAAATCATTATGAATTGATTCTAGGGAGTGCCGTTAACAATTTGGGAAGTGACAAAATCGCTCCCCTTTGTTTTACTAGATTGATCTTAGATTTATAGCTACTCCAGATAAAATTATCTTCTACTTTTATTGCAAACGCTTTTATACAATGTTTTTGGGTCCATACCAGAAAGGAAGCAAAAAATTACTATACGTGATAAGTATTTACAACAACAACACTTTCAACTCAACCTCTATTCTACTATTTGAAATCTCTCTGTTACCTAAATCCTAATCTAAAAACACAAATCGCACCAAAATTTCACTATTCTTTTTTTCTCGACAAAAGTTAACATTGTTGGTTGTTGTTAGTGAAATTTGGACCCTTGTTAAATCCATGTAAATATATAGTGCCAACCATGTGACTATCACTCCACTTGAGTCCCGTCAAAAATCTTTCTTAATTACCATACTTTTTTAGTCTTCATAAGTAATGGGAAACATTATTCCATCAAGGACAAGCCCAATTGCCTAACCATTATAAACTTAGAAATTATGGCTATGCCAACCTCATTTGACTCCCATAGGGTTAGCATGTATTCCACCCCTCCAAACACCAAATTAACTACCCTTCTTTTGTCCCCTTTCTTTTTGGCCCACAAAAGAAATGAAATAGATGGTTCACATTGGACTTCCAAGTCTTTCATATTTCACCATTCTAGATGCCTTTATAACTTTTCCACAAGTACAGAGAATACATTCATTCACCCAAAGGGAATACACGTAAACATGATCTCATTGGAGATAAATTCATGTTATCTAACATCACAGGCTAGAAATATGGAGTCACGACGGTGTAGCACACACTCGTAGTGCATTGGTGCAAATCTCTTATCCTAAAAAATAGTACTTAAATTTTGAAAACCATAAACCTTATAGGCCAATTTAAGCCTATGTTTGAGACTTTGTAGATAGAAAAGACAACTGATGCGAAATTAGCAAGTGGGAGAGAAATTTTTAGGGGAAGTAATTGTTTTGTTCTGTCTTGTTTTTCAAAGAAAGAAAAGAAAGGAAAATTGATCGATTATTCATTTTTAAAGCTCACTGAAAAGAGGAAAGAATACAGAAAGGTATAACTTATGTAAGGTGTAACGCCCCGAATTTTGGGAACGTTAAATAAACAATTTTATTGAATATCTAGATAGAGTCTGGTTCATTATTACATCATAACCCCCATAATTACACGAAGGGAGGGAACTAAGGTTCCTAACTAAAGCTCCGCCTGCTCTAATTCCATCATAGTCAGCTCTTCGGCTCCATAAGTTTCCAAGGTGTAGAGTTCATCCGGTTCATCTATAAGGTCTGACACATTATACCAGCGTCGCCACCAGTATAATATGTCAGGGTCACCAAAGGTAACACCGTGAGCTACAAGAGCTCAATAGAATAATCCCTACCCACTAACCCTTAACTTACAAGCAGTAGATCACAAAATTAACGATTTCCAAATAGTACATGCATATTTAACTAAAACATTTAACAATGAAGCATTCACATTCATTATTCAACTATCGTTGATGTCAATGATTTCTGAGTTTCTCCTATGCGTCATTTCGTAGACTGTGTCACTGGTTTCACCTTTTATTTACCAAATCAACATTTTTAAAATCGTTTTAACACGTCCAACCTCGGTTCCACCGTTCTGGTCTCCCGAATATTCTCACAATAGTTCCGCCGCATCGGGTTCCCATTGGCACAGAAAACTTGCATTGGTTCCTCTCCGCAGATAACCAAGCCACATTACCAATGAAGCTACCACGTTCGGCCCCATTGGCAATCTTCACAATGGGCTACCATGTCCGGCCACATTGCGATTTTCACAAACATTAAATTACCTCCAATGAGACTACCACGTCCGGTTCCAGGGCAACACAAACCACACAATGGGCTACCAAGTCTGGCCACATTGCGGTTTTAAAAACCTTACACATAATGGGTTACCACATCCGGCCACATTGCGGTATCAAAATACGTCTTTTCATTAACCACACCCTAAGTGTCATGTTTCTAACTTTCTCGATTTCCGTGTCTCGTTTTGATGCATAAACTCCGCGGTAGGACTTTTCACAAAAGTAATCATAAATCATTCATTGTAATCTTGAAACTAAACTAACAAGATTATCCAACTCCATATTACTAATCATGCTCAAATCATATCTTAAAGCATAACGCCACATGTACGGATGCCCTTAGAGTGGAAACCACTTATGCTTTGTCACACATTAAACCAAGTAATTCAAATAATTATGTATACATGCTCATAACCATCTTAAAGATCAAATACGAATACTTTCAATCAAGTTTATGTTTTGAAAATCCGTTCTTTCTTCCTTTTAGAAAAGTTCAAAACAACATATGTTTTTCTGGAAAATAAATCAAGTTATTCGACATAGTCACATACATTTCACACAACACAAGCATCAAACAATTTTACTTTTATACTTTGAGTGAAGGAGTAAGATCATTCTACTTATACTTAGGATTAGAAAGTAAGGTCATTCTACGTATACTTAGGATTAGAGTGTAAGGACATTCTACGTATACTTAGGATTAGAGAGTAGGAACATTCTACCGTTCTTCTTGGCGGTAGGTACGGCTACGGAAAAAGTAAGTACATCAGACGGAGTAACTTCCTACGGTGAGCTTCCGATAGCTTCGAAAAAGAAAGGTTTCTCTCGAAATTAGTTCTGGACCAAACTACTTAAACTTTTTGGATCGAAAGGGTGGTTGAGTGGTGGTTTAGTGACAGTTTTGGATGAGTTTCAAGAAGAATTTCAAGAAAAACTCAAGAACACCAAGAACAAGAAAGAATAAAGTAAGAACTCAAGAATTTCTAGAGAGAGAGGTTGAAAGGTTGAAAGATGTGAGTTAAATGGCAAGGATGAGGTGCTATTTATAGCAAAAGTCTTAGTTATTACCCAAGGAATAAAATTTTCCCTAGCAATTATTGTTCAATTGGTAAATGGGCAATTATGATAGGTATGGCCTTGTAAGGATGTAAGAAAATCATGTCAAAGTACTCTCCAAATCTCCCTCATATCTCTCCATCTCTTACTAGTACAAGGTACATATATATACATTTATGTATATATAAGTATATTTAAGTACTATGTGGTCTAGTCTAGAAAAAAAAGGAAAAAAAATATGGGTAATAGGCTTGCAAGTGTCAATTAAAAAAAATATGGTCAAGGTTTGCCTAGAAAGCCCATATGTTCTTTAGACATGTTTATAAAAGACTATGAGGTACATATCTCTATATTTTAAGCACATAAGTACATAGGAAATCTAAGAAATTGATTTGCCTTATCAATCTAAATATTTAATGGCAAGACTAACTTTTTATTACCCAAGGGATAAAATTTTCCCTTGTAATTATTGATCAATGGTTAAGACGTTCCTAAAAAGCCTATATGTCCTTTAGACATATATAGGCATGCTTAAAATAACCTATGAGGTACATATACATATATATAAGTACCTAAAAAAATCTAGGGAAGTGACTTTGGTGGGTGACATAGGTTTAAGGCTATGATTCTAGGCTTGCATGTATTGACTAGGCTATGTTTGCTTCTTTTGTAAGTAAAAAGATGAGATTTGGTTTGACTTATTTCTATTACCCAAAGGATAAAATTTTCTCTAATAATTATTAACCAATGGGTAAAATGCTTACCTTTCTAGGTCTAAAAGGTTCAATATGGTTGGAGTGGTTTGTAAAGCTCAAAGATGGTCAAAAAGGTCCATCCAAAATTAGGAGATTGAACTAGGTTAAATGGTAACTAGGTTTCTCTAACCAATTGGTTGGAAACTAATTCTACTAGCCAGGTAGGATTTTTAGTTAAGAAATGTAACTTAAAGATTTTATTTAACTTGTTAGGAAAATATACAAATGTTTTTATAAGCATACTTGTCTCTAGAAAATGACTAAATTGTTCGGAGCGAAAAGATAAAATTTTATAAGTCTCAAGTCTAATTATGACGGATTATTAGAAATAAAAAAGTAATTTTAAAAGCAAATCCAGGTAATTAAAATAAAATTTAAATTTTTAACGAAATTTTTATTTACAAAAAATCAGTGTCGTTACATAAGGTAACAAAGAAAATGCTGAATCTTTGTGGCCTTTTACTTGTCACAATCTTTGTGGCCTGTACTTGGTCTCTTCTCGATGTAACATTTGTCGGGTTTTAAATAAAATTTTGTTGCGCGCCTATAAAAAAAACAAACAAAATGCTGAATGAAAAATCAATAAAAGAAGTTAACTTTTGTTCTCATTTTGCCCTAAACTTTTTCTCTCTCCAAAAATAGCTAGGAACCAATCAAAGAAAGGAGAATTGCTCTCCCTTTTTGTGTTTCTTTACATTGCGAAGCATGATTTTTTCTTTAAAATGCTGAATGGAAGGGTCCATTGTTCACTTACTTATTTGCATAAAATAAGTTTCTATAAGCAAGACACAAAATAATCAGAATAAGAGCAAGAATTGCCAAACATGTCACAAGTTATAATTAATTACATAAAAGTTGGGCCAAATAACTATCAGTGGATCAATTAGTTGCGGTTGAGGTTTCAAAACATGACGTATACGACAGTGGATTCATTGAAACTGTATCATAATCTATCCCTTTAAGTCTATGAATTTCAATTTCAGCCAACCGCATTTCGAGCCTATTCAAGGGCTCCGTTGATGATTTGAACTGTTACTTTTTAATCAATTTACTTCGATTATTCATCAAAAAATCTAATTGGTCTAAAAGAAAAGTGCGAAGTAAACGATACTATGTTACGTAACAAATACAATTGGATTTAATTTTATCATGAATAATCCGCACATGTGGACTAATAGAGAAGGATGGAAAAATAATCAACACGTAAGCACACTTAAGTTAAGGGGTTTTTTTTTGGTAAATGTAGATTTTATACCAAAAGCAGACCTTACAAAATGTCAAAATACATCAAAGGCATTAATCCCTAAGCAAAACAAACAAACTGGCAGCTATACAACATTTTACAAAGAATTAGGCCCTAATCAACAGTATATGGATATGGGGCCAGATACATGCATGAACACATTGAAAAACACATCATTTGTGTTAGTTTTGCGTGGAATCCATTTTGGAGTCTAACGTAAATGATCGGAACCGTTTAATTTATTAGAACATGTTTTTAAGAGTTTTCGTAAAAAATCAACTCATTTGGCTATCGGCAAAGGCTTGTTGGTATTTGTTCCAAAATTTGACAGGATAAAAACTTAATGAATTGATCAAGCCGATCAAGATATCCAAATAAGTTGATTTTTTATGAGAACTGGTGAAAATATGTTTTAAGCAAATTGAATGGCTCCGACTCCAATTATTTGCGGGGGACTCCGATTCCCCATATATATTTTATACCACAGATCCTATAAGGGATTCCTTATTTTAATAAAATGCGGACATCTCATTTTTCGATCAAATTTTGATGATCTGAACCATTCCATGTGTTCAAATTGTGATTTTAACGGTCCTCACGAGAAATCAGAAGAAAAAAAAAAGAGTCCAGGTAGTGCTTCATCCAATTAGTTTTCATTGAACGGTTCAATAAGACCGTATAGAGAGAGAGAGAGAGAGAGAGAGAGAGAGAGAGAGATGTCACGTGGTCAAACAAGCCCCTCGTAGTTTGAAAATTGGCAACATCACAGTGAGCAGTACCAGATCCAAAGGCACAATCCTTGCATCTGATGTGTTTGATGCACTCCCTCCTTTTCATCATCCCTATAGGACTAGTATATCATTTTTTTTTTTTTTTGTCTTCATTGCATCTAAACTAAGGGAAATACCATTTCATTGATTCACTCTAAGTAATTTTATTTGAACCCAAAAAAAATCTCTCTAATCCCTTTTTTTCCACACCCATTTCAGAATTGAACCTAAAATGTCATCATCTTCAACTTAACCCTAAAATTAAGTTTTTTTTTTTTTCCCCTTCAATCTACTACGGCACTACCGCCATCGACTACAAGCCAATCTATCTTGACCAACTACAACTTTGATCTCGTCTAGTTACTTATCGTCGATTGGAGACCACCCATCGGGTCACAAAGTGAAATATAATATAGTAAATTCACATGAATATATAGGGAAGAAAGAAAAAAAAAAAAAAAGCTCACATCTCATATAAAAGAAAGTGAGATATTAATTCAATTTTCCCTAAATTGAAGTGTTTACTTACGTTACGTTACGTAATTAAGCCGTCAACCTCTAGCTTCTAGATTATTTCCACTAGGGTGTGTTTTTTTTCTCCCACACTTTTAATTAGGGAGGGCTTTGCATGTGTTGGAGGAAGTTGCTTCGAAGCAATTCTATGGAGACTAGCACATTATTCTATATAGACTTCCACGGCACAGCTTTACCGCTCTCTTAAAGTGTACATGAACGGCTCAGATTCAGTGTGCAGTGCATCTGAGTCATTCATGTACACTGTAAGGGTCAATTCTTTGCCCATTTTCTTTGTACTTAGCATTTCTCTTAATTAATCTGTAACGCCCCTAATTTTGGGAACGTTAGAAGGAAAATTTCATTGATAAACTAAGTAGAGTCTGACTCATTATTACATCATAATCTCCATAATAGAAGGAAGGGAACTAAGGTTCCTAACTACAGCTTCGCCTGTTCTTCCATCCTAGCCAACTCTTCGGCTCCAAAGGTCTTCAAGGTGTACAGCTCACCCTGTTCATCTACAGAGTCTGACACATTATACCGGCGTCACCACCAATATAATATGTCAGGGTCACCAAAGGTAATACCGTGAGCTTACAAAAGCTCAATAGAATATCCAAACCCACTAACCCTTAACTTACAAACAATAGATCATAAAATCAACAGAGTACAAGCAGGTTTAACAAAAACGAATAACGATAGCACATTCGTATTCACTATTCAAGTATCGTTGGTGGCCATGTTTTTCTGTGTTTCTCCTATGCGACTCATCGTAGACCGTATCACCATTTTCCACTTTTCATAACCAAATCAACATTTTCAAAAATCCATTTTGAACACATCCAACCTCGGTTCCGCCGTTCCGGGCTCCCGAGTATCCTCACAATGGTTCCGCTGCACCGGGTTCCCATTGGCACACAATTGCATTGGCTCCGTACCGCGGATAACCAAGCCATTCCTCACCATGGTTCCGCCGCTCCGGGTTCCCATGGGAACGCACACAATTCAAAACCCTCAGTTCCGCCGCTCCGGGTTCCCGAGTATCCCACAATGGTTCCACCGCTCCGGGTTCCCATTTGGGGTTTTCGAAAAAAACTAAACCCTCGGTTCCGCCGTTCCGGATTCCCGAGTATCCCCACAATGATTCCGCCGCTCCGGGTTCTCATTGGGTTTTTCACAAATCTTACTTTACACACGCACACAACTCACATAATGCCACCCAAAACCGGTCATTATGTAGTTTCAAAATATTTCATTTCTCGAAAAACATTTCCTTTCATTGATCACACCCTATGTGTCATGTTTCTACTTTCTCGATTTCTGTGTCTCGTTTTCATGCATAGACTCCGCGGTAGGATTTTTTACAAACATAAATCATTCATTGTAATCTTGAAACTAAACTAGCAAGATCATCCAATTCTATATTAATAATCATGCTCATAACCATCCTAAATATCAAAATACGAATACTTCTACCATTAATAAAGTCTTATCTTTCGAAAGCCGTTCTTTCTTTCTTTTTGGGAAGTTCTAAATAACATGTTTTTCCGAAAAATAAAGTTAATATGTTCAACATATTCCCCATCCTTTTTATCTTTAAGGGAAAACGCCTTTCTAGTTCTCATGTATTTTTAACGTACAAGTATCATACAAAATACTTGAAGATAGAGGATAAGAGCATTCTACTTATACTTAGGAAAGTGAGTAGAGAAAATCTACCTTGATCCGAAACTAGTCGGGGCCGAATAAGCTAGTTGGAAGTTTTCTACGGACGATAAAACTCGCAAATCTGGACCAAACTTTGGATGGCAGTAACTCGGTCAATATTTGGCCGAATATGATCGTTCTTGGGTCGAAATTGAAGCTCTCAAAGTTCTCTACAACTTTCGTGAAGGAAGTTGATCCTAGAAACTACTTTAGGTAGGAGAAAAATGGTAATAAAGGCAGAGACAGTATGCTGTCTGGAAATAGAAATCTGAGATTTTTACTGAACTTCGAATGCCAATATCTTTGTCATTTCTTCACCGATTGGGATGGTTCTTGGGTCTAACTTGAAGGTTTCGAAGTACTCTACAACTTTTTCGAAGAGAGTTGGTCCTAAAAACTACGTTAAGCAGGAGAAAAATGGAGATTTGTGAAGGACAGTAAGCTGTCTGAAAAATGAAAATGGTTTCTAGAGAGAAGTGAGTGAAGGTGTGAGTTGAATGGAAGGCATGGGGTGCTATTTATAGCCAACACTTGAGCTCCTCCTCACTCCTCTATGGCCGCCCCAACCCAACCCCCACGCCCCCCCCCCCCCCCCCCCCCCCCCCCCTTTCTCTCCTTTCTCCCATGGATTTGCTCCATTGAATGGTCATTTCAAGCCTTCAACCAAAATTCTAGCCTTCCATGACTTGTCTTTTCCATGTTAGGCCAAATCTTAGGCCATCATGAAGGGTTTTTGGCTTGTCAAGTCTATGGGGAGATTGCTTGCAAGAAAGAATAGAATCATTGTACTTTGGAAGACTATAAATGGATTGACATGGTCAAAAATAGGCTTAAGGCTGTAAAGGTTGCTTGTGTAAGTAATCAAAACACAAGCACACACTCCACCTCACTCTCTCACTCTCGGCCTTTCTCTCTCTCTCTCCATTCGGCTCTCTCTCTCTCTCTCTCTTTCTCTCTCTCTCTCTCTCTCTCTCTTGTTCTATGTATAGACATATATAGGTATATATATAAGTACATGTATATATTCATCTAGGAAAGTAAAACCTAAGATAATTAGGTTTAAGGCTAGAACATAGGTGTGCATACATGGCAAGGCTAGTCTTGCTTCCTTTGGAAGCAAAATGATGAGATTCCTTGGCCCATGATTTTGTATGGTCAAATCCAAGCCTTATTGGCAACTTGATAAGCAATGACCAATGGTCAAAAATTTTCCTAGCATTTATGGACCAAAGGGTAAAGAAATATTAGGGTTTGAAATGACTTGTCATGGGATATAATGATTACCCCTAAAAGTCTAAGGGTTCAATTAGGGTTCGGGGGGTTCAAACGGCTCCAAGACGATCAAAAAGGTCCAATTAGGGTTCAGGGAGTGTAACTAGGAGAAATGATAGTTTGGTTTGTCCAACTAGTCGGTTGGAAACTAACTCTACTTACCAAGTAGGATTTCTAGCCAAGAAATATGATTTAAAGATTTTATCTAACTCGTTAGGAAAATATACAAGTGCTTTTATAAGCATACTTGTTTTTAGAAAATGACTAGATTGCTCGGCTTGAAAGATATAATTTTATAAGTCTCAAATCTAATTATGACGGATTATAAAAATTAAAAAGAAATTTTTAGTAGCAAATCCAAGTAATTAAAATAAAATTTAAATATTTAACGAAATTTTTATTTACCAAAAAATCAGGGTCGTTACATAATCTCTCCGTTCGTCTCTGCAATCTATAGTTCTGATTTTAAAAAAACTCTTTTATGGAAGAATCTGGAAAAGTTTTTTAAAATTCAAACCGTCCAAAATACTTTTGGGATGAGTTGAGAATGGTGGGAGAGCGGTAAAAGTGAATGATGGGTGTAAACCAAAAACATTTCCTCTTTGTTTTCATCTAGAACGATTACAGCAAACGTGAAAACTATTTGTAATAAGGAAATCATTAACTACCATATATATTATCCCCATGCATTACATATTTCCATGTTCATTTTGTAGGTATCCATATGTTCTTTTTTATTTCGATGATCAGAATTTGATGTATCCTTAGTCGAATTACATTTTTCAAAAAAAAAAAAGAAGAAATGAATGGCGAGAGTCTCTCGTAGTTCCGTTTCTCTTGCTGCAGGTTTTCTTCATTCAAAATTTTAAATAGACGTTGATGTCTAAACAACTTAATTTTTGCATGATCAGTGATAAAACATCTAACTTCAAGGGTAATGTGACCAACACATCAGGAGCATAAATCAAACTACCCGAACCGCATATCGTGATCGTAATGGATCTTATTTTTTGTCACTCGAGGAATGGCCCGCCTTACATGATTATTTCTCCTTATGACGAAGACATATCTTGGAAGTTGGACCAAGGAGCAATAATAGTCAAAGTCCACTAACAAAATCACCCAAGTCATTCATTCAAAATGGGAATATTCATCCTCTAGATAGATAGAGACAGAACTAAAATAATCAACGCTATGATTTTTGAGTGAAGAATACCAGGACTCCTTTAATTGTTTTTTGACCTCGTGCACGTTGGGGCTTCTAGGTTTTAATATCTTTCCTGGGATGTCCTACGTGGAGAAATTTTTCAGTGTATGGTGGGTATCACGTGGTGCCCGTTCGGCACATTCAAGCCGTCCGATGCGACTTTGGTCAACTCGGATTTAGAGAGAAAAAGAGGAGGGGTGAGAAGAGGGAGAAGGTTTCAATATGAGCCGCCCAAAAATGCATCGGACGGCTTAGGAGTTCCGAGCGGACACCACGTGAAATATACGCGGTCGACATTTAAAATTTCTCGTCTTTGCCCATTAATATATCACACAAAATCCAGAAAGTCTACACACACATACACTTTGTGCACAGATTGTGCACAGATTTTATTATGGGGCCCACCACGGATCCCACACAAATCATCCGAGCCGTTCATTAAATGTAAAACACTTTTTCAAGGGACCCCATAACAAATAAGCTCAATCCGATACCTATAAGTGCTCGATCCAATCACATAACTTTTCATTAACCGAAAATCTAAATGAAAAGTTAGATGGTTGGATGAAGCACCTATAGGTATTAGATTGAGCCTATTTTTTACAGAAACCTTTGAAAAACTGTTTTACATTTAATGAACGGCTCAGATGATTTGTGTGGGACCCGTGGTGGGCCCCACAAAAAAATCTGTGCACAATATGTGCACAGACTGCTGTGTGTGTAGCAGCTCTCTACAAAATCTAGGGTGCGTTCATATTAGTAGTATATTTTTAAATCTTCAGATAAATGCCAAAGTGCTATTTATTTTCACTAAAAATATCAAAAATATCATTTGATCCGTTTAGATAAGGAAAATGAGTAGTCTTGAATAGTGGGTATTTAGGACTAAAATAATGAAAATATTGTTTAGTTAGTAGCGTGTGGTCACTCTTATATTGTAATGACTACAAGTAAAATACTATTGTGAGAAATTTTATGCTCCAAAACCTGCATAGTATTCTTTTTACACCCAAAAAAAGAAAATCTATCAAAGATTTTTTATTTAAAAACTGAAAGCGCTTGTCCAACCTATTTACATTAACCGATTTCGATTTTCCTACCACACCTGCTTTATACTCCAATAAACCAAAAATACTCTTAATTAACTGTTCTTATATAACTCAAGAGTCAGGTCTAGCTTACGAGCACATCTACTATTTCTGGGAGACCCCAATTTGATCACCGTCAACTAGTGAGGGCCCATAATAACCGGAACAAAACCCTATATGGACAAAGCCCAAAAGAGTTGGCAACTGCTGGTTAGACCTTAGGAATCTGGAGGGATTAACCCCCAAATTCGAATCCTTAACTCCCAACCAAATCCCATTTGGTTCTCTTGAGTTAACTGTTGACTTCTATCAACCCACAATACCGCATCCGTTCCACTCTTTCTTCAAGGATCCCTGCCTTTCTTACCGTTTCTTACCTCTCCTCCCTCCATCCTTTCACCCATCTCCGGTGGCATTTTAGGGTAGTGTGCAGGCGACGTTAACTCAGATTTGGTGGCTCAATTTTGTTCCGAAGGCTACAGTCCCGTGCTCTTCAGTCCATTCGACGTTGTTTGTACTCTGTCTTTTTTGCCTCTAGGTCCTTCCTTCCACGTTCAATTCTCCCGGTAGGTGTAGAAGTTTGAGGTTGACGGAGCGTCGACCAAATAAAAGAGAAGGGAAGCCAATGGACTTATTTACTGTTTGTCAGTTTTTCCGTTATGTAGTTGCTTTTCCCTGCTTACTGTTTCTTTTTCCCTAGCTAGGTTTTCTCCAGTCCGGTTACCTCTATCTCAGACTCTAGTTTGCCCAAATCTGGAGGTGACTTTTGGCGAAAATTATTCTAGTGTTATTCATGAGTTAGGTAAGGTGTTGGTTTACTGGAATGCATCAAGATATTTGAAGTAACGTTAATGTTCTATTTCGTTATTTCAATTATTAAAATTAACGAGTTGGGAAGTTTTATTGTTTTCTAAGGATTACTTGAAACTTATTCAATTTTTCGAAAAAATGAATCATGAACTGAAACATCACTCTTCTAAGATTTTTTTTTTTTTTTTTTCCATTTCTCGGACTCTTCTTCAATCATGAGGCCTAAAAGTTGAAAACATTCAATAAACAACAATGCTCAAATACCAAATTTATACGTATCACTAAAGACAACCCCAGCAACTAAAAAAATAGGACTTACCACACATTTGATGTTTCATTTCATTTTTTCATTTTTTTTTACCAAATGGCAAGAACTCCATTATTTTTTTTTCTAAGAGAAAAGAACAACATTAATAATATGGAAATTACAACGCAACACCCCACCATAAGTAACGGTTAATACATAAGCATAACCACAAAAAGCAAACAAAAGACAAAACACAAGTAAGCGCGATATCAAATAAATGCAAGTCTGAAAAGAGCATGCAAGCTGAAACCGATACCTACTGACGGTGGTCAACTACATCAAACCTCTGTTGCCACGATCAGCCAAAACCAACCAAATACCCCAGATAGACAACTCTGTGTGCATGCAAAGACGATCCTCGAAAGAAACAACCCAAACAACAGGCGAAGGCCAAAAAGTTCTAAGAGTGAGATAAAAATCAAAAAAAGAAATTCCAAGAGTGGGACACTAAGAATTGGAAAATTTTGTTTGTTTCCTTGGAAAAACATGGTGCACGTTACTTTCGTGGGACACTGCGTACACAACCAAAATACTCCATATAAATATACCCAAACACACCTCATGTAGTCCACCAAATTTGAAAGTCAAGACCTTTGCCTCTTCACATTTTCCCGGGAAATAAACTCCCTGGCCTCCCGACCAACACTTCACACTCAGTTCACAACTGAAAAAAGAAAAAACCCAAATCCACAAAGATGACCAAACTACCCTCACCCTTCCCACCCCTCCCAGCCCCCTTCCTCTACTTCCTCCTCACTCTCATGCCCTTTCTTGTAATTTCGCAACCCCCAGCAGGCCAAACCCAAACAATCCTCCTCACCATCAAACAGCAGCTGGGAAACCCGCCGCAGCTCTCCTCGTGGAGTACCTCGTTGCCGCCGTGTTCGTGGCCGGAAATCACCTGCACCGGTGGCGCGGTCACGGGGCTCAACCTCACAAACTACAACATCACAAAACCAATTCCACCGTCCATTTGCGACCTGAAAAACCTAACCGTGCTCGACCTTTCCTACAATTACTTCCCATGGAATTTCCCCACAGTTCTCTACAACTGCTCAAACCTCCAGTATCTAGACCTCTCCCGAAACAACTTCGTGGGCCCCATCCCGTTCGACGTCGACCGCCTCTCCTCTTCCCTCCGGTACATCGACGTCAGCGCCAACAACTTCTCCGGCAACATCCCGCCGGCGATCGGCCGGCTGCCGGAGCTGCAGTTCTTGAAGTTGTACTGTAACCTGTTCAACGGCAGTTTTCCGGCCGAAATCGGAAACCTATCGAATTTAGAGGATCTGAGCATGGCTTACAATCCCCTGTTTCCGGCGAAAATTCCGCCGGAGTTTGGAAAACTTAAGAAACTGACTTTCTTGTGGATCACCTTCGCGAATTTGATCGGCGAAATACCGGCAAATTTTTCGGGCTTGTCAAGCCTTGAGCACTTGGATTTATCTTATAATGATTTAGAGGGTCCAATTCCTAAAGCTCTGTTTCAACTGAAAAACTTGAGTGTTGTTTATTTGTATGAAAATCGATTATCAGGTGGAATTCCGACCCCTATCGAATCATTGAACTTGACCCAGATCGATTTATCGGCTAACAATTTGAGTGGCTCAATCCCAGAGGATTGTGGGAAGTTACAGCAGTTGGACCTCTTGAATCTATATTTCAATCAATTTTCCGGCGAAATTCCGGCGAGCATCGGATTACTTCCGGCACTAAAGAACTTTCGGGTTTTCTCGAATCAGTTGAATGGCACCTTACCACCTGAAATGGGCCTTCATTCCGATCTTGAAGCTTTTGAAGTCTCTGATAATCTGTTCACCGGCGCCTTGCCGGAGAACTTGTGTTTTGGCCAGAGACTGACCGGAGTTGTGGCTTTTTCGAACAATCTCGCCGGAGAAGTGCCTGAATCGTTGGCGAATTGCGTTTCTGTGCGAACGATTCAGCTCTACGACAACAACTTTTCCGGCGAGATTCCGGCGGGTATCTACAGGTTGTTCAACTTGTTAAGTTTGATGATAAGTAACAATTCCTTTACGGGTAATCTTCCGAGTGAATTGGCTTGGAATTTATCGAGATTGGAGATCAGTGATAACAAGTTTTCGGGTCAGATTCCAAGTGCGGTTTCCTCTTGGGTGAGATTAGTTGTGTTCATGGCAAGTAACAATCGGCTTTCCGGCGAAATTCCGGTGGGTTTGACTAATCTGCCGCAGCTGACTACTTTGAACCTAGATGGGAACTCGTTAACCGGAAATTTTCCCACAACGATTTTGTCGTGGGAAAATCTCAACGTTTTGATTCTTTCGAGGAACCGACTCTCCGGTCAGATTCCGGCGGTGATCGGAACTTTGACGGACCTTTTGAAGCTCGACTTGTCGGAAAACCAATTTTCCGGTCAGATTCCGGCAGAGTTAGGCCAGTTGAGGTTGGCCACTTTGAACTTGTCATCCAACCAACTTTCTGGCCAAATCCCAAGTGCATTTGATAACTTGGCTTATGACACCAGTTTCTTGAACAATCCCAATCTTTGTGTCACTATCCCTATTCCAAATGTTCGATTTTGTTCATCCAAAATCCGAAAATCGGACGATTTGTCCCCCAAGATTCTCGTGTTGATTCTGGTTTTTGCGGTGCTGCTGTTCTTCTTCACCACTCTATTGACCTTTTTCATGGTTAGAGACTGCCGGAGGAAGAAGCTCAAGCAAAACCTTGCTGCGTGAAGTTGAGCAATATATTGTTGGATTCCGAGTTCAAGGCAAGGATGGCTGATTTTGGCCTTCCCAAGATTCTGGCCAAGCGCGACAAGCTTAACACCATGTCTGCTGTCGCTAGATCGTTTGGATACATGGCTCCAGATAAGAGGGCTTGCGTTATCTGCTATATTCGTGGTTCATTCTGTAGTTTATCTTGCGTCTATTATTTCCCTATTAAACGCGAAAAAATGGGTATTGACTAAACTATGTACCACATTACTGAGTATGCTTATACGACAAAAGTGAATGAGAAGATCGACGTTTACAGTTTTGGAGTTGTACTCTTGGAACTTGTGACCAGAAGAGAGGCCAACAACGGGCATGAGCACACGAGCCTGGCAGAGTGGGCGTGGCGTCAACACGGAGAAGGAAGTCCCGTCATTGAACTTTCCACAACAAACGAACCAAGGAGCAAAAAGCTGCTCAAAATAGCTGCCAAGTTTAACCCCCAAGTTCCATTCCAATAGATAATCCTCAGGCTCAGAGCATCTTCCTTTTCCTTTTTTGTTCTTTCTTTTCGTATTGAGTACGTCTTCAACAGCCTAGCAAACAACAACAAGAACCGCACACTGAAGGACCCGTCGGGCACATTTCTCCCAGTTTCCACAACCCTTGCCCAAATCGACAAGATAATAAAAGTATACCTCTCCCCTCGTACATGATCAACTATGTGAAGGATTCTTCTCCAAATGTTATGCTGTTAATTTCAGACTTAACCTGCTAAAAAACAAGGCAAAGAAACAACCAAATAGGATAGAATAAAGACAACATGCATCACGTCACAAAGCTTAGGGCTTCGAAATACATGCCTCATCTCGGGCTTCTGCACTGATTCAGAAGTTGCCCCACCTTGGGGTTCCACCACCACTCCAAGTGCAAGAGTAGGCTACAATATAAATCGAGTGGGAATAAGTTTTGGAACCAAAAAAAGGTTAACTGTAACAATGGGGATAAATAAATGGAGAAGGAAGGATTATGTATCCAAGCCTCGGACACAAAACATGTGTTAGGTTCTTAATCACAGTAAGTAGAGATGTAACACAAGCTGTGGTGCTGGACCAATTACCAAAGATACACCAGTTAGGAGATTCTGTGCAACAAATTAGAAATGAATTGATTATGGGAAAAATGGGGCAAAAAAATTGTTCATATATCATCTGAAAATCAAGATCCTTCACCATCAGATTCTCTTACATGCGAGAACCCGCAGACTATTTGATCCTTATCTTCTAGTTGCGAGCCATGCAACAAGGCTTAACATGCACACAAAATTCTAGTACCCCTTTCCGAATTTTCTCGAATCAAAGATGTAAAAAGACATCTTGGTCCTTGTTATGATGACCCCATCACAAAGCAAGAGATTGGCACAGGGAGAACAGCACATATAAAAGAATAATACACTAACAATTGGAAATATACCAGGAAGCAGCAAAGAGTAGCAAAAGACAGGAGCAAGAAAGAAAAAAAGGCTTAGATTCACAACCTCTAACGTTTCTGCCAAGCTGTTTTCAAATACTCTGCTTCGATTTAAACACCCATTTTCCAAACGCGTGTCTAGATCTTCTGCACATGCATCACCCCGCAAGGATCCCGACTCTCACTATCTTCAAAACTCTAAGTATTCTTACAGCCATCTGCGAACCCAAAATCCTGAAATGAAGGAACTCACCTCGCCATTGAGGGATTGAACGCTGAAATTTGATGCCAGTGCACTATTGTCATTTTCCCCCTGCGCCATTTGCTTACATGGTTTCATCGGCTCTCCCACACCATCAATAGGACCCTCTTCTAGATTCAAAACCCTCCTAGTACATCCAGCCTCATTATAATCCATCTTGATCTTTGGTGAAGGCTCTAATTTAACCTCCACAGAGCATCTGGCCTGAGATGTTCCACCAGATGTACTCATAACACTTGCTGGAGAAATGGACCCTACCCTCTGGGGGCTAATAGAAACCCGCTTCGCTGGTATATCTTTCTCTGCATCCACTAATTCAGAATCAATTTTCCTTTTGAGTTGTTTTTCCGCAGATTGAGACCTGCAGCCTTCAGCATCTTCTGCAAAAGTTCTTTCTGCCTGCTGGTTTGTGTGCCTCAATGGTCGTCAACATTTATATCCATCTGGAAAAACATATGCAGGAATCTGATTCCTACGAACATGAGAAACATGAATATCCATACCCGCTTTCCAGAACATGTACATGTTTACATCTTGCTTAAACTCCTCAACTATTGCGCGTGTTGGGATTCCACCCAAGTAGGGTGGTGGGCGCGAAGCACAGGATCACTCCTTACCTTATTTCCTTACGAGTATTAGGGTTTTATTTTTGCCTATATATTGATGTATATGAGAGCAAAGAGGTGTGTGACTGAAATCATGTGAATAAGAGGGTGAGGTCGAGTGGGTGAGCCGGTGTGGCTCACCGGAGCGGTGGAGAGCCGGTTGTGGCTCTCCCAGAGAGGTTTTTTCATCTTGTATTATTGTGTAAATAATATTAAGGGAGTTTTTTCTCATATCGTTGTGTTGTTGAGTGACCCCGGATCCTAACAACTGGTATCAGAGCACAGGAGAGCAAAGGGGGATCACCGAAAAAAACATATGACCTCCATTGACGCACGGTTTGTGCGCCTCACAGAGATGATCGCCACTGTGTGTGGGCGGTCGGGTTTTGTCCCCGGAAGAAGTCTCACAGGTGTTCGTGGATTGTAGGAATTACGGCATCCCAGGGTGTGATGCGGGCAGTCAAGCAGTGGAGGATCGCGGATAGAAATGGGTCTGCTGCGGACATCTCAGGTTTGAAATGTGGAGCATCCGGGTTTGGATGCAGGCACTTCGGACAAGGTGCGAGCACTCTGTTGATCGGGTGCTAAATATCGACAAGATGTCAATATTACAGTCGGACAGCGCTGCGGGTTCAACTACGGAAGATTTAGTCTTGCAGGGAGACACTTGGTCAAGCGTGTACTCCATGAGGGGGTGCCGAGACATTGACTTAGGTAGTGATAACAGGCGCTTGCTAGAGTAGCTGAATAGTTTGACGATTACCCCACTTGGTTGGAAGGGGGTGATTGTTGGGATTCCACCCAAGTGGGGTGGTGTGTGCGAAGCACAGGATCACTCCTTACCTTATTTCCTTACGAGTATTAGGGTTTTATTTTTGCCTATATATTGATGTATATAAGAGCAAAGAGGTGTGTGACTGAAATCATGTGAATGAGAGGGTGAGGTCGAGTGGGCGAGCCGGTGTGGCTCACCGAAGCGGTGGAGAGCCAGTTGTGGCTCTCCCAGAGAGATTTTTTCATCTTGTATTATTGTGTAAATAATATTAAAGGAGTTTTTCCTTATATCGTTGTGTTGTTGAGTGACCCCGGATCCTAACAGCACGTATATCAAATTGCTAGCCTTCTTGAACTTTTACCCCCTGTTTCCTCTGCAAGCCCATGAAGAATGCATAATGCGGGCATGGAGCAGTGGAGAGCCAGTTGTGGCTCTCCCAGAGAGGTTTTTTCATCTTGTATTACTGTGTAAATTAATAATATTAAGGTAGTTTTTCCTAATATCGTTGTGCTGTTGAGTGATCCCGGATCCTAATAGCATGTATATCAAATTGTTGGCCTTCTTGAACTTTTACCCCCTGTTTCCTCTGCAAGCCCGTGAAGAATGCACAATGCAGGCATGGCTTGGATGAGTACCCATACTCATTGGGATAAGGGTGGCACTACAACATGCCATATGTGTCCCGTTCTATTTGGCAAAATGGCATGAAGAACAAAAAAAAATATTCCCTTTCATGATCAATTTCATGAGTTTGATAATCCTGTATAGAAATATGGGTATGATATTGTGTAACGCTATGTCCACCCTCTGCTTTTGACCTTTTGCATTTAGCATTTAATGTGGCGCACCCACTAATGTACAAGGGTTGTGGGACGTGCCCCTAAGATGGTAAATACAAACGGTCATTAGAAGTATTTGAAACCTATTCTGCTGTTTTTAGAAGTTTTTTTGATCGGCTGCTGTTTTTAGTTGTTGTCAATGTTGTTGTGGTCATATGATCTACAGTTGCTCATGATGGTGGTAGGATTTGAGGGTCATTATGGTTACTATCGCTATCAGATATTATTTCCGACAAGAACAGTTCCTTCTTCTTTTTTGATCCGCCCGACAAGAATAGTTCAATGGAGCAAAAAGGTGATCCATGTAACAACATTTGATTTTTGTAGCAACTGTCTAACTCAAATATTCAATATCAATTCAGAAAGTTATAACTCATGGTTTTCTAAATAACTCGTTTGCATTTAACAAAAGTTAGGTGAATTTTTCATATTGTTTTGCTTGTATCGGCATCTTTTCAAGAGCATTATTCCAACTTTAAAAATTAGTTCAAAACAATTTAGAAATCCAACGTATCCTACGATGTGTCTAAAATAAGTAGGGACGGGTAGTTTCCGAGCTCAAAAGTCACTTGATTGCTTTGGAGTTGTATTTATTTTTCACATGCTTTGTACAAAAATTATTATTTGTTGAAATGCTTCTTGAAGTACCCAGTTGAGCTAAATAATGAACCATTCGTAAGGTATACGGTCTACCACAGTAGTGAACTTAAGAAAAATACAAGCTTTCATATATTTCCTCCAAATTGAAGCGTTTATATTGATTGTGCGAAAATCAATCGGATAGCAACCGCAGTGAATGGAGATATAATTTTGAGTGATCGACGATTTTTTTAATTTGGTCGACAAATGCTCAATTTTATTCTTTGCAGGAATGTAGGAGTCATATGAATGGAGATCAAGTTTTGGTTCAACTGACGTATTAGCGGATTGTAAGTGAAATCAAAGAGAATTTTCCTTGGCATTTGTTGGTGTTATCTTATTTGCTTCAATCATGGCGGAGATACTGCTACGAATTGAAAACTTGACCTTTATTTGAACTTATTTATCACACCACAAAGTTTGTTCAAGGTGATATTCAGAAGGTTCTGATCATACAATTTTGTGTTTTTTTGACTTTAGTAAACTGTTTTGGAGATGCAACGTGTTGTATAAGATGAACTATTTTTTTAAAGTGAAACTCTTCACTCACGAGCATCCAATCAATTCCATGTAAAAAAAGCTTTTAGTTGAGTGGGTGGTCTAGTTTTATCCATGCTCCGTGACTAGAAATCGTGCAACAATGCTAGGAGCATATAGTTTTCGCCAAAACAAGAAATAATCCAACTTGTTTGAAGAAATAAAAAATTTGAGCTGGGTTAGTGAAGTATGTTATGCGAACTGCCATACTCTTCTAAAGCTAACAGAAGACTGTATTAACCGGACAATTGGATTTTGTGAATGTTTCTAAGGACTAAACTTGTAAGAAGAACCAATTAAGGTTGACCTTGGATAAATTTTTTTAGGGGCTTTTTGGTTATTATGCAAAAATTGACTTTGAGAAAAATATTAGTTGTTTGGGCTAACTTTTTTGTCTCCATGTTCAGGGCAAAATGTTTGCTTCTTCAAAAAATTCAAAACATCTTAAATTTGCATTTAGCCTGAAAATCCTTTCGAGAAGTTTGTCCGAACTTAACCTAAGTGAAGTATGTCCGCTTGGTAGCATCTCTCATGCTCCCTATATGACCACTTGCATACAATGGGGTATTGAGGTACAAGACATGACGATTGACGGGGCAGGGATGGCAATAACTTGTGCAAAGATGTACTCTCACACGATCCGTCTCCATCATTGCATATGGAAGAAAAAGGGTTGACGATTTTTTTTTCTTTGTTTAGTAGTAAAATAACTTAATTAAATCTTTGAATTAAATAAATTTTGTGGTCCTAATCTTGATAGGAACACCAATTAACTAGCGAGGTCATCCTATGAGATGGCAAACTCTCGTGATCTTTTCTTCTTAAAATAAAATACTTTTGATAGATAGAGCCTGGGGTTTTTATTTATTTTTAATCAAATTTTGATAGATATAGAATGGTTTTTTTTTAAATCAAATTTTGATAGATACATATAATTCATCAATCTTCACCGCAGGGAAATATTACTGAATTACTAATATTCTGAATTTCTGATTAAACTCCATAATTGTATTGTACAAAAATGCTTTGATTTCTGTAATGACTCTCTAAAACCCTTATCCACCACATTTCTATACTCGGTGAGTTGGTGGTTTTGGTGCACCGTCTTGTGGTGCACCAACAACACCTTTATCCAACACATATTTTTGGAAGGCCTAGTACTATGTGCATGAACATAGGCGTGCGGCTCCGTAGCCAAGGCTAGGTGGTCAATTGAGTTCACCCTAAGAATTTTTTTTCATTTTACATGTGGTAATTTTATATCATGCTTCGTTTGAACACTTACTCTATATTATAAAAGACCCATCAATCTAGGTAATTTACATTGAATATTTAATACATTAGCCCAAAATAAGGTAAACACTCGTAATTAAGAATTTAAAAAATTAGAGAAAAAAAGGATCTTTTGGATTCAGTATCATGCTCTGCCTTCTCTCTAACGACAATCACTCATATCTCAAAAATTAAGAGCATAAGCCAAAAAAAATTGTGCGAACTTATTTGGCATGCATAGGATTTTCTACAAAAGATTATTAGTGTATTTATGCACCAGTTTAATTTTTCTTGGCTCAAAATATTAAAATTCACTGTGAATATAAGTTGTCCCATCTTATGCATTTTTGTATTTTTTGGTCAAAATATTAGCACTGATGTATAAAAATTTTGGGTGTATATAACTGGTTAATAGAGCCAGTAGATTAATTAAGTTGATTTTTAACATCTTGTTTAAAATTCATGGAGCCCCACTATATTTGAACCCCGAAAAAATGTGGGGTGAATATAGGCATTAAGGTACCACTCGATGGTGCCCTAAGACCATCGAATAATTACTCTGATTCTTCTAACAACCCTCCATTAATTATTTTTTACTAACAACTCTCCATTAATTATTTATTAATAATTTTATGATTCCCACAACAACCCACCGAGTCTTTCAGTGATTGATTCAATCTTTGCTCATCCACTTTCCTATATCTTATTTTCCTTAAAATTCCATCGTTCTTCTTATCTGCATTTCCAAACAAGAACAAATATATATATATTTACACACACACACACACACACAGAGGCACGGGTGGACATGACATAATATTGCTTCAATTGACAACGCCAACTATTGACATCAATAACTAAATCCTAATCAACGAATCAAATTTAAATCAATCAAATCAAATTCTCCATCAAATTTAACATGCAAAATGAAAATGAACCACCAAAACATGTCTTACATCTTTCAAAGATTTAGCCACAAAGAGTATTCTCAAACACAAAGAGAGAGAGAGAGAGAGAGAGAGAGAGTGAGAGAGAGAGACACTAAAGGCGCATAAGTGAAGAAGTTATGAACATGTATTTTTCGCTCCCTTGACATTGAGGTTGTTTTTTTTTTCCCGTTGTACACTATTTATGTTCTAGCAAATTTTCCGAATACCGAAAAGCAATCAAGCCCAAGAATCTGATTTTATGCGTTAAAAACTACAAAATACACAAAGAAGTTCAAATAGGATATGGTTAGGCAGCAATAGTTGGCCCAGATTTCAGCTTCCAAACTTGAGGTGCATGTGAACTTGTCACAGTAACCAAGGAGCCATTTGCCTTCTCCTATTTTGAGACCACCACCAAAAGCTCATTTTCCCTTACTTTCATACCAGCTGTTGTGCCAAAACAAAATTGAGAATATAAACAAAACAACAAGCGAAAATCGAGAACACAAGATTTACGTGGTTCCCCAAACTGGGTACGTCCACGGGAGAAGAGCAAGAGAATCCACTATAAACGGGGAGATAACACACAGAGCCGGCTATACCCGTAACTCTCATTGAAGTATCCAATTACTTATATCTAGGGACAAATCTCTGGCGGAACCCGATAGGGATACTAAAACCCTAGGTGGAACCCAATAGGCAATAGAGCATAAACCAAAATCCTAATATCTAATTTTCAACATGAGAGATCCCCTAGGGGCCTTTCCAAAGGGATTCACTCAAGAAGTCCAAAACCTAATGAAGAGAATAAGGCTGTATTTATAGCCACATAGTCCTTCCTAAAACCAATACTTGCACAAATAAAATTCCTTGCACCCAAAGTCTAAACCAACAAGGAAACAAATCTTTTAGGACGTCAAATATCTTTTCGACCATTCCAAATTCAAGGCATATCTCCAACAAATCTCCACCTTGACTTGAATTCCCTCGAACTCAACACTATAGGCAATCATCTCCTTCAATCGCTCATCTCCCTAAAAGCCCCCACGGGGCAATCACCAACTGCACAAACGAGCAAGGCTCAAGCACACCTGATTGACCTTGTAAACGCGACTTAGGAAACCCAGCCGCATATGCCTCCAAATTGAGCCTCTATCTTCCAATGGGCACCTCCCACCAAATACATCCCTCCCGAATACACACGAAGATCTGTTCAAACTCCCCACGGAGTTAATTACCGACTCCACCACAAAGTTACTCACAGAACAAGTATACCGATAAATGTAGTCTTCTCCTCAAACTCTCAACAAAACTTTATATTTCTCCTTCAACAAAACCCTTGAATAATCCTTGTTGAACAAACTTCTCAACTTTGTAATGAGTCGCCATTGAAACGATCACCAATTGCACAGTACACAGCGGAAAACAAAACCCTCTGATTGAAAACCCGGAGCTCTAATACCAATTTGTTGTGCCAAAAACGAAATTGAGAATATAAACAAAACAACAAGCGAAAATCAAGAACAAGGTTTACGTGGTTCCTCAAACTGGGTACATCCACGGGAGAAGAGCAAGAGTATCCACTATAAATGGGGAGATAACACACAGAGCCGACTATACCTGTAACTCTCATTGAAGCATCCAATTACAGATATCTGGGACAAATCTCTGGTAGAAGCCGATAGGGATACTAAAACCCTAGGTGGAACCCAATAGAGCATAAACCAAAACCCTAATATCTAATTTTCAACATGAGCGACCCCCTGGGGGCCTCTCCAAAGAGATTCACTCAAGAAATCAAAAACCTAATGAAGAGAATAAGGCTATATTTATAGCCACATAGTTCTTCCTAAAACCAATACTTGCACAAACAAAATTCCTTGCACCCAAAGTCTAAACCAACAAGGAAACAAATCTTTTAGGAAGTCAAATATCTTTTCGACCATTCCAAATTCAAGGCATATCTCCAACACCAGCTAGCATCGATGTTTAGCTTCAGAGTACCTGCACCAGGATGATACAATTTAACTAAAATAGGAGAAGTCAAGAGGATTTGGGGGGAGGGGGAATTTTAAATTCCCCAACACATTTAAATTCGTAAGACTCAATTTTTCTACAACTTACTAGAACGTTGGAATAAATTTTATTAAAAAAATTCCTATGCATCCAAGTTGTGAGTGGGTTATTCAAGTCACTCCTATAGAATTGCTCACATTATTCCTCTGCACCTATATGGATATAAGTTGAAGTTTCCATTTTTAGATCATTGTCAAGCCCGAATGCAGATAAAAAAAGGGGCATACAATGCTTTCTTAAACTTCAAACAATACCACTTAATAAATGTTAAACCAAATATCTCAAAAGAATTGATGATAAGAACCGAAGAAAACTATACTATGAAGCACAATAGAAGGAGGTACTCATGATAAGTTTGTTCAAACCTTAACTCATGAAAACGAAACTTGAAAATTAACAACACATCTATATAATAAGACAGGACTGATTTTGAATCCAAAAGACAACCAACGATTCAGATTTATACCCTGTATATTTCTCCACCCTCCATTCTACATTGGCATTTTGATAAATACATTACATTTTTATGCAGCCGCCACCTCCTCCCCTCGAGCAGCTTAGCCACCGCCTCCCTCCCTTGCTTAACAACCAGAGAGAGACACTTTCCCCGCTACCGCCATTCCTGTCCGTCCATGCAGCGGCTGAATTGCCGATCTCCACCTACATGCGCTACCTCCAAACAACGACCCAACAACAACTATGGCTTCCTCTGCCGCAAGCCTCCGTGGGTCAATCGCCCTTCATGCATTTCATGCTTTTAAGTTCCTCAATACACCTTTTTCCTCTTTCTCAAGCATTTCATGCTTTTGAGTTCCTTTCCTTGGTTAATCCCTTGCCTAATAGTCTGGATTTGGAGTTGCTAGATCGAACGGTGAACTCTGAGAATAGGGATTTTCCCTAATCATTTTATTCAAAAAGGAACACCGTGGAGTTGCAATATGTTTTGGATTTTTAGTTGTTGAAGAAATGATAGCTGATAGTTGGTTATTTTGAGTTTTGTGATGTATATAGTTGTGAAGAACCTAGGTTGGCTCTTTGTTATTAGTTTCTTGATTGGAATTGGGGGAAATTCTCTGCTTTATGGTGATGCAAACTAGAGGTTGGCTCTTTGTTATCAGTATCTCTATTAATCCCTAGGCTCATTTGGTATGTCATGGCTTAGGTTCTGCTTTATAACACGTCTTAAGTTCTATTTGTGGTCTTTGTTTATAACATAGCAAAATATCACTATTCATGGCCAAAATAAGGCAATGGCACAACCCATTTTAGAAAAACCAATGTAAGTTAACTCTCCATTGAGCTCAAAGAGGCTAGAATATTGAATGAATAGCTCAATGAATACACCAGAGCTTCAACCAACACTATCTGTTTTCAATTTTATTTGGTTCTATTTGAGGTATAATGATAATCTACCTTTTGTTTAAAATAGAGTTACTGAATACAAAATTCAATTGTTTCAATGGGGTGTTATGTTTGATAAGCTACTTACTGAGTATGATGTTCCATGGTGTGAACCTTTTTCTTTTTCTTATATTCATTTGGACTTACCATAATCTAAACATGGATATTTCAACTTATATACATGCGGAAAGTTGTTGACAAGGGAGTTTTGGATTTGAACTACCACTCAAGTACGTCGAATGGCAAGATTTCATATCTGTATGTATTAACTTATTATGCAAAGCACTAACTGGAGTGCATAGATTTGCTCTTATGTTGTTAAATGCAGAGCACCGGTGTGCTTAGATTTGCTCTTCTGTTGTTAATTGCAGGCTTAGATTTTTACTGATGTAATTGATGTAGATCATTGTCCGGTGTGTTTAAATTTTAAAATGTTGGTTCTTTGTAAGTATTTATGTTAAAAGTTTTTTTCAAATGCACTATTTTAGAATAAGCACTTGATTGTGGAGTCTTTGATTTGGAACAATTAAAAGTTGTGATTAGAACCAGAAATTAGATGGTAATTGATGTAATTACAAAGTACATGCTAGGATTAGTCATAGAAGGATGGAATCAAGTAACTTATGGCTAAACTTAATTTCTCTATGACCTGAAATTCTGTTTCAAAGTGCTGAAATGTTAGTTACATGCTGAATCATAGTTTTTGTCACAGCTTTACTATTGATTTCTTGGACACTAACTTCAGACACACGGGTACCATCTGTTCGATAAATTCCATGAATGAGAAACATAATGGTGGTGAATTAGTTTTGGATTTGTTTGGTCTAGGGTGAAACAATTGCAATTCAAGTATTCAACATTAGCTTTTTCTTATCGGTATCATCTTGATTATTATCATTGGGGAAAAGAAAATCATATGGGTAGCCCTGGTTGTGCACTTGGAGTTAGGAAGCCAGGTTAGAGAATTTTGCCATGGTATTTCCTATATTCCGTTGGTGGGATATCGTAATTGCAACATATAGTTTAGTCCATTTGTTATTTTCTTCCTTTTATTTTTTATTACGTCGACCATGTTCCATTGGAAATACTTGAAAGGTGATTGTATGTTGTTAGGATTGGAAATTGGAGAGAGGGAGCAAGTATTTTTCCAAGTAATGCAATAACAATTGTGTCATGAAACTTTGCAGGAGAATAAGTCATAGAACCCACCATTAAAACCACGGGCACGTTGAGAACGATCTGGGTTAATGAATTTTAGACCGGTCAAGTGAATCACCTCAAGACAAGTAGGCATCTCCCTCACCTTTAGCTTTTGTCTTGAGATTTGAAAGTGAGGCTTGGTTGTTGATTAAGGTCTTTTCCCCCTGCGTGATAATTATTTTGGAGTTGCAAGAGGTTCACGTTTTCTAGCACTCTAACAATCTGTGTTGATACTACGTTCTAGAGGCAACATGGAAAGAGTGGAAGTGCTTTTGGTGGATGATCGGTGTTCCACCACTGATCTTTCTTGCAAAGCTTCTATTCTTATGGAATTGTGGTGGTATGATCAGAGATCCCTTTGGGTAAAGTGCTCTCTTAACTTCTTCTTCTTTTTTTTTTTTTGTTATGGTATTAGTATTGGCTTTTGGTTGTTGATGTTGACATACTTTGGCTTTGAGTTAACATAAGTGTTACCAACAAATTTTTTTAGTGGCTAAAGCTCAGTCGAAGCATGCTTCCATTTTGGAAAGGCAAAACTTTGATCACAAGTGTAAAAGTTATTGTAATTGATAAAAAAAAATCTTCTTTGTTGTAGTTATGTTAACTTCGGGCTCCTAATATACTCAAAGCTACTTAATTTTTGGGTTTCTTTATTAAGAGTATTGATTATATCCTGGGTTTTGTTTGTTATTTGGAGTTGGAGTTTTCATTATTAGTTATATAGGTGTGTTTATTTTAGTATGACCATGAATTTTGACTTCTATGCTTTTACATCTTTTAAATTCTCTTGATCCCTTTTTCACTTTTTGCATTTGTGTATTTCATTGGATTGACCTCTACACTCAATTTATCGGTATGGGACGGTTGTGTAAGTCTAGGTTTAATACGTACCTCAACTCCAAGGACACGTATCTGTTGATGTGACTTAGTATAGTCTTTTTTCTGGCTATCATACTTTTTGATTGCTCTATTCAATGAGGTTAACAACATTTTAGAGTTCTACATGAGATATATTCCTCTATATTGCTTTGTTTCCTTTTTTCTCTGATGGAATTGCCTCTCTCTTTCCATTGTGTGGCTTTGGGTTTTATTATATGTTTTCTTCATTGGTTGCGTTCCACCATACAGGAAGTTGCCATTTTGTTTAACAGAATGAATTTGTTGGACAATTGAAGGACAAAGAGGTAAGATGCTCAAGAGGTACTATGTCATTACTCATTAGTTGTGAACATGCCATATGTGCCATGCCAAAAAACCAAAGACCAATTGAATGTTTTCCTCTTCATTCAATCGTATTTATGTACAAAGAACTAAATGTTTCAAGTAGAAAAGGGAGGGGGAAAAGTGAGAAATAAATTGTATACTTGATGCACCATTACTACAATCCAGTTTTAGACTTCATTTTCCTTTTAGAACCTTTGAAATTCCAACGCAGCTGGCTGTGAGAGTAGCTCAGTTTTGATTGTAGCATCCATTGCTATGTAGCATGCTCACAGACACAGATTTCTACAAAAATGTAGACACATATTTTAATTTCTATACAAAACTTATAAAAAGCAGTAGGCATGAAGGGCAGTGGGTCTTGGCATACTTTGCTCAATGAGCTGAAGGTATTGCATAAATATTTGAGGCAAGCGTTTGTGTATCACGACATCATTAACGATGAGTTAGACACTTTTTTATTTTTTTAGTTGAAGTTGGTAGTAACTACTTAACTGGCTTGATCTAGTACCCTGATCGAAAAAGTTTCTCTTTCTAGGTAAGTTGATTTTAGAATGGAATGTGTTGTTAATTTTCAAGTTTCGTTTTCATGAGTTAAGGTTTGAACAAACTTATCATGAGTACCTCCTTCTATTGTGCTTCATAGTATGGTTTTCTTTAGTTCTTATTATCAATTCTTTTGAGATATTTGGTTTAACATTTATTAAGTGGTATTGTTTGAAGTATAAGAAAGCATTGTATGCTTCTTTTTTTATTTGCATTTGGACTTGACAATGATCTAAAAATGGATACTTCAACTTATATCAATATTGGTGTAGAGGAATAGTGTGAGTAATTCTATGGGAGTGACTTGAATACCCCACTCACAACTTGGATGCATAGGAATTTTTTTAATAAAATTTATTCCAATGTTCCAATAAGTTGTAGAAAAATTGAGTCTTACGAATTTAAATGTGTTGGCGCATTTAAATTCCCCCTCCCCCCAAATCCTCTTGACTTCTCCTATTTTAGTTAAATGGTATCCTCCTGGTGCAGGTACTCTGAAGCTAAACATCGATGGTAGCTGGTATGAAAGTAAGGGAAAATAAGCTTTTGGTGGTGGTCTCAAAATAGGAGAAGGCAAGTGGCTCCTTGGTTACTGTGACAAGTTCACATGCACCTTAAGTGTGGAAGCTAAAATTTGGGCCAACTATTGTTGCCTAACCATATCCTATTTGAACTTCTTTGTGTATTTTTTTAGTTTTCTAGGCATAAAATCAGATTTTGGGGCTTGATTGCTTTTCGGTTATCGAAAAATTTGCTAGAACATAAATAGTGTACAATGGGGAAAAAAAAACAACCTCAATGTCAAGGGAGCGAAAAATACATGTTCATAACTTCTTCACTTACGCGCATTTAGTCTCTCTCTCTCTTTTTGGGAATACTCTTTGTGGCTAAATCTTTAAAAGATCTAACACATATTTTGGTGGTTCATTTTCGTTTTGCATGTTAAATTTGATGGAGAATTTGATTTGATTGATTTAAATTTGATTCGTTGATTAGGATTTAGTTATTGTTGTCATTAGTTGGTGTTGTCAATTGAAGCAATATTATGTCACGTCCACCAGTGCCTGCATTCACTAATTCCATTCTAAAATCAACTTACCTGAAAAGAGAAACTTTTTTGATCAGGGTACCAGATCAAACCAGTTAAGTAGTTACTACCAACTTCAACTAAAAAAACAAAAAAGTGTTTAACTCATTGTTAATGATGTCGTGATACACACACACCTGCCTCAAATATTTATGCAATACCTCCAGCTCATTGAGCAAAGTATGCCATGACCCACTGCCCTTCATGCCTACTGCTTTCTATAAGCTAAACATTACCATGTTAAAAATAGACTGCTGCTATGAGTTGGTTTGTATAGAAATTAAAATACATGTCTACATTTTTGTAGAAATCTGTGTCCGTGAGCATGTTACATAGCAATGGATGCTACAATCAAATTGAGCTACTCTCACAGCCAGCTGCGTTGGAAAATCAGAGGTCCTAAAAGGAAAATGAAGTCTAAAACTGGATCGTAGTAATGGTGCATCAAGTGTACAATTTATTTCTCACTTTTCCCCCTCTCTTTTCTACTTGAAACATTTAGTTCTTTGTACATAAATACGATTGAATGAAGAGGAAAACATTCAATTGATCTTTGGTTTTTTGGCATGGCGCATATGGCATGTTCACAACTAATGAGTAATGACATAGTACCTCTTGAGCATCTTACCTCTTTGTCCTTCAATCGTCCAACAAATTCAATCTATTAAACAAAATGGCAACTTCCTGTACGGTGGAACGCAACCAATGAAGAAAACATATAATAAAACCCAAAGCCACACAATGGAAAGAGCGAGGCAATTCTGTAACAACCCGGATCCTCAAGCACCACAATATTAAAAAGACCACAATTTGTCCTTTATTCCAAAAACTATATAATTTACAACTATCTTTAAAATAAATAAACAACAATCCACTCTCACAGCAACTCGGACAAGCTTATACCACCGGCACCTGTCCCGCTAACCAACCTGCAAGATGGAGTCCAAAGGACCCCAGAAGTGTGTGAGACATAATAACGTGTACAATATCAACACTAAAATAACTCCACAACATCAACCACCACGTATTAACACCAACCATGAATATAACACCTTCCACATAAAAGGAACACATATCTGGTCCTCCTCAGTATATGACGAGTGACATACCATCTCACTAGCCTCACCACAGTCCATTGGTCAACTTGTCTTTTGGCACAGCTTATTAGCCTAATCACCCCGTCACATACTAAACAGTTCCACGACATACGGTCATCGCACATAACATAACCAACAAGAACCCAACATTAATATTGTACAAGAAATATGTATCTCACACTCAATATCACTCAGATCCCATAACAACATTGGATTCCTTCGCCGATCATTGCTTCTCTCGGTTCCCTCTTAGAGTTTCTCATTGTTCACTTAACTCCTCAAATAGGATTAACCTTATTCCTATATATATAACGGCATATCATGCCAAAGGCCAAAAGTCACTGGAAACCCTTGCATGCATTAATTCACCAAATTCCTACAACTAAGATGCTTAAATTCTCTCATGCTTGCATGTTTCACCAGCCAAGTCCAAAAGCCTACTAGCTTACAAATTACTTATTTACTCTATCTTTATCTTTCCCTTTTCTATTTATGCCAAAATACTTGCAACACTACAAGACAACAAACAAGTTATTGGGTCACTTAAACAAAACATATTTTACTAATTTAAAGTCATTCTTTTAATAAATGGGGTATTTCAAATTCCATCACAGAAAAAAGGAAACAAAGCAATACATATGAATATATCTCATATAGAACTCTAAAATGTTGTTAACCTCGTTGAATAAAGCAATCAAAAAGTATGATAGCCAGAAAAAAGACTATACTAAGTCACATCAACAAATACGTGTCCTTGGAGTTGAGGTACATATTAAACCTAGACTTACACAACCGTCCCATACCGATAAAATGGGTGTACAGGTCAATCCAATGAAATACACAAATGTAAAAAGTGAAATAGGGATCAAGAGAATTACTCCCTCCGTTCCAAAATGACTGACCTTTTTGGGATTCCGTGTCATTTTAAAATGCTTATATCTTCCGATTTATGAAGTTTTATGCTATTTTGAAACTTTGTTTAATAGAACTAATTAAAATCTCTCAAACAAGATCCATATTGCATATTTTTTAACACTCACATTGAAATATATAAGCAATTGAAAATGACACACTTTCCTAAAAAGGTCCCTCATTTTGGAACAGAGGGAGTAAAAAGATGTAAAAGCATAGAAGTCAAAATTCATGTTCATGCTAAAATAAACACACCCATATAACTAACAATGAAAACTCCAACTCCAAATAACAAACAAAACCCAAGATAAAATCAATTCTCTTAATAAAGAAACCCAAAAATTAAGTACCTTTAAATATATTAGGAGCTTGAAGTTAACATAACTACAACAAAGAAGATTTTTTTTATCAATTACAATAACTTTTACACCTGTGATCAAAGTTTCACCTTTCCAAAATGGAAGCATGCTTCGACTGAGCTTTAGCCACTAAAAAAATTTGTTGGTAACACTTACGTTAACTCAAAGCCAAAGTATTGTTGGGAAACAATTCCCAGAACCAAGTAATAACGCGTACAGATTAGACAATAATCATTGCAAAAAACCCTATGAGGCAGAATTAGAGTTTTACCGCAACTCCCACGTCACGAACTCTGGTTGAACTTGTTAGAACACATCTTGTTGTATGCCACGAATATTGCTCGACAGTACCTTACGATCTTCTACCATATTCCCTTATACCTCGAATCACGTACCCATTTGTGAAAACCCTACGTGATTGTTTGTTCTTTCTCACAGCCCTTTTTTTTTATCTCTCAAAAACATCTCGTTGACTTAGAGAACGAAGTGGTATATTTATAGGGCTAGGGTAAGGACCTAAGGAGAAATAAATCTGGGCTCTTTGTGTAAATAAGAAATCTTAATCCCACCAGGATTCTATTTTTTATCACACAAATTACAATTCACCCCACTACAGAATTGTAATTGTACTCCCGTCCTTATCTCAATTATATTTCGAGCTCCATGTTATTAAATACTTATTAATCTCCCCACATTAAGATCACAGATACCCGTTAATTAAAATAAATTACTAACAATCTCCCACTTAATCAACTTCTTAACTTGAGACTATCCGCGTAACTTATTCGATATGTTGGATACAAATATCCTTTGACATAATCGAAACTTATAAGCTTTCTCAAGGGGTATCATCAATCCCTACTGCGACGTAGATTCCATTAATAATTAATAGCTGTCATATACATAATGTTGCTACCCAACTCACCGAGACTATTGACCGTATAAAGATCTCACTCTTTAATGAATCAAAGTCAATAACATTAAATATATACTTCTAATAATTATCTTTGGATTAACAGCATAAGTATTCATAATAACCATGAGATTACAATTGTCCTACAAAGTTAGTACAAAGACGTTTACCTCAATGTGGTCCCGTTCAATATGCACAAAGTGTACTAGCACAATGAGTTGGAACTAGACCGTTCCCTATAGTCAAGACAGGCCTACTAAACATTGTACTACAGCCCTACCGATGGTGTGTCCAGTTCCATCTAAGACTATGAACCATATCTTATGTTTCACAAGAACCGATGATCTGATCTTCTGTGTGTAAGCCGAATTTTACACACCAGATCATCTACTTTGTAAAATAAAAGACACACATGCACAACATACAATAATATTATGCAAATATTGCCCATAAAATATTCTCATCAAAAAGGGATAAAACTAATTAATACATAACAATATTAATCCATCATATAAAATCATAACTTTTACATAACCTCCTAACAACCTCCCACTCAGACTCAAAGTCATGCTGCCATGCATCTCACTCTCATTTCCTCTACATGACTATCAAAAGTCTTAGCTTGTAAGTTGTTAGTAAAAGGATCTGCTAGGTTGTTTACTAATGCGATCTTGGACACAGCTACATCACCTCGCTGAACGATCTCTCGAATCAGGTGATATTTATGCTCGACGTGTATTCCTCCTTATGAGTCAATGGCTCCTTAGTGTCAGCAATTCCACCACTATTGTCACAATAGATATAATATCTAATTGACTAAAGGAATCACTTCCAGATCCATCAAGAAGTTTCTAAGCCAAACTGGCTCTTTGGCTGCTTAAGAAGCTACCACATACTCGGCCTCCTTGGTGGAATCAATCAATGCACGATTGCTTAATACTCCTCCAACTTATGGCTCCACCTCCTAAGGTAAACACACATGCGGAGGTAGACTTTTTGGAATCCTTATCTGACATAAAGTTCGAATCTGTGTACCCATAAAGTACCAGACTCTCTGATTGGAACACTGACATATGATCTCTAGTTCTTTTCAAATACTTGAGTATATGTTTCACTGCAGTCTAATGCTCTTGCCCTAAATTAGACTGAAATCTACTAACTATGCCAACGGCAAAACAAATATCAAGTCTAGTACACATCATAGCAAACATGAGGCTTCCTACTGCCAAGGCATAAGGAACTACCTTCATCTTCTCCATCTCCTCAGGTGTCTTACGGCACTAATCATTAGATAGGTTGATTCCATGTCTAAAACGAGAGGAACCCTTTCTTGGAATCTTGCATGCTAAAACAAGCAAGGATCTCATCGATATAAGTAGCTTATGATAAGCCTAACATCCTATACAAGGATGTGACCGGCTTCTCCCAAGTCTTTCATATTGAACTGGCTAGATAGTCACTCTTTTACCGAAGACAACATTCCCACATCGTTTTCAATTAGCAGAATATCATCTACACATAGTACCAGGAACACCATCTTTCCGTTGCGCTTCTTGTACACACATGACTCATCCGGACATAAATCAAAACCAAAAATAAAACTCGATTGCTTGATCAAAATGGATGCTCCAAGATCTAGATGCTTGCTTGAGTCCATGAATAGACTCCTTAAGCTTGCACAACATTTGCTCTTGACCATTTGCTATGAATCCATCTGGTTCCATTATGTGGATGCAGATTTCACAGCCTTTTGCCAAAGTTCCGCATCTTTACCTTATAGTTCCTCATTGTAATTGCAGGGTTCAACATGTTGTTCTTCAGGGATCATATCATAAGATTCTCCCAAGAACGTATATCGATTGGGTGAGACAACAACCCTCCCACTACGATGAGGTACCGGTGTGTTAATAACTCTTTCTTGCAGTGTAACCTCCTGTACTATTTGTGTTGAAGAAGTCTTTATCAGTCCCTTTCCTCTCAATTTCTTTAGAACAATCTTGCTTCTAGGCTTGTGTTCTATTACATAGTCCTCTTGTAAGAACCGGGCATTAGTGCTAATAATGACCTTCTTATCCGTAGGTCTATAAAACAGTCCACCTTTTGTTCCTCTAAGGTACCCCACAAACAAGCAAACTTCTACACTCGATTCCAATTTATCTGCATTCCCATTCAGCACATGTGCTGGACTACCCCAAACCCGAACATGATGCAGACTAGGTTTGCGCCCAGTCTATAGTTCTGTGGGTGTAGATGGTACTGACTTAGATGGTACCAAGTTAAGAATATACGCTGTTGTTTCTAGTGCATGTCCCTAAAATGAAATTGGTAAATCTGAATAACTCATCATTGATCTCACCACATCAATAAGTGTCATATTCCTTCTTTTTGCTAAACCATTTTGACGTGAATAACTGGTGCTGATAACTGGGATGTAATCCCTTCAACTAACAAGTACTCCCTAAACTCTCCCAAAAGGTATTCACCACCACGATCAGATCACAGTGTCTTAAGACATTTACCCAAACGCTTCTCTGTTTCCACCCTATACTCCCTGAATTTCTCAAAGCATTCGGACTTACGGTGCATCAAATAAATGTATCCAAACATTGAGTAATTATCAATCAAAGTGATGAAATACTCAAAATCACCTCTTGCTTGGATATTCATGGCTCCACACAAATCAGAATGAACCAATTTCAACGGCTCTTTGGCTCCATAATCTTTTGCTGAAAAAGGCCTTCTGGTCATCTTACCTTCCAAATATGATTCACAGACTGGAAGTTCCTCAACTTCTAATGAACCTAAAGGTCCATCTCTATACAGTCTAGAAATCCTATTCAGATTAATATGACCAAGGCGTAAGTGCCAAAGGTACATTTGGTTCATTTAGAAGGCTCTTTTCTCTTACATTGTAAATTATTAGTGTTATTCAATTTATGTCGTTGCACTATAAAAAAACATAGAATTAATAATGTAGAGATCATCCACCAATGAACCAGAACAGATAAAACGTTTATTTAACTTAATAACTATAGAGTCACTAAACTAAACCAAATATTCATCCTTAATTAACTTAGAAACTAAAACAAGTTTCTTCTAAGTGTGAGAACATAAAGACAATCTCTCAAAATTAAACTCCTATCGTTACTAAAATTTAAAATAACATTTCCTACTACAACTGCTACCACTCCCGTAGCATTACCCATGTGCAAATAAATCTCTCCATCATTGAGTCTTCTAGTTTCATGGAACCCATGCAACAAATTGCAAACATGATTAGGGGCCCCCATACAGGCCCGGCCCTGAGTTTTCCGGGGCCCTAGGCGACCAATCAATTTGGGGCCCTTCACATCTACAAATGAAATATTTTCAAAAGGTACAAATTGTCCCAAATATAAGACTTGCAAATACTTATATGGCCAGGTCACAAAAATTACAATGCAATAACTAATAAGTATCACTTGAACATTGCTCTTCTTGCATTTTTAGAGGCAAATAAATCAATTAAGCTTCCATAGTCTAGTTTTGCTACGAAATCAATTCCAATTGATAGCATGGCTAACCCATTCAACCTTTCTTGTGACGTTGTTGATCGAAGATAATTCTTGATCAGTTTCAACTTTGAGAAGCTTCTTTCCCCCCGATGCAACTGTAACCGGAATAGTCAAAAGTATTCTATAAGCAATCCATGAATTCGGAAAACAATTGTCCATAGTCTTCAAATGATTGAGCACTTCAATTGGTTTGTTGACTTCCTTTGGCAATCCATCTTTCAAGACTTTCAGCTCCAAAGATAACTCTCTTCCATCAATATCTGAAACCCCACCATGTTTTTAAAATGTTTCAAGGTTCTCACAGCAAGTCTTCAAAGATTCATCGATGGTCTTTTTCAAGTTAAACAAAAAACCAAAGTTTGCCTCATATACTTTGAATTGCTCAAACCTATTCTTGAGTGACGAAAGACCTTTGTCAACAATATACAAGAAGTAATTAACTCTGAAGGATTCTTCAACCGATTGGGTCACTTCTTCACTAATATCCTGGTCAAATTGTTTCTTTCTGCAAATAATGCGTTTTTCAACAAATGAAGGTTCAATTTTCATTTCACTTGCCATTTCTTTAGCTTCAACCATTGCCTCCACGAAACCATTTTCTCTATACCTTTCAAAATAGGTAATAAGTCTTTTCAATTGCTTTACAGCAACATCTATATCCATATCTTCACTTTGAAGGAGCTTGCTATCGGAGTTAACAGCAAACAACAAATTGTACCAAATAGCAATGCAAAACAAAAACTCAAAATTCTCAAGTTCATGAGTAACTAGGGATTTAGCTTCACTCTTTGCCAACGCCTCTGTGGTAGTATTTGCCAAGATAACTAAAGCATCTCTTATTTGTGGAGCATGGTACCTTAGTGGTTTGACACTTTCAATGCGACTCTCCCAACACGTTTGTGACAATTGCTTAACCGAGAAACCTTCCACATTATCTGTCAAAATAGCCCATCGTTGAACGGAAGATGCAAACAAAACATATATCCGTTGTACCACACCAAAGAAAGTTTTTGCTTTAGAGGAAGAGTTGGGCATATCACAAAGCACAAGATTAAGATTATGACAACCACATGGCATATAGAATGCTCTGGGATTAAGCTTAAGTACTCTTGTTTGAACGCCTTTGTTTTTTCCTTTCACGTTAGAACCATTATCATATCCTTGTCCTCTTAAATCGCCAATATCAAGTTCAAGGCTAACTAACACTTCTTGAAGTTCACCAAAAAGTCCCATTCCTGTTGTATCATCCACCTTCAAGAATTCCAAAAAAACTCTTTCACCATAATTGGACTTGTTGAAACATCCACACATCGCAAAACAAGAGACATTTGTTCTTGATAGCTTATATCCAGAGTACAATCAAGTATGACTGAAAAATATTTCGCTTGTTTGATTTTTGACACAATTGCAGTTTTGACTTCCCCGGCCAACAATTGTATCCATTCATTTTGAATTTTGTGACTCAAATAATGGTAATGAATCTCACCCTTTTCTATCCGCCGCAAGTGCTCTTGCATTATTGGTTCAAACTCAGCAATCATTTCAACTGTGCTTAAAAAAACTCCATTGCTCTCTTCATAAATCTTCTCATGGCTTCCACGAAAAGGCAAATTATTCTTTAAAAAATCATTTCAACTGTGCTTAAAAAAACTCCATTGCTCTCTTCATAAATCTTCTCATGGCTTCCACGAAAAGGCAAATTATTCTTCAAAAGGAATTTCACAACAGCAATTATCATCAATAATACCCGTCTCCAATGTTCTCTTTCTTTGCTAACTTAGTCTTGTGCACTCTTATCTATTGTTTGATTCTTCCCCAATCTTTTCTCCAGCTCAATCCATTTGCTCATGCAAGTAATGTGCTCATTACTACTTTCATGGCCTTTAAGTCTCTCACCAATATTTTCCAATCTTTAAATCCTTCAGTAGCCAATTGAGTCCTATTTCCTTCTTGCTTAAACAACTTACAACAAAAGCAAAAAAACTCTATCCAAAACCTCTGAGTATATTAGCCATTTCCTATCAAGTTTTTCTCCATTTGCTAAATGCCGAATGTAATGAATGGAGGAGAAATGCCTAGCATTAGCGTCCTTAGGGAAGTTGACGTCTCAATCTCTTCTCACAGGACCTCTCTCTACTAATAAATCTCGTAAATTCTGATCAATATTTTTCCAATTACTCGGATCATCAATATTCAAAGGTTCACATTCAACATTCATCTCCTCATCTTGATTGGCTTCTTCACTCCCTAAATTCCCATTTCCTTCTTCATTCACCAAGTTTTCATTTTCGTTATTCACCAAATTTTCAACTTCTTCATTCACCAAATTTTCTTTTTCATTATTCTCCAAACCTTCATCTTCTTTATTTTCCAAGTCTTCAACTGAATATTCTATCGGTTTACCGACCATAACGAATTTATCAATAGCCCATGTTTGAGATTTGAGTAAACTTTCGACTCTTTGCTTCTTTTTTCTCTTTTCATATCCAAACGGGTAACATCTTTTAAGCTTCATGATAAGCTGGGGTAAAAGGAAAAAAAGAGAATGGTATTAATCATGTAACACACTTTCTCTTGTTCTACAAATTAAAGCAAATTTTATTAGACTAAGATATATACAATGTTAGGTTATCAATGAACTCTCCTATATGCCTATTTTATTCTATATGCACCACCACATTCCAACATATTTTATTCTAAAGGAATAAAAACAAGAGCACAACCCTATTTTCGAATAGGCTGATGGCTGAATCGGCTGATGGCTTTATTCTAAAGGAATAAAAAACAAGAGCACAACCCTATTTTAAAGCAAATCACACAGCTGAATCAAATGGCCTTAAGGCCCTTAACCCTATTTTCCAGCAATTAAACAAATAGTTCTCAATTTCCCAAATGCATAAATAAATAATACTTGCAAAAGACAAAAGCATAAACAAATGCCCAAAGCCCATACCTGGTACTCTGGTCGATTGATTTCTTGCCGAGTTGCCGCGAAAATCGATTCTTGTATTTACGTTTTTACCTCTTCAAGAATCAAAGGTAGGTGCTAAAAGTATTTTGGGGCTTTATTGGGTTAGGGTTACAAGTAGGATTGTAGGAGATGAAATTTGTGGGTGAGACTGAGAGACAGAGACAGACTAGAGAAGGCGAAAGGAGAAGCTGGGCCACCGACATTGGGTTGGGTAACTTGGGGTTTTCAAATTCAATTCTTGCTATGAGACCAGAGGCAGAGAAAGACGACGTTGGGTGGTTCTATTGTGTTTTTTTGTTTTCTTTTTTTCCTTTTAAGATTTGTCTCAGGAATTTCAGAATTGGGCTGAAAAAATCTTTTGGGCCTTGTTTTAAAATGGGGTCTCACTCAGTTAAGGTAACTTTGGGTACAAATTTTGGGCCTAAAGACTCCTAGTCTAGTATACTAACTTATAATGGTGGGGGGCCCTAATTTTGGGCCTTTTTGGGGGGGTCCTAGGCCACCGCCTGGTGGGCCTAGGCCCAAGGCCGGCCCTGCTCCCATATCTACACACCAGGTACTGGTAAATAACACCACTAAACATGATTCAATGACTAGCGAAAAGATTTATCTTGATTATTCATTTTATTGAGATAGAATATATATTCCTTCTTCCAGTGTTCTTGCTGCTTGTAGTAAAAACACTTGCCCTTAGGCTTTTTCACTCTACCTTGAGGCACTCTAATTGACTCCACAACCTTCTTCTAAGACTTGTTCTACTTCTCCTTGTCTTTCGACTTAGAAATAGAATCCTTTTTTGCCACTAATACAGATGGTTTCTTCACACCCACAAGACCCTTAACTACATGGAGTTCCTTAAGAAGTTTCACCAAATTTAAATGCATTTTGTTCATAGAATAGTTCAAGTGAAACTACTTAAAACTCTCAAACTGCAGTGTGTTAAGAACGAAATCAATCTAGGTTTCTCCATCAACTTCAACTCTAAGGATCTCTAGTTCATTAAGAATAGCTATCATCTTCAGAACATGATCCCTAATCGGGGTCCTTTCAACATGGGTGATACTCACTAATTTTTATAAAATTTTGCTTCATGTTCTGTGTCATTCTTATCAGGTCTAGGAGGGCACACCTCAGACAACACAAATTTGTGCCCCTCAGCAGTTAACACAATATCTAATTCTTTTTCCAGTCAATATAATTCGATCCAGTAAGTTTATTTACTTTGAAAATAATCGCAAGTGGATTGAAAGAACCTATTTTTGAATCTGAGAATCACATAACAACAATTATGAAGGGCAATAAAAACTTGAATTTCATTTTAATATTAGTTCCCTCAACCACATGTTAAAAGAAAAACATTAGCAACCCTACACACCGTGAAGAGCATGCCTCGATGGGAAGGTCATCTACTCTTCATCATTCATGTAGATAGCACAACCTTTTAATTTTACTATCTAGACATTAGACCATGCCAAGCAAAATTAAATAGCCAATATTCATTCGGTCCTATAAATAATAACAGTGACTCATATAGACAGGATATTATTATTTATAGCTAAGTGTATACCATTACCTAGCTTTTAGACGTATTGTTCCGTTATGAACCACCTCAGATGGAGAAGTGACGCGCACAATAATTATCTTAGAGCTATCCCTTTAGGAAGTTTGTACGGATGATGCCACAATTAATTTTGTCCGATAGGGTGGAAGGTTTTGAAATCAACACACAAAATTAATTATATCATCTACAAACTAGAAATGGAGGCCATGGGATTTATTCAAAATAAATCCCTCTCCCACTTAGTTATTTAAAAAAATTTGTGAGAGTTATCAAATTTTCGAGTTTGCAAAAAAATACGATCTAGGTCAAAAGCCAAATATTTCCATGTTGTCCCAATATGGTAAACTATCACACATACAAATAATATGGAAACACAAGTAATAAAGAAATATAAGATAAAAGAATCCAGCTATTATGGTCAAGGATGCAATCCTCGAACGACAACGAATTCTTCCATAACTTGAAATCCTTAAATGAGAAAGAATCTTTCCATAGCTTGAAATGCTTAAGCAAAAAAGAATCCTTCCATAACTTGAACTCCTTCAGCCATACTTGTGTGGAAGGCTTAGATACTTTGAATCAATCAAGGATACATAAATCCAACCATGCTTAGGCAAGAAAATTCGGATTTGATATATTCTCGCTTAAACTACACAGCTTTCAGTATTTTGGCCATATCTTCCTCATCCAACCTTTGATTAAAGTAATTCAAATTGGGTTGGATTCAAAATTCAATTATCTACAATTTCCGTGAAGAACAGAATTCCTAATTCCAATGTTTACTGGGTCGAAATAGTCCTACAATCAGATCCTACGAATCTGGAAAAAATCTGTTGCAACCCAAACAACTTGTATCTTTTGTATCTACCATCTTCGATCTCCAAATAATCGTCCAATGCTATTACATTTGAAGAAACATACATACATCGATTTAATACCTCCATTGGAGTTCACATGCTACGTTAATTATTACAACCACGAAAAATAATCGTGGCACCCAATAAATAACACATGCTACGTTAATTATTACAACCACAAAAAATAATCGTGGTACCCAATAAATAACAATAACCATGAAAAAATTATTGTGGGATCCAATCGCACAGAATCAACAAAAACTGATGTACCATAATAGCTGGGTAAGAACGCTGCAAAACAAGGGTTAGCACAGTTCTACGTCTACCCTCTATGACCTACGGACAACATGGCCTGTTTAATCCATACGCGTGATTACAGCCTACTCTGATACCACTGTAGGGAAACGATTCCCAGAACCCAATAATAACGCATACAGATTAGACAACAATCATTGCAAAAAATCCGACGAGGCGGAATTAAGGTTTTACTGCAACTCCAGCGTCACGAACGCTGGTTGAACTTGTTATAGCACATCTTGCTGTATGTCACGAATACTGTTTGACTGTACCTTACGATCTTCTGCCATATTTCCTTATACCTCGAATCACGTACCCGTTTGTGGAAACTCTACATGATTGTTTGTTCTTTCTCACATCCCACTTTTTTGATCTCTCAAAAACATATCATCGACCTAGAGAATGAAGCGGTATATTTATAGGGCTAGGGTAGGGACCTAAGGAGAAATAAATCTGGGCTCTTTGTGTAAATAAGAAATCTTAATCCCACCAGGATTCTATTTCTTATCACACAAATTACAATTCACCCTACTACAGAATTGTAATTGCACTCCCGTCCTTATCTCAATTATATTTCGAGCTCCATGTTATTAAATACTTATTAATCTCCCCACGTTAAGATCACAGATACCCGTTAATTAAAACAAATTACTAACAAGTATGTCAACATCAACAACCAAAAGCCAATACTAATACCATAACAAACAAAAAAAAAGTTAAGAGAGCACTTTACCCAAAGGGATCTCCCATTATACCACCACAATTCCATAAGAATAGGAGCTTTGCAAGAAAGATCGGTGGTGGAATGCCGATCATCCACCAAAAGCACTTCCACTCTTTCCATGTTACCTCTACAATGTAGTACCAACACAGATTATTAGAGTGCAAGAAAACGCGAACCTCTTGCAACTCCAAAATAATTATCACGCAGGGGGGAAACACCTTAATCAACAACTAAGCCTCACTTTCAAATCTTAAGACAAAAGCTAAAGGTGAGGGAGATGCCTACTTGTCTTGAGGTGATTCACTTGACCGGTCTAAAATTCATTAACCCAGATCGTTCTCAACATGCCCGTGGTTTTAATGGTGGGTTCTATGACTTATTCTCCTGCAAAGTTTCATGACACAATTGTTATTGCATTACTTGGAAAAATACTTGCTCCCTCTCTCCAATTTCCAATCCTAACAACATACAATCACCTTTCAAGTATTTCCAATGGAACATGGCCCACCTAATAAGAAGGAAAAATTTCAAAAGAGCACCTGACCTTTAGCATAAATCACACACAGGCACCTGACCTTTTAAAATTATCAAAAAAACACCTAACCTATTTAAAAATCCATCAATTTTACACCCACTGTTAACTTCCCATCCAAAACAAACGGAAATCCTGAAAATGTGAATTTTGGCACGAATATTAGCAAAACAAGATTAAGGCTCATTTTGGCAAAACACAATATTATACTCATAAACAACATTAAGGCTCGATTTAGCTTTCAAAGTTAATTAATAACTTAATTTTTGTTTTTATTCAAAAGAAAAAAAACGCATTTGTTAGTTTTGCGTCAAGACGAATCAATAAGTCACAAAAATTACTTAATTTTTCAATCCAAACACATCCTAAATAAGGAATCAGGCTTAATTTAGTAATTAAATACCCATAACTATGCAACCAAATAAGATTACTTTGTATTAAATAAACAAAGGAAAAGGCAAAAACAAAAAACATATAATAGTCATGAGTAGGTGTGAAAAGTGACAAGTCATGGGTATTTAATTACTAAATTAAGCTTGACTATTCTATATTTTTTGTTTTCACCTTTTCCTTTGTTTAATACAGAGTAATCTTATTTGGCCACATAGTTATGGGTATTTAATTATTAAATTAAGCTTGATTCCTTATTTAGGGTGGATTTGGATTGAAAAGTTAAGTAATTTTTGCTACTTATTGATTCGTCTTGACGCAAAACTAACAAGTGCGATTTTTTTTCTTTTGAATAAAGACAAAAATTAAGTTATTAATCGACTTTTAAAGCCAAATCGAGCCTTAATCTTGTTTATGAGTATAATATTGTGTTTTGTCAAAATGAGCCTTAATCTTGTTTTGCCAATATTCGTGCCAAAATATACATTTTCAGCATTTCCGTTTGTTTTGGATGGAAAGTTAACGGCGGGTATAAAATTGATGGATTTTTAAATAGGTCAGGTGTTTTTTTGATAATTTTAAAAGGTCAGGTGCCTATTTGTGATTTGTGCAAAAGATCATGTGCTATTTTGAAATTTTCCCTAATAAGAAATAAAAGGAAGAAAATAACAAATGGACTAAACTATATGTTGCAATTACGATATCCCACCAATGGAATATAGGAAATACCCTGGCAAAATTCTCTACCCATATGATTTCCTTTTCCCCAATGATAATAATCAAGATGATACCGATAAGAAAAAGCTAATGTTGAATACTTGAATTGCAACTGTTACACCTCAGACCAAACAAATCCAAAACTAATTCACCACCATTATATTTCTCATTCATGGAATTTATCAAACAGATGGTACCCGTGTGTCAGAAATTAGTTTCCAAGAAATCAATAGTAAAGTTGTGACAAAACCTATGATTTCAGCATGTACCTAACATTTCAGCACTTTGAAACGGAATTTCAGGTCATAGAGAAATTAAGTTTAGCCATAAGTTACTTGATTCCATCCTTCTATGACTAATCCTAGCATGTACTTTGTAATTACATCAATTACCATCTAATTTCTGGTTCTAATCACAGCTTTTAATTGTTCCAAATCAAAGACTCCACAATCAAGTGCTTATTCTAAAATATTGCATTTGAAAAAACTTTTAACATAAATACTTACAAAGAACCAACATTTTAAAATTTAAACGCACCGGCCAATGATTTACATCAACTACATCAGTAAAAATCTAAGCCTGCAATTAACAACAGAAGAGCGAATCTAAGCACACTAGTGCTCTGCATTTAACAACATAAGAGCAAATCTATGCACACCAGCCAGTGTTTTGCATAATAAGTGAATACATACGGATCTAAAATCTTGCGATTCGACGTACTTGAGTGGTAGTTCAAATCCAAAGCTCCCTTGTCAATAACTTTCCACTGCACCTGTACGAATATAAGTTGAAGTATCCATGTTTAGATTATGGTAAAGTCTAAATGAATGTAAGAAAATGAAAAAGGTTCACACCATGGATCATACTCAGTACGCACCTTATCAAACATAACACCCCATTGAAACAATTGAATTTTGCATTCAATAACTCTATCTTAAACAAAAGGTAGATTATCATTATACCTCAAATAGAACCAAATAAAATTGAAAACAGATAGTGTTGGTTGAAGCTCTGGTGTATTCATTGAGCTATTCATTCAATATTCTAGCCTCTTCGAGCTCAATGGAGAGTCGACTTACATTGGTTTTTCTAAAAGGGTTGAGCCATTGCCTTATTTTGGCCATGAATAGTGATATTTTGCTATGTTATAAACAAAAACCACAAATAGAACTTAAGACGTGTTATAAACCAAAACCTAAGCCATGACATACCAAATGAGCCTAGGGATTAATAGAGATACTAATAACAAAGAGCCAACCTCTAGTTTTCATCGCCATAAAGCGGAGAATTTCCCCCAATTCCAATCAGAAAACTGATAACAAAGAGCCAACCTCGGTTCTTCACAACTATATACATCACAAAACTCAAAATAACCAAGTATCAACCATCATTTCTTCAACATCTAAAAATCCAAAACATATTGCAACTCCACGGTGTTCCTTTTTGAATAAAAGGAATAGGGAAAACCCATATTCTCAGAGTTCACCGTCCAATCTAGTAACTCCAAATCCAGACTATTAGGCAAGGGATTAACCAAGGAAAGTTAAGGAACTCAAAAGCATGAAATGCATGAGAAAGAGGAAAAAGGTGTATTGAGGTACCATTTAAACATTCCAGCAATTGGCTGCCTGTGGGCTCCCCGCCCCAGTGCGTGCCTTCGAAGAGTTGCCACCCGGATTTTTGAGATGGATCATCCGAGAAACCAAGAATTCATTTGAAAAGGGCCTTTGGTCTAGCGAAAACATTGAGACTTTGGGTTCGGGAGCCACGTTACGAATGGGGAAGGTTTTGTTAAAAGAAAAAGCACCCCATTTACCCGGCAAAACCGGTCTCTACTAAACATTTTCAAAAGGGAAGAATTTCATACATCTTTTGGAAAATGGAACTCTTTAATAAACAAGTAGAGGGGAAAGGGTCATGGGAAGAAATATAACACATTGACGTGCACGCGGTGCTATCTGTACAGAAATGATGATGTTGTGCAATGAAAAGACTAATCATCAAACTATCTAAACAAGAACCATTCCCACACAGCTTGTCATAATGTCGCGCACGGCCTTATGGTATGCCGTGCGGTCTGTCTGTTTTGTTATCAGACCATCATCAATATCTAGGACTGCGAGTGGTGTGTTATATTTATCGTGCGTTATTTCTTGAAGATATCAGGAGTTACAAAGCTACTGATCCGTCTTAGAATAGCACCATCTCTTCAAGCCATGGACGCAAAAAAAAATAATTTTCAGCGTATCTGATCACTTAGGATGCTCAAGAAAACCTCTTTTTTTAGACATAAGACATGGCTTGTAGATATGGTCTTATTTTGAAAAGTATTGATGATAGTATTTCAACAATACAAACAAACTTGGTAAAGAATGGCCGTGATCTAGACTGTTTGATCAAACAAATAATAACTTAATAAAAGACCGCACGCCTGAACATACTACGCCGTGCGATGCATTAGAAAGCCGCACGGCGTGGTACTTCCAGTACAAAGGCTTTTTTTGTTTTCAAAAATGATTTTTAAGTCAGTTTTAACCGAAAAGGGGGTTAAACCTAACTACAGGAAAGTTCCCTCAAGGGCCAGGGCAGGACCTAGCCCAAGCAAACCTGGTTTTTACCTTTGGTCTTGAGCTTGAATGAGGATCGGTGGTGATGGGTGAGTGCGGGCTAGATTGGGCGAGGAAGAATGAGTGTGGGTGTGAGTGGTTGTTGGGTATTTTGGTTGGTAAAGTCTCAAAGTGAGTAAAAAGCTAACTTTGATGGTGAGGAGAAAAATGGAACACCTTGAGAAAGAAAGTGTCTAGAGAATGTCTTTTTAGAACAACACTTCTCAAGGCTTGGAAATGGAAAGTGGATGTAAAGGCAAGAAGAGAGAGAAAAGTTAGGAGATTATAGACCCTTTTCTCTTGAGTGGAGGGGTGTATTTATAGGCAAGAGCCAAAGATTTTGAATTCAAATGAGGGAGCTATTTTCTGGGCGGGCTAGAAGTGCTTTTTCAGCTAAGCCATTTTGCACCTGTGGCTCAAATAGGTGTGGCCGACAGCTTACTGTGCCAGTCAGAACTTTTCCACAAAATGCCGTGCGGTTAACCTCATGACCGCGTGCAGTGTAATAAGTTTTATTATGCCGCGTGGTGTAGAAGTGTTCCGTGCAGTATTCTAGGTTCAGTCCAGGGCTTTTTGGGCTTATCTGGGTTTCTGGACTTTTGGGCTAAGGAAGTCCTTTATTCAAGCTCTCAAAGGTATTGTTTCCTTTATTTCATCATCAGAGTGTTTAAAGAACCTCTGAGGTCCGGATTGGGGTGTCTACACTACCTTTGGGTGCTAGCAAAGTGCAGCTTTGAAGTTGTCTTTGGACGAACAACAGAAAACCTGGTGTTAGAGATCATGAGAGTTATGTTTAGGAACAAATAAAAACAAATATGTATAAGCCCTGGAAGGAAAAAAAACCCTAAGCAAGGCTTCCTATTTTTCCCTGTCCAAAAACCCTTAAGAGTCGGGATTCCATAACATACTCACAGATCTTTCCACCTAGGGCTTGGCTGAAACCTTAATTGACCGACCGCTGTTGATGGCGAAAATAGCAGGCTAGCGAACAACAGAGGGTATGGCAACTGCGGCGATGGGAAGCAACCGAATGGCAGCGACAATGATGGGAACATGAAGGGCAATTGACCCACGGAGGCTTGCGGTGGAGGAAGCCATAGTTGTTGTTAGGTCGTTGTTTGGAGGTAGAGCATGTAGGTGGAGATTGGCGATTCGGCCGCCGCGTGGACGGACGGGAATGGCGGTAGTGGGGAGAGCGTCTCTTTCTGGTTGTTGAGCAAGGGAGGGAGGCTGTGGCTAAGCTGCTCGAGGGGAGGAGGCGGTGGCTGCTACATGAGAGGCGAGGTTGTATTTACACAGAGAGAGGGGGGGGGATTTGAGTGGATGAGGAATGTGTGATTGGGATTTCAATAGATGGTGAATCCTTCCCTTTTATTGGAAGGATTTAAATATTTCCATAAAAATTGTTCTTTTTTTTTCCATAAAAATGTAATGTATTTATCAAAATGCCATTGTAGAATGGAGGGTGGAGAATTATACAGGGTATAAATCTGAACCGTTGGTTGTCTTTTGGATTCAAAATGAGTCATGTCTTATTATATAGACTAGCGAATGTCTGTGCCTTCAGGCTCGGTGCAACACATTTTGAATACAACTAAAGATGTGGGTCAAACAATGAGCAAAGGGAGGACACGTTGAAAAAAATGGGTAGGAACAAAGTAAAATATGGTATATGCGCAAGTCAAATCGAGGTGCAAAATATATTCAAGCAGGTCAAAAATTTAAGTGTACCACAGTTCAGGCATGGGCATCGATTCGGAGTTGTGCCTAAAGGCACGGTTTGAACAATCAGCACATAGAAACAAATAGTACTAAACTCACGTGCAAAATACGGCTCAAACAATCAGCACACGCAAATTAATACTAAACTTGCGTGCAATATACCAACCCCTGTCTAACAAATTCAACTATGCAACAAACAATAACGCAACATATCCATTGATAGAGACAGTTGTATAGCTTAAGAAAAATGGTCACATAAACACACAAAAAAATTGTTTTTGCTTAAATTTTTTTTGATTAACCTTTCTTTGAATACTCAACCAAAATATATATTTGAACACCCAATTCTAGTAGTTTGGAACACCTAGCCCAAAAATGAAATGAATACTCAGCCTAAAACCAATTAAACACTCAGTCACAACCCAAGTGCAGCTCATCAAACCACATGCTACACTATAGGTAAAATGTTGGTCTCGATGCAATATATTTTTTAAAACTTTCATATGCTAATTACCTATGCCTATAGCACTCCGCAACAAAAAATTATATTTGTTAAGCTGCTACCTGTGTGTACATTACTACCAATGATAATCCCAATCACATATACCGAGTTAATTGCATTGATAGGATACACACTAGACTATATTAATCCAAACCATAAAACTCAAAATCAATACCATGTTGCATTCATAGAATCCAATTTTAACATGCATAAAAAATCTAAAAATCTATATAGAGTCAAATCTGATACACAAATGTAGAGGGGAAAAAGGTGTTCAACATAGGTCTTATTGTCTTGAAATTTGTCTCTCTATCTGCCTCCCAAGAGTTTTTATACCAACGCATATCTACTTCATCCAAAAAGTACAATTAGGAACATGAATAACAGCCTAAAAAAATAATTAATGAGCAAGCATTCCTCCTTGTAAAAGTAAAATGTTGACTAATAATAGTTTTCCTTAATTCTAGATCTCGTTTATTCGTCTTTCAACACCATCATGGTACGATCATGACCTTTGTAGATGTACTTGTGGATATACTTAATAGATCTTATTCCAGGATAAACTTCCACATTGATATGAGAATTATAGTTTCTCCAAAGGTATGTATTGTATGGCACCACATCCCTTTGTTTTTTATCAATTCGTTGACCCCTTACAGTACAGAGGGAGTAAAGTAATAATGGCATTGGTAGGCATACCCCATGCATAAAAATACGATTAACTTCTTGCTCATCATGAATCACCACAATTACAATTTTTTCTCGAAGACACATAACCTTTGTACTGAAAAAATAAAACAAAGCAAATATGAATCAAATATATAAATTCAGATTAAGCATGCAATTGAGTAAACAGTTCTTACATTTTTCGCAAGTCACCGTCGAGCTGCATAAGAAAATGAAGAATTCACCGAATGCATAGGTAACAATTAATTTGATTATTACGACCAAAATATAAAATGAAACGGTTCAACTCACATGGCCATAGATGCTTAGATTGTCCATGATTAGTTAAAGTCCCAAAAAGTTATCTAAAATTTGAAAGAGAGTAATAATCAAAAGTTATCATGGGAATAACAACAGAAAACATTTTAAATATATATATATAGAAACCCATAATATTAAATGAGTGACAACAACAACAAAAAAACACGAAACTCCAGTTTGCGGTGTGTTTGGTTAACATCATAATATTTTCATCGATGCATATATGGTAACGTTTAAAAGAGTGTCAATAACTACACATGTTCTAATGTAACGAAGTTTTAAAAAATGAAAAAAAAAAGGTTTACAATTATTCCATGTGTTAATTATGCCAAAAAATTTTGTTTCGACAACTATCAAGGAAAAAAAGAATGGGGTGTTTCCATTCAAAAAAAAGAAATAGGGTGTTAATTAATTTTGCACTCTTTCTTTTCCTATGTCAGTAGATATTAAAAGACATAAAAAAAATGCCCTTAGCATCAAGTAAACACCACAATCACTTACAATTTGCTATAAACATGACTCTCATCGTTCTCTTCTCTGTCATTTTGATTTCAGACTTTCTAGACATCCAATTTTATAACAGAGGCTCCACAATTTTTAAACACATAAAAGCAGAATAGTATCCGAAGGGGCTCAACAACTTTTAAACACGTAAAAGAAGGATAGAATCGGAAGGAGCAGCACATAATTCTTTCGCGTTTTTCAATAATAGAGAAAACACATGTAACAAAAAAAAAAGTAAACGCCATACTCTTAAGAAAGAGTAAATATTATAATCTTAATGAAAAGGAAATGAGTAGCAAATAATGGAAGAATAATGGAAAAACTCACCTCGGTAATTTCGGTGAAGTAGATTTTGGTGGTATTGAACTTTCCAAGAGAGACTGATAAAAAAAAAAAAAAAACCTTCCCAAGAGAGAGAGAGGAGGGGACAGGTAGAGAAAGTATAGAAGAAGAATGTGAAAATCATATAAACGATGTATGTAAAATTTTATTTCGGTGATTCCGTGATGTTTGTTTCACATCCTAGAAATAGGAAAAGGAATGTTGGCTGGTTTTGGTTTCAGTGATTTCGTACAAAAGTTATGATTTTGCTCTTCATTTGAAAAATGCCTTAATGGGTGCCGATTAAAAAAAAATTTAATGCCCTAATGGATGGTTTTTAATACAATGTCTTAATGGGAGTAAATCAAGAGTATAGCTATAAGGGAAAATAAAAAAAAATTACCAATCAAATAAAATCACTCAAAAAATCATTTCTTTTAGAGACCATTGCTCTTTATTTCAAAAATGCATTAATGGGTGCCAATCAAAAAAAAAATTAAAGCCTAAATAGGCGGTTTTGAATACAGTGTCTTAATGGGAGTAAATCAAGAGTATAGCTATAAGGGAAAATAAAAAAATTACCAATCAAATAAAATCACTCAAAAAATCATTCCTTTTAGAAACCAATATACCGGGAAGAGATTTTAAAAAATGCCTTAATGGGTGCCAATCAAAAAAAAAAAAATTAATGCCTTAATGGGTGGTTTTTAATACAATTCCTTAATGGGAGTAAATCAAGAGTATAGTTGTAAGGAAAAATAAAAAAAAATTATCAATCAAATAAAATCACTCAAAAAATCATTCCTTTTAGAAACCAATATACCAGGAAGAGATTTTAAAAATTGCCTTAATGGGTGCCAATCAAAAAAAAATTAATGCCTTAATGAGTGATTTTTAATACAATTCCTTAATGGGAGAAAATCAAGAGTATAGCTATAACGGAAAATAAAAAAATTACCAATTAAATATAATCACTCAAAACTTCATTCTTTTTAGAGACCGCTGCTCTTCATTTCGGAAATCATGTAAACGGGGACTCTCATGCAGGAAATTTCGGAAATCATGTAAACGAAAATTTCGGAAATCTTTAAGTCATTACAATCATTTTTTTTTTTTTACCCTCACAACAAATCAAGATATCCGGATTTGGTAAAAGTTCAATTTATCCCTCGGTTTTCTACCATGTAATCTCAGCCGTAGAAAAAATGTGTACTGACCCTAGGGTCCAAAATATTGGAGGAAATTTAGGGATTCAAAAACTTCCCCGTCATATTATATAGATTACATTTCCTAAAGTTGATTTGGTAAATCAAATTTAATGTAATTGAATCTTTCCTTTATTTTGCAATTTGAAAAGTTTTCCTAATGAATCTTCCTTCTTCTTTTTTTAATTCGGTATTGAATGTGATTGAATTGAATGTGTTGGCATTTTCTAATGAGTCTTTACAATCAAGTCTTTAATTCCACCCAAATCGAAGGTAAGACGGGGAAGGGTTGTTTGGGAAAGAGAGGGTTTGGAAATAGACGGAGAAAATATTAAGTATTTACGGGCCTGCCATTGTAGAATGGAGGGTGTATATTTATGCAAGGTATAATTCTGGACCATTGGTTGTTTTTTAGATTCAAAACCAGTCCTATCTTATTACATAGATATATCACTTTCTTTGTCGACAATAAAATGAGGAAATTGATATTCACGCTCCATTTTTTACTAATGACGCTCCAGTTTGTTCATAAAGTTACTAGAAACTTCAGGTTAAAATTAGAGCGTCATCAATAAAAAGTAGAGTGCAAAAATCAGTTTCCTAACGTTTACTCATCTTCAGTTGGAGTATTATATTCCACAAGGACATGCTTTGAACAGTATGTAAATTAACCCCTCTTGTATTTTCTTGGTGAAAATTAATTGAGACTTTTATGTGATAAAGTAGGTGACTCTAACCCTGACCAAGTGATTTTGGCCCGGAACTTAGGTGTTTGTTTTATCCTAAGATTTCAAATTCAATTTTCGTTGTCAATAATTTTTGGGGTCAGCTCATCCTCATGCGCAAGCGTGTAAAAAGACGACTGTGGAAGGGACTGTAAGAATTCGTCCGAAATACAAGCAAGCTAATCCGAGACACCTTACATTGCCAACAAACAAACAAAAAGTAGGTGACTCTTTGTGACTTCCAAGTCTACTTTCACTTTTCCAAGTTCAAACTTTACAAGGAGGCAGTTCGCAAAACTCTCCTTTGTCCTTACAAATTAGGACTACGCATCTAGAATACGGCATGATTTACGTGAAGGACTAGTATATCTTCTTTTCTTGTTTTTGTCGTCATTGCATCTAAACTAAGGGAAATACCATTTCATTGATTCACTCTAAGTAATTTTATTTGAACCCAAAAAAAAATCTCTCTAATCCCCTTTTTTCCACACCCATTTCAGAATTGAACCTAAAATGTCATCATCTTCAACTTAACCTTAAAATTAAGTTTTTTTATTTTTTTTCTTCAGTCTACTACGGCACCACTGTCATCAACTACAAGCCGATCTATCTTGGCCATCTACAATTGATCTCGTCTGGTAACTTATCGTCGATCGGAGACCACCCACCGGATCACAAAGTGAAATATAATATATGTAGTAAATTCACATGAATATATAGGGAAGGAAAAAAAAAAAGCTCGCATGTCATATAAAAGAAAGTAAGAAATTAATCCAATTCCCTAAATTGAAGTGTTTACTTACGTTACGTAATTAAGCCGTCAACCCCTAGCTTCTAGATTAAGTCCAAGCCACCTTAGATTATTTAATTCCACTAGGGTGTGTGTTTTTTCTCCCACTTTTAATTAGGGTGGGCTTTGTGTTGGAGGAAGTTGCTTTGAAGCTATTCTATGGAGACTAGCTATATGAGTGGAGAGAGACACTTTGTTATATGGATATGTGTATTATATACTGTATCAGGAAATAATGACATGATTTGATTTTATATTTGTCAAAGATATATAAGAGATCTGGAGCTAGAAAACAAAATTAATCGTCGTGCATAACGTTTTGTACTGGTTACTTGAACAATGTGCGCATGGGTAATATTTTATTTATGTACTTCTCTTATTAGATGATTTTTCGCACATATACTAGAATGCAAGAGTTACGAGATGAACCCTTTGGATTAATTTTTTGGAGTTCGAGATGGAGCCAAAATAGTTGAGTTTTGTGGAATATGGAGGATAAGGATATGGAGGGATTGAGTTTAATCCTTGGATTGGTGGGGTATAATGGAGGATGAAGGCATGGAGGAGAGCTTAACCCCTACCGGATATGTTACTGCACATTATTCTAGATAGATAGACCTCCACCACACAGTTTCACCGCTCTCTCAATCTCACCGTCCATCTCAACAATCAATGGTTCGGATTTTATAAACTCTAGATCTTTTATGGAAGAGTCTGGAAAAGTTTTTTAAAATTCGAACCGTCCAAAATACTTTTGGGATGAGTTGAGAATGGTGGGGGAGCGGTAAAAGTGAATGGTGGGTGTAAATTTTTCATTGTACGAAGACGATATTTGACATTATTGTTTTTTCTATTTCCTACTATTTTGTACATGAAAAGCCAAGGTCTCCCCATCAGTCCATCTAGTTAACCAAAAACATTTTCGAATTCCTCTTTGTTTTCATGTAGAACGATTACAGCAAACATGAAAACTACTTGTAATAAAGAAAAATCATTAACTACCATATATTATCCCCCATGCATTTCACATTTACATGTTCATTTTGTAGGTATTCATGTTTTCTTCTTTATTTCGTTGATCAGAATTTGATGTATATTTAGTCGAATCATATTTTGTCAGAAAAAAAGAGAGAAATGAATGGCGAGAATCTCCCGTACCATTTCTCTTGCTACAGGTTTTCTTCATTCAAAATTTCAAATGGACATTGATGTCTGAGCAACTTAATTTTTGCATGATCAGTGATAAAACATCTAACTTCGGGGGTGTTGTGACCAACACTTGAGGCGCATAAATCAAACTACCCGAACCGCAGATCACGATCGTAATGGATCTTATTTTTTGTCACACAAGGGACGGCCCGCCTTACATGATTATTTCTCCTCGTGACGAAGACATATCATGGAAGTTAGACCAAGGAGCAAGAATAGTCAAAGTCAACTAACAAAACCACCGAATTCAAAATGGGAAAGTTCATCCTCTCTCTATATATATATATATATATATATATATAATAGAGAGAGAGAGAGAGAGAGAGAAATCAACGGCATGAAAGTTCGCGTGAGTTGCCAGCAAAAGAAATCAACGGCATGAAAGTTCGCGTGAGTTCCAGCTTGTGATTGTGAGTGAAGAATACCAGGACTCCTTTAATTGTTTTTGACCTCGTGCTCGTGGGGGCTTCTAGGTGTCAGTGCGGGGTACCATGTGGTGTCTGTTCGGCACATTCAAACCGTCCGATGCGCCTTTAGACAGTTCGGATTTGAAGAAAGAAAAATGAGAGAGAAAGAGGAGGGGTGAGATGAGAGAGAAAATTTTAATCTGAGCCGTCTAAAAGTGCATCGTATGACTTGAGAGTGCCAAGCGGACACCACGTAAGATATACCAACTCAGCATGAGAAATTTCTCGTCCTACAGGGGCTTGCTTTGCCCAATAATATAGAGTATCACACAAAATCTAGGGTGAGCTTCATATTAGTATATTTTTAAATCATCAGATAAATGCCAAAGTGCAATTTATTTTCACTAAAAATATCAAAAATATCGTTTGGTTCACTTAGATAAGGAAAATATGTAATCTTGAATTGTGGGTATTTAAGACTAAAATAAGGAAAATATTAGTTAGTGTCGTGAAGTCACTCTTATACTGTAATGATTACAAGTAAAATACTATTGTGAGAAATTTTATGCTCCAAACATGCATAGTATTCTTTCTACACCCAGAAAAAAGAAAATTTATAAAGAATTTTTATTTAAAAACTGAAAGTGATAAACCAAAAATACTCTTGATGACCTATCCTTATATAACTCAAGTATCAGTGCTAGTTTACGCGCACATCTACTATTTCCGAGAGATCCCAATCTGATTACTGTCAACTAGTGAGGGCCCAAAATAACCAAAACAAAACCCTATATGGACATAGCCTTAAAAAGTTGCCAACAGCCGGTGAGATCTTGTTAATTAGGAGGGATTAACCCCCAAATTCGAAACCTTAACTCCCAGCCATATCTCATTTGGTTCTCTTGAGTTAACTGTTGACTTCTATCAACCCACAATACCGCATCCGTTCCACTCTTTTTCCAAGATCTCTGCCCTCCTTACCGTTCCTTACCTCTCCTCCCTCCATCCTTTCACCCATCTCGGGTGGCATTTTAAGGTAGTGTGCAAGCGACGTTAGCTCAGATTTGGTGGCTCGACTTTGTTCCGAAGGCTACGATCCCGTGCTCTTCATTCCATTCGACGTTGTTTGTACTCTGGCTGATTTGCCTCTAGGTCCTTCCTTCCACGTTCAATTCCCCCAGTAGGTGTAGATCCTACAAGTTTTGGGTTGACGGAGCGTCAACCAAATAAAAGAGAAGGGAAGCTAGTGAATTTATTTATTGTTTCTTAGTTTTTCCGTTATGAAGTTGCTTCTCCCTGTTTACTGTTTCTTTTCACCTAGTTGGGTTTTCTCCAGTCCAGTTACCTCTATCCCAGACTCTAGTTTGCCCAAATCCGATAGTGACTTTTGGCGAAAATGTTTCTAGTGTTATTCATGAGTTTGGTGCTGGTGTTAGTTTACTGGAATGCATCAAGACATTTGAAATAACATTGATGTTCAAATTCGTTATTTCAATTATTAAAATTAACGAGTTGGGAAGTTTTATTGTTTTCTAAGGATGACTTGAAACTTATCAATTTTTCGAAAAAATAAATCATGAATTGAAACATCACTCTTCTACGATTTTTTGTTTTTTCCAATTCACTGACTCTTCTACAATCACGAGGCCTAAAAGTTGAGAACATTCAATAAACAAAAATGTTCAAAGACTCAAAATATGTGGACCAAATTTATTACAGATCACTAAGGACAACACCAGCAACTAAAAAAAAAGGACTTACCACACATTTGATTTTTCTTTTCATTTTATCATATATTTTTTTTAGCAAATTGCAAAAACTTCATTTTTTTTTTTAAGAGAAAAGAACTTTAATAATATGGAAATTACAACACAACACCCCACCATAAGTAACAATACATAAGCATAACCACAAAAAGCAAACAAATGACAAAACACAAGTAAGCGTCATATCAAACAAATGCAAGTCCGAAAAGAGCATGTAAGCTGAAACCGATACCTATTGACGGTGGTCCACTACGTCAAACCTCTACCGCCACGATCAGTGAAAACCAACCAAGTACCCTAGATAGACAACACTTCATGCATGCAAAGACGATCCTCAAAAGAAACAACCCAAACGATGGGCGAAGACCAAAAAAAAAGTTCTAAGAGTGAGATAAAGAAGAAAAAAAAAATTCGAGGAGTGGATGCACGTTACTTTCGTGGGACACTGCATACAGAACCAAAATACTCCATATAAATACACCCAAACACACCTCATGAAGCCCACCAAATTTGAAAGTCAAGACTTTGCCTCTTCACATTTTCCCGGGAAATAAACTCCCTCGCCTCCCAACCAACACTTCACACTAAGTTCACAACTGAAAAAAGAAAAACCCAAATCCACAAAGATGACCAAACTACAATCACCCCTCCCTGGCCCCTTCCTCTACTTCCTCCTCACTCTCACGCCCTTTCTTGTAAATTCGCAAACCCCGGCAGACCAAACGCAAACAATCCTCCTCACCATCAAACAGCAGTGGGGAAACCCGCCGCAGCTCTCCTCGTGGAGCACCTCGTCACCGCCGTGTTCATGGCCGGAAATCACCTGCACTGGCGGCGCGGTCACGGGGCTCAACCTCACAAACTACAACATCACAAAACCAATCCCACCATCCATTTGCGACCTGAAAAACCTAACATTGCTCGACCTTTCCTTCAATTACTTCCCAGGGAATTTCCCCACAGTTCTCTACAACTGCTCAAACCTCCGGTACCTAGACCTCTCCCAAAACTACTTCGTGGGCTCCATCCCATTCGACGTCGACCGCCTCTCCTCTTCCCTCCGGTACATCGACGTCGGTGCCAACAACTTCTCCGGCGACATCCCGCCTGCGATCGGCCGGCTGCCGGAGCTGCGGTTCTTGAAGCTGTACAAAAACCTGTTCAACGGTAGTTTTCCGGCCGAAATCGGAAACCTGTCGAATTTGGAGTATCTGAGCATGCCTTACAATCCCCTTACCCCGGCAAAAATTCCGCCGGAGTTTGGAAACCTGAAGAAACTGACTTACTTGTGGATCACCTTCGCCAATTTATTCGGCGAAATACCCGCAAATTTTTCGGGCTTGTCGAGCCTTGAGTACTTGGATTTATCTTATAATGATTTAGAGGGTCCAATTCCAAAAGCTCTGTTTCAACTGAAAAACTTGAGTGTTGTTTATTTGTATCAAAATCGATTATCAGGTGGAATTCCGACCCCTATCGAGTCATTGAACTTGATCGAGATCGATTTATCGATAAACAATTTGAGTGGCTCAATCCCAGAGGATTTTGGGAAATTACAGCAGTTGGAGATCTTGCATCTGCATTCCAATCAATTTTCCAGCGAAATTCCGGCGAGCATCGGATTACTTCCAGCACTAAAGAACTTTGGAGTTTTCTCGAATCAGTTGAATGGCACCTTACCACCTGAAATGGGCCTTCATTCCGATCTTGAAGCTTTTGAAGTCTGTGAAAATCTGTTCACCGGCGCCTTGCCGGAGAACTTGTGTTTTCGCCAGAGACTGACCGGGGTTGTGGCTTTTTCGAACAATCTCGCCGGAGAAGTGCCTGAATCGCTGACGAATTGCGTCACTTTGAGAGCGATTAAGCTCTACAACAATAACTTTTCCGGCGAAATTCCCGCGGGTATCTACACGTTGTCCAACTTGTCAGATTTGATGATAAGTAACAATTCCTTCACGGGTAATCTTCCGATTAAACTGGGTTCGAATTTATCAAGATTGGAGATCAGTGATAACAAGTTTTCGGGTCAGATTCCAAGTGCGGTTTCCTCTTGGGTGAGATTAGTTGTGTTCATGGCAAGTAACAATCAGCTTTCCGGCGAAATTCCGGTGGGTTTGACTAATCTGCCGCAGCTGATTACTTTGAACCTAGCTGGGAATTCATTAACCGGAGATTTTCCCATGGCGATTTTGTCGTGGGGAAATCTCAACACTTTGAATCTTTCGAGGAACGGACTCTCCGGTCCAATCCCTGCGGTGATCGGAACTTTGCCGGATCTTTTGAACCTCGACTTGTCGGAAAACCGATTTGCCGGTCAGATTCCGGCAGAGTTAGGCCAGTTGAGGTTGACCACTTTGAACTTGTCATCCAACCAACTTTCTGGCCAAATCCCAAGTGCATTTGATAACTTGGCTTATGACACCAGTTTCTTGAACAATCCCAATCTTTGTGCCACTACCCATATTCCAAATGTCCGATTTTGTTCATCCAAAACCCGAAAATCGGACAATTTGTCCCCCAAGATTTTCGCATTGATTCTAGTTTTCACGGTACTTCTGTTCTTCTTCACCGCTCTATTGACCTTTTTCATGGTTAGAGACTACCGGAGGAAAAAGCTCAAGCGAAACCTCGCCGCATGGAAATTGACCTCATTCCAAAGGTTTAATTTCACCAAGGCAAACATTCTTGCAGGGTTGACGGAGAATAACTTGATTGGGAGTGGAGGGTCAGGGAAAATTTATCGAGTTGCGATTAATAATTCCGGGGACTACGTTGCTGTGAAGAAGATTTGGACCGAAGGGAAGTTGGACAGCAAGCTAGAGAAAGAGTTTTCGGCAGAAGTTGATATATTGGGAACAATCAGGCATTGCAATATAGTGAAGTTGTTGTGTTGCATTTCTAGTGAGGACTCAAAGCTGCTTGTGTACGAGTACATGGAGAATCAGAGTCTTGATAAGTGGCTACATGTGAAGAAGAGGAGAGAGACTGATCCGGCTCGCCGTGTCATGTTGGATTGGCCTAAAAGGTTGGAGATTGCCATAGGAGCTGCGCAGGGTTTGTGTTACATGCACCATGATTGCACACCGAGGATTGTTCATCGTGACGTCAAGTCGAGCAATATCTTGTTGGATTCCGAGTTCAAGGCAAGGATGGCTGATTTTGGCCTTGCCAAGATTCTGGCCAAGCACAATGAGCTTAACACCATGTCTGCTGTCGCTGGATCGTTTGGATACATGGCTCCAGGTAAGAGGGCTTGCGTTAACTGATATATTCATGGTTCATTCTGTAGATTATCTTGTGTCTATTATTTCCCTATTAAACGTTAAAAAAATTGGATATTGACTAAACTATTTTCTTGATTACAGAGTATGCTTATACGAAAAAAGTGAATGAGAAGATCGACGTTTACAGTTTTGGAGTCGTACTCTTAGAACTTGTGACCGGCAGAGAGGCCAACGACGGGGATGAGCACACGAGCTTGGCGGAGTGGGCATGGCGTCAACACAGAGAAGGAAATCCCATCATTGATGCCTTGGATGGGTACATCAAGGAGCCATTAAACTTGGAAGAAAAGTCCAGTGTCTTTAATCTAGGGCTCATATGCACAAACACACTACCTTCGTCCCGGCCTTCTATGAAGGAGGTTTTGCATATGCTTTGCCGGATTGGTCCTGTGGAAGGTAGTGAAGTGAAGAAAGTTGGAACCGAGTACGACGCAGCTCCCCTCCTTGCCAGTGCCAACAAGTATCTGTCTAGCTACACGCGTAGCAAGAAGGTAGCAAATGAAGATGGCAATTATGTCGTCTGAAATGTGTGATGCTCGATTTTGTTGTCGAGAGAGAGAGAGAGAGAGAGAGATGGCAGTCCAGGCAAGTCAAGAATTTGCTAGCATCAGATGAAGACGATCATCGTTTTTGTTTTGTAAGCAGAATGTCATGCTATAGGTAGTCGTAGAGATACAGGATGCATATTAGTACTTGTAAGATTTTCCAGTTTTACACTGTCCCAACAGCAATAACAGTCTCCTAAGCACAGCTTCAATATACCTTTGAGGGGCCGAACTGTTTAGACTTGCAAATCCCCAAGGGGAAATGATGTTCTGGAGATGAGACTTGACCATCTAGGCAATCTTTTTTGCCCTTCTCTCATCAGGATTGGATTGTGTCTCTAGTTACGCTTGGTGATACACTACGAACGCACATCAATGGTCCGAATTGTTCACTTTCAGAGACTAAAAAGACAATTGTCATATAAACAATTTGGTTGGTCAAATGATTATAGCCACACAATAACCTCACACTTAAAATCAACGGTATGGACAAGAAAAAATTGATTGTACTAATTGATACACCTCCATTTTTTAAAAGCAACTTTGATCTGATCATTACTCTAGTCAAATTATGAAAATTTGCATCTCACTTACCAGCCCTCCAAAATGACCAATTATATAACGATCAACACTGAGCCAACAAAGCCCCTAGTTAGGCGATAGGAGAGCATCGAAAAATCTATGTACAAAGCATTTCGTGTGGTCTCACGTCATGTGGCTCCTACACTGATGTGTCTGAATCAATGTACGAAAATCTGTGTCCAAAACACTTCCGTTTCCTCTCGTCATTCATATGCAAGTCAAACTAGTGTCTCCTATACTCAAATTGCAAAATCCGTATAACCATCTGGGCAATTTTTACTGCATCTGGAAATAAAACAATTTCCTCCACTCCACATGATTACTACTCATCTGAACAAGAACAAATTCCTAGTGATACCACAGTTGCATCAATTTTGTGTGCGCCCACACAAGCAAGAGTTGGTCTACCGGTGGATGCCAAAAGGAGAGAGAGAGAGAGAGAGAAAGTTAAACAAATGGAAACATATAGCTTTATATGTTAAAAAAAAGGATTCAAGAATTCGTATATTACCATACATGTTTCATGATATCGACTGTCAAACGAAAATCTAAATGTTATATGTCTCATGATACACTATAACAGAAAAAATTACATATAACCATATATATTAGGAATGATGGCATAATACAGGGTACATAATTGGATATATAATCATATGTGTCTCATATACAGAGAACAAACCATATTTTCTTAAAATATAATTATATGTACAAATAAAACTAATACATTTATACATGAAAATTAGTAAAACTACTAAATTTATCTTATTGAATTGGTCCGCGCAGCGGTCTAATAGATCTGAATATATAACCATATAATCATATTAAAGCAGTCCACATGTAACCATATGATAACATGATATAGGGTACAGCATTGGATATATAACCATATATATTCACAGAATAAAATAACGACCAGAACAAATGATATATATTAACAACCAAAATGAGAATATATAACGTCATATAATATTACGCGATAATATGTAACATTACAATGTTATATGTTATAAACATATAACCATATATGTTACTCAACAGTAGCTTAAAAAAAGTACAAAAAACATTCCAAAGCCAGCAAAAAATCAGTTTCAGTGCAATTGGACTACCATTTTTGAAATAGGAAGTCATTAATAAAGCACCTAACTCCACTTCAAACGACTCTAGTCATTCTATAGATAAATAATCACATATGTTAAACAATTCAAATACTAAACTTTATATGTTCTCTATTTTTGAATTTACAAAGTACAGAGACTCACATATAACCATATGTGTCACTTAAACAATCAAAACCCTACTCCATTGTCCATTACCTATATTGAATTGGTCCGCGCAGCAGTCTCATTGACTAGCTTCTATAACATGTAGAGAACAAATTTGGATATATAATCATATATGTCAGTTAAACACACAAATCAATCGAGTAAAAATATAAATTACATAGATATGTACATATAACCATATATGATGATTCCACTGTTAAGGGTGCAGACAACCTTCAGCAGTGGTTCAGCACTGCAGCGAAAACGATATTTTCAAAAACTTGGGGTGTAATTTTGGCCATAGAACTTGACCTAATTATATTACAATCTGTACGTAATTAGGTTATATGTTAAAGAATCCGATGTAAACATATAGTATCATATGTTCTTCCACTGCAATGAAAATGATTTCAAAAGCTCATATATAACATTATATGATTCCATAAGTTCATCCAAGACCCTAACCGAACCAGATCTGCACAAATAGGAACAAATAACTTATATGTTCAACCCTAAACTAAACTTGACTTACTTGTTTGTGTTGAAAACAACGGTGACGGTGGGAACGAAGTCGACAGTGGGAAAGGGTGGTAGGAATGAAGCCGAGGTGAGATCGGGGAGGCAGGAGGGGATGCGATGGTGACGGAAGGTGGGTGGCGATGATGACGGCGACTGGAAGTGATGACGATGGGTGCGATCGTTGGTATCGTTGGTGAACGAACGTGACTGACGCCGACAACGAAGAAGGCCGACGACGAAGAAGATTGACCATGAAGAAGGGCTGATGACGATGAAGAAGGGCGACGACGATCTAGTGAGGTGGAGGAGCAAATTGCCTAGGGTTTCTCCCGAAGAGTCTGGTTCGTTTTGAAAAGGGGAAGAGGGGGGGGGGGGGGAAGGGATGGGTTTTGTAATGGGATAAAAATGAATCTTTTTGAAATGGAGGAAAAAACGGGCAAACTGTTTTTTTGAAAGCAGGGGTATATTAGACTAAGCGGGGTTATTATATCCTTACCAATAGATTAGTGGACTTAAGGGGTTTTAGAATTTAGAAGTGGACTTAAATGGTTTGGAAAGTGCTATAGTGGACCTTTGCAAAAATCTCCCTTCATTCAATTGCAATGAAAAGGATTTTAAGTTTTACAATCAATTCGAATATTAAAACCTAAACCTATACATATACAAAGTTACTTAGAAGGGTGCTTCATCTTTCCCCTAGACAGGGGGTTTAGCCGGCCATGAGAGCGAAAGTCATGCTTCTTTTCCGTGATGTCGTGACCTTGTTTCTCGTCGTAGCAGCCGCTCTTTCCTTCTGTCGTGGAATCCGCAGTACCCCGAGCAAAAACCCTTCCTCTCCTTATAAAGTTGCTGCCGTGTGATATATATTCATTCGGGCCCACTGCCAAACCCAAAACTTATTCTATGCATCGTTGGACTAAATTTGCCGTAATGCCCAATCATACCAAATAAGCCTTTAACCGCATGGTAATTTTATTGGGTGCTTCTCTACATGGCTTTCCCCTGATAATTTCGACACACCAATTGAATTAATAAGCTGGCCACTTGATGTATTTGATCAACTTTGTAAAGACCTTCCAATTTACACGTTTTTGCACTATCGGTATCCAAGGTCTACAAACACCACAAAATACTAAAATATATCAAGTAATAATATAAACGTACCGACAAAGCGTAAATTAGGCAGATTAAATGGGTGCTTTTCAGCACCTATCACTTACGTGCACCTCGAATAAAACAAGTAAATGAGTTAACTAAAGAAGGATTAAAAAAAGGAAACAAAGAGAGGACAGGACAGAGGGATTCAACAAAACCCTCTCCTATATAGTTCCAAATGCACCCAATTGTGACGCCCTCACTTAGGGATTGGTATGGCGGTCAAATCCTCCCCCCTCCAAGCAGACAGAGTGATTGTCTCCTGGGATTAGTAGGCAAGTTGAGAGAGAGAGACTACAATAAAATTGTATCATAAAAGCACAAGTACACCCATGTCACAAACGTTTGCTAAAAGTCACAGGGCCAAACATACATTAGGGTTTCCTAACAGGCCGAACAGACGTTAGGGTATCCTAACAACTCCCAACTCACCTCGACTAAACAAGCGACTACAATCAGTCCAAGTATTCCATAATATTACAGAAAGGCAGAAAACTTTCCACAACAAACGAACCAAGGACCAAATAGCTAATCAAAATAGCTGCCAAGTTTAACCCCCCAGTTCCATTCCAATAGATAATCCCAAGGCTCAGAGCATCTTCCTTTTCCTTTTTTGTTCTTTCTTTTCGTATTGAGTACGTCTTCAACAGCCCAGCAAACGACGGCAAGAACCGCACACTGAAGGACCCGTCTGGCACATTTCTCCCAGTTTCCACACCACTTGCCCAAATCGAAAAGATAATAAAAGTGTACCTCTCCCCTCGTACATGATCAACTATGTGAAGGATTCTTCTCCAAATGTTATGCTGTTGATTCCAGACTTAACCTGCTTAAAAAAAAAGGCAAAGAAACAACCAAATAGGATAGAATAAAGACAACATGCATCAAGTCACAAAGCTTAGGGCTTCGAAATACATGCCTCATCTCGGGCTTCTGCACTGATTCAGAAGTTGCCCCACCTTGGGGTTCCACCACCACTCCAAGTGCAAGAGTAGGCTACAATATATAAATCAAGTTGGAATGAGTTTTGGTACCAAAAAAAAGTTAACCGTAACAATGGGGATAAATAAATGGAGAAGGAAGGATTATGTATCCAAGCCTCGGACACAAAACATGTGTTAGGTTCTTAATCACAGTAACTGGAGATGTAGCACAAGCTGCGGTGCTGGACCAACTACCAAAGATACACCAGTTAGGAGATTCTGTGCAACAAATTAGAAATGAAATGATTATGGGAAAAATGGGACAGAAAAAATTGTTCATATATCATCTGAAAATCGAGATCCTTCACCATCAGATTCTCTTACATGCGAGAACCCACAGACTATTTGATCCTTATCTTCTAGTTGCGAGCCATGCAACAAGGCTTAACATGCACACAAAATTCTAGTACCCCTTTCCGAATTTTCCCAAATCAAAGCTTTAAAAAGACATCTTGGTCCTTGTTATGATGACCCCATCACAAAGCAAGAGATTGGCACGGGGAGAACAGCACATATAAAAGAATAATACACTAAGAATTGGAAATGTACCAGGAAGCGGCAAAGAGTAGCAAAAGATAGGAGCAAGAAAGAACAAAAGGCTTAGATTCACAACCTCTAACGTTTCTGCCAAGCTGTTTTCAAATACTCTGCTTCGATTTAAACACCCATTTTCCAAACGCGTGTCTAGATCTTCTGCACAAGCATTACCCTGCAAGGATCCCGGCTCTCACTATCTTCAAAACTCTCAGTATTCTTACAGCCATCTGCAAACCCAAAATCCTGAAATGAAGGAACTCACCTCGCCATGGAGGGATTGAATGCTGAAATTTGATGCCAATGGACTATTGTCATTTTCCCCCTGCGCCAACTGCTTGCATGGTTTCATTGGCTCTCCCACACCATCAACGGAACCCTCTTCCAGATTCAAAACCCTCCTAGTACATCCAGCCTCATTATAATCCATCTTGATCTTTGGTAAAGGCTCTAATTTAACCTCCACAGAGCATCCAGCCTGAGATGTTCCGCCAGAGGTACTTATAACACTTGCTGGAGAAACGGACCCTACCCTCTGTGGGCTAATAGAAACCCGCTTCACTGGTATATCTTTCTCTGCATCCACTAATTCAGAATCCTTTTTCCTTTTGAGCTGTTTTTCCGCAGATTGAGACCTGCAGCCTTCAGCATCTTCTTCAGAAGTTCTTTCTGCCTGCTGGTTTGTGTGCCTCAATGGTCGTGAACGTTTATATCCATCCGGGAAAACGTATGCAGGAATTTGCTTCCTACGAACATGAGAAACATGAATATCCATACCCGGTTTCCAGAACATGTACATGTTTACATCTTGCTTAAACTCCTCAACTGTTGCGCGTATGTCAAATTGCTGGCCTTCTTGAACTTTTACCCCCTGTTTCCTCTGCAAGCCCATGAAGAATGCACAATGCGGACATGGCTTGGATGAGTCCCCATACTCATTGGGATAAGGGTGACACTGCAACATGCCATATGTGTCCCGTTCTATCTGGCAAAATGACATGAAGAACAAAAAAAATATTCCCTTTCATGATCAATTTCATGAGTTTGATAATCCTGTATAGAAATATGGGTATGATATTGTGTAACGCTATGTCAACCATCTGCTTTTGACCTTTTGTATTTAGCATTTAATGTGGCGCACCCACTAATGTACAAGGGTTGTGGGACGTGCCACCTGAGATGGTAAATACAAACGGTCAAAAGGGTTGTGGGATGTGCCAACTGAGATGGTAAATACAAAAGGCCAAAATAGAAGTTCAGCATAGCACTTTTGCTTAATATTACCGGTAATGGTAAAGAAAAGCCAGTTTTACCTTGAGAGTAAGTTGTCTAAGCCTAGATTCCACCCAGCCTCTCCAAGCTAGTAAATCATCCGCATCAGCTGCAATTATGTCAATCTGCAGATAGTTTTTGTATTCCTCAAAAAACAGGTAAGGCTCAAACAGAGCACTCCACTGGGCTTTGTTCAGCTCAATCTCCTGAAATACAGAACAGAAAGGCACAGCTGTAATTGGTCAAATAAAGCAGCACCAGCAGAGGAAAACAAAGAATTTTTTTTTTTTCAATGAAAGAAAACAAAGAAATTGTGATTCACCCTTTTGTCTGCTTACCTCACAGACCTTGTTACCATGCTGGAATTGGTCCATCATAACCCTAAGAGTGCTGGTAGAGACATTATAGCTAGAATTCATGCAAGGGTAGGCTGGGGTTATAATTGGCATATGATGAGTTCGATCTCGAGGGTTTCTCCGAGGGTCCCACACAGGAAAGCCAAGTTCATTTTCTTCTATTGGGCATAACATCACAGGGTTAGGCCAACGCCACTGTGTATAGACTCTGAAGAATCTAGAGACCAACATACTGGGAATTGCATTGGGATAAAGCTGGCAAATCCGAGCAACCAAAAGAGCCCAATTTACACCACCAAGAAATCCAGTAACCTATACCCAAGGGGTAAAAATGAAACACAACGGATAACATTACAGAAAAAATAAAATACAGAGACAAAAGATAGAACTTAATGACGCTCTCTCACATTTGAATAAACTCCACGTCTTGTAGCCCAAAACTTCAAAGATCTGAGTGTTGTGCGGAAGTGCTACAATTTGAAAAGATCGAAAGACTGTTAAACAAATTACTGTTAAACATCCAAAGTTCACAACCAATATGATCACCTCAATATTTGGGACAAGTTTCAGAATCTGATCTGCAACCCTGCATCCATTAAGACTTCGAACAGTTTGCTCATCAATGTCATAAAGCACAGAGCCATCTGAGATGTCCAAATCCTGTCCAGATGCTAATTTGTCAGTACTGAAGAAAAAAAACTAGGTCGAACAAGCAATATAAGAACTCTGTATCAATATGTTGCAACTAACAAAAGATGGAAAACTAAATGCAGGAAATATCAGCCAGGAAAATGGCAAAAGCACAAATGAGTCTGAGAAATGGATCTGACTAGTATATACATCTGTCCAAGATAGAGATATGACTTTCTCATGACATTCACTTCTAAGATCCTTTCCATTGTCCAACCAACCTTCAGAAGTAAAGCCTTAAAATCCATTTGTGGTCCACTTTAAGGCTTCGGAGAAGATCATGAAATCACTTTCACGAAGCATATCAAAATTAATCATAAATCATAATCCATTCGTTTTGTTGGCAACAAAGTTAACTTCTCAGCAATGACAGTGACTCACAAATTGCGAATACTAATTTGGTAAGAATGAATACGTGACTTATACGCCCGTGTCAACCAATATCTAGATCATTCAGAATTCTCCCCACCACCAAATTCAAAAAATGTAAACAAAGGAGGAGAAGGATGAAGTAGCCTAAAAATGACGAGATGCAATACCACGTTCTAACAGTAGTTTTCTTTCTTAATTTTTAACAGAACGATGGAATGAATCTACCAATAATTTGACTGATGAATGCAGTAACGTGGAATAAGTAACCCAAACAATATCACCAAACTTCAGAGAAGACAAAAAAAAAAACCTGGAATAGCCTACTATTTCATTGGCTACATGTAAGAAATCAAAAGGTCAAAAAGTTTGACCCCGTGTTCACAAATCCAATTTAAGTTTGTACAAAAACAAGGGTATCCGATAATACTCAAAATTACAGCGACACCTTAATCTGGCATATAAGTAAGATCAGTTGAAACCAAGGGTCATCATAGGACATAAAGTGCATGTCAGAAAGTCCCAACTACAAAGTTTTGCTTAAGACCAACAAGACGAATTGAAACTAAAAGGACAGAAAATGATTAGTACTCTTAGAATAAAGATAAGGCCATATAATAACAGAAACTCGGAGTAAACGTCCCTACCTTTCCAGCACAAACTAATTTTACCAGAAAGCAATATGCAAACTCTTCATACTTAATGACAAGAGAGCTGATAAGAGACAACCAAGTAAGAAATCATCAACAATGTATTGACAATATCAAAATTTCTCAATTACCCAGTGATTCAGAGGAGCAGGTTCAGCTAACAGCTATGCATTCTACAGTTACTATTATTATTTAACAAAATACAAACACGGGACAAGCGATAAGAAAATTGTAACTACAACCCAGCTGGTAACAAAGGAGAGCAAGCTTTAATTTCAATACCTTATCACAGAGAATGAAAAAGTTTGGCCCAAGCAGAACCAGATCGGCTACTGTCTGGTGCGTAGTGTCAAAAACTATAAACTGAAAAATTCCTATTGATGGAGAATTATGCAGGTAGAAGCTAGAATCAACAATGTCAAATTAACAGCATCAATATCTCAACATGTTCATTAAAAACAGTTCGATGTGTCACACAAAAATTATCCTTGGGAACGAAATCAATCAAACACCCATTCATGGTTTGAAAACAAGGAAAAAACACAAAAGTGCAGCAAGAGAGAATATCTATAACTCCTGGCTATACTTAATGGCATTGATGAGCAAGCAATTGAAATAACAATATCACTCAACACAAATGAACAGTCACATCTTCCCCATACGCAAGAGGGGTATCTCATACGACGTGCAAATGCGCAATGGTTGCAAAAGCATGCATGGCTCCCTTGTCAAGAAGGGCATTGCAAAAGCAAGAATGAGATTTCCAATTAGTTTAGATAGACTATTTGTTCCAACTCCCAATACATGATTTAGGAAATTAAAAAAACTAACTCTAACTCGCGAAAGAATACCACTTGCTACGTTCAAAATGTAGGAAAGCATATTCAATACCTATGTAGCACGGACATAGATACGAACACAAACATAATCACGGGAATTCTAAAAAAAAGGGGATACGGACACAACAGGGGACACGCCGTGTGTATATTTATTTATTTTATATAATATTTTTTCAATATCTATATAATAAGGGCTCAGTTTTCAAATCTTCTCTCTCTATAAATCCTAACCATTGATTTGCTCCATAAATCCTACAACTCTCTGTCTCTCTCTCTCATATTCTTCTAGCTCTCCGCTCCCAAAGCAGATGCTACCCTACCCCCCCCCCCCCCCCCCCCCCCCACGATTTTTTTCGAGACCGAACGCCCCTCTAGATCAATTTTGGTCACGAATCCAATCAACGACGACTCCTCTCTCTCTGTCATTCCAATCATGAAGCAAGTCTATTTCAGGCGCGCTCTCTCTCATGAATACACACTCTCCCAATCGCAGCCGATTCGAAACCAGGTTGACTCGATTTTTTTCCCTCAATTTAAATGGTTATTTCGATTGCAAAGCTCCCGTGACAGATTGGACAATGGTGGGAGCTAAACGTTCCATATTCTCTGCGTGCACGTTATTTTGAATTTTTTCACGACCCTTCGGTGTTACATGGACATGTTGATACTTTGTTCATGGTTACAGTTTTGATTTGCATGTGTGCTGATTGTTCGATCCGCGCCTTTGGGCACAAGCATGCACTAAAAGAACTATGTTTGAACGTAATTTTAAAAAAATCATCCCGAATAATTCAGCTTTGTTGGCGGGGGTGGTCAATAGTTTCGTAATTTATTTAAGTTGCGTTCAAAACACGTTGCACAGCAAGCCCTAGTATGTGTATATAATTAAACTAATACATACAAACTATACCGGTATACTACCACACACACACACACATATACCAAAAGAGAGAGAGAGTTACAGATGACATACATCAAATACACACACATATATACATACTGAGAGAGAGAGAGAGAGATATTGCGCGACTGAGAGAGGAGTCGTCTGTGAGAGAGCATATTGTGAGATAGCTGAGAGGAGATTTCATCATGAGAGAGAGGAGAGAGGAGCTGTAGATGTACTTAGGATAAGCTGATTAGGGTTTTCATCAGTCGATATATGTTTTGTATAGTTATAACTTTTAACCCACAAACTTTAAATAATAACATATTTATCCCGAAAAAATTTAAAAAAATTACATATTCACCCCCGCCATGTCCCCATCCGTGTCCCACTTGTGTCACCCCGTGTCCCTAGCAATGTCAATTAAATTAAATTATAGGACACGCCATGTGGCATGTCGAACACGTTTCTAGCCGCGTACCCCACGTGACCCCATGTCCCTGTGTCTGGACACGCCGATATGGCAACCTCTAGGAGTGTCGGTGCATCATAGTTCAATACCATTGCCAGAAAACATTCTGGAGCAGGGATTGGAAAGGGGAAGAATAAGATATGGCTCAGAATAAGAAAGATGAGAGCAAAGAAATTTAGTTTGCAACTATGCAGCAAGAAAGAAATGTTTTCTACACTCACATGTGGTACAACCAATACTGATATACTTGCATAAAGGAGATCAATTGATATTCCCTGAAACTTAAACTTCATTACTGGGACATGAGCATCTGGAACAGGTTGAAGCTCAGTAACTTCTTCCATTTCAGCCAGCATATCATGCAATGTAATAAAGAAATCTTCCTGGGGACAAACAGCATTCAACCTTTAGATATAAAGCGTCTGGGTTTACAAATACAAATAAGAAAGGATAACCCAAACATAACCAACCTCTCTATTCACATAAGATGGCCCAACGCACAAGGTATCCATGTCAGACCCAGGCCCATGCACCTGTCAAAATAAAAACTTGTCCCTACATCCCCACTTAATGTAAAATCACTCACTAACAGTAGACGACAACCAGACGAAGATAAAATAACTGGACGTGAAAATAGTTACTAGAAACAAAAGAAATTCATTAAGTCATGCACAGTTGTTGGTCATAGAACAGGAGCATTGGACTTAATCAAAACTTTTGCGTAAAGAGTTACATAAATAAGTTTATGTTTCCACGTCGTGTGGTTTGTTTTTTTGAGCCTCGTCGTGAGCTAGCTTTGTTTATGCTGGTTTGATCTCTTGGATACTCCTAGTTTTTTTTTTTTTTTGTTTGATCAGATGGATCCTCCTAGTTGTGTATGTAGCTTTGCATTAGTATAATGATAGAACACTTTCTTGAAAACAGCAGAAAACTAGAAGAAAAAAGCCGTGAATTCCTACCTAATTCCAAACAATTTTTCAAAAACCAATACGGCTATTCTAGTACCCTGATAGAAGAAACGGTAGAAGAAAAAATGTTCTTACACCCAACAAAGAACTTACTCAAGCTGATACTTACCCCCAGCCGAAATGACCCAAAAGTAAATATTAAAGCATTTGCATCTTCCACCATTTGATCTGTGTAACCTCTCTGCTGTGTTAAATGCTTCACCCAACGTTTCACAACCTATACAATATAAGTAACTTTGTGACAAATATTCCATGCTATTGGAAAAGGCTGCAAAACATCAACTAAAGAAGACCAAGCTAATAAACCTGGTTACCTGGGTGGGTGTACGGCAAAATTAAATATAAAGAGACTTTAATGCCCTTAAATTAGGTCACATGCAAATCATGTGACCAATTTCTTTCTAGCGGTTGTCTAACGGAAGGAGGACATGGACACTCAACTTAAAGTGTGAGGGTTGGAATATGCCAATCAACAGTGCAGGATGCAGAGTGACACCGAGTGTAAAGTGTGGGGTTGCAAAGTGAACTTAACTCTACTAATTATTGATAAGCTCGTCTATTCAGTTAAGTGTATGGTTCCAAATTTACATAACATATTTAAGTTTCAAGAACTGCATATGTGAGGGCTGGAATGTCAGTCAAAAGTGCAGGGTGCAAAGAGCAAATTAACACCGAGTGTAAAGTGTAGGGGTGCAAAATGTACTTAACTCCACTAATTCTCGAATATAATAGTTTATTCAGTCAAGTGAAAGGGTACCAAATTTGTGAAGTACCCATGTTGGACATGTATTACATAATTCTAAAACTGCAGGATGTTCATTTTAAGCTATAATTTAGCATGCTATTTTTAAAATTTCCTCTATGTTTTTGCAATTTCTAGGTTTTATGGAGATGTGCTAATTGGCCATCAATTAACTGAATTATGGGTCCAGATTCGTCCGACAATTAGATATGCTTTCAACAATAATAAGCCATAAGGCCACAAGGATATGCTACCTGTACACAAAAAAAGCCACAAAAACAAAAAATACTCCATATACATTTATGAGTATCCATAGCTGTATTGTGCATCAAAGTAATCTTGCTTGGGTCTTCAAATGCGTTCATTGTTGATTTATGTCGCGTTAGATACTTAGATGTCAAAATCAAAAATCTTTAATTCTGAATCACATACTAGGCTGCAACACATTCTCTAATAAGGTCCAACGTCTACATAGACAGAACAACGTAACTCTCATCCACCATAGTTGTAACTCAGACTCTCATTCTTCATTTTTCCACAGGGTGGTGCAATTCTAAGTTTAGACAGTCCTTGTCAGCCATGGCCCATGTACAGGTCCAATTGATCCTTTTCCAACTCTATAGGTCCTAGTTCATAACCCCAACATCTACCTATTAGGTGGAGTACAATCGATACTTTTCCAACTATTAATCTTCTCTTTCCACTCTTTGAAGTGTTCATAATCAGATTTCAGAAACTATCAATGTTTTTCAGAAAATGAAGTGTTTCAGAAACTGCAGCAAGTCTGGAAAGCATTTTTTTTCCTATGCGTGTGGAAGTAGAAAAACTGTTTCCCATGTGTGAAGAAAAAATAGTTTGCGAAACTAATTCTTAAAACTGTAACCAGAAATAACCACAAGTCCAACACACATCAGTATACAACTGAGCAAACGTAAACCTAAACTCCTTCACCAGCTGAACACAGTATATATGAACAACTAAAGACTAAACTTTTATATTGTAGCTCAGCTCGCATGCAAAGACTTAAGTCATGTCAATTTCTGATAAATCATACATGAGACTTTAACTAACAGCACATCCTGAGCCCAACTGACTGATCAAACAAAGCAATCAAAGCTAATTACCTCCTCGATGCGCCCAAGGACAGCTTCCCTCTTCGCAGCATCTTCGTTGCTCTCGTAAAGCCCCGAATCAATCAAAAGCTGTCGAACACCGAGACGCAAATAATCACAAAGCTTGCAACTTTGCAAACCACTCCACTATATTCTCCGCCAATTTACTGTTTTTCTCAACTTCCAATTAAAACTTATAACAAAAAAAACTACCTTTTCCAAATCCGTGTTTCGTTGGAAATCCACCTCTGTCGGCCCGGCGACCGATATCGGCTTCGTCACGCCGTACTTCTTCGCCGTGACCGGAGCCGCCGCCGCCGGCGATGATGAACCATCTAGGCTCTCGGGCCCCGCCATTTCGGAACCAGAAAAACCCTAAGTTTTCACAAAGAAAAAAAAAAAAACGGAAATTTCACGAGAATCAAACCCTGTAGAAGACAGATCGAGCCTAACACGTGCCAAACGGTAAGTTAACAACGCTTCTAATCAGACAGCGAGGACTACACCAGTACACATATACACATGAACGTATATAGATAGTATTTGAATGTACAGAATCTCAACGCACGAATCACATGCATGTACAGAGAGAGAGAGAAAGAGAGGGACCAGATTCAGATGGTCCGGCGAGGAGAGAGAAGGGGGGAGGAGAGAGAGGGAACCGGGTTCATTGGGGGGCGGAGGGGCGGGTCGGGGGATTCCGGTGGTTGGCGTTAAGGCAGCGTTTGGGTTGGGGAGTTAAATTTTTGGGGAGATCGTGCGGGTTCCGCCACGCTGTTGGTTTTGTTTGACTTTTCGTCTTCTGCTTGCTTTTCTGTTTTTTTTTTTTTCCTGTGGGCGGATTGGATTTTTTTCAAGTACAGATTTGCTATTGCCACCCAACTGACTACTGCACTGCAGGCGCGGGTTGTCGTGCCATTTGCCCTGGAAAAGGGGAAATACTGGTGATGACTCCCTTTTACTCTCTTCAATTTAAGATTAGAGAGATTCTGGTTTCCTAATTTAGTGTACAGTACTAGTGAAAATAAGGAGCAATTGTTGCTGTCGAAGTACTATTAATTACTTTTTGTAAGTAATTCTGGTTTCCTAACTTGCACGCACACACTCGCAATAGGAGTAAGTCACACGCGCACTGGACCTAGTAATTCTATTTTTCTACTACTTTAATAGTGAAAATAAGGATTAATTGCAGATATTCTCTATCGTAGTAATAATTGTTTTCTCTGGTTTCAAAACACCTAGTAAAATGCTTCAACTAGTGGCGTAACTAGGAATTGACAATAATGGGGCACCTTTTAACAACACTTCAACCAAAATAAAATCATAATGAGCAACACCAAAATAATAAAAGAATGGTTGTCCTAAAAATAATAAGAAAAAGCTAACACATTTACTGAGAAAGGTAGTAATTCCATAAACTATCAAAACAGACCAATCATTTGAATTGTCTCAACGGATCAAGTCTAATGGTGGTTAGATACACAATAACTAAAATGTCAATATTCAACAATCTTAATCCAATTAGAAAAAAATTAATACGTTTCTTTTCAAATTTTATTCTTAAACCTCTAACTTCGTCACTCGTTGTGGGTTCTATCGACAAAGACAATAATACTTTCAAAATTGTGAATAATTAATGAAGTGTAATGCATATATCCCATAGTTTGGTCATTTACAAATTTGGACATTATACATTGGAGAATTTCAAATGGTAACTGGTAGCTTTTTTCTCATTAAAAACATCTAAGTGTAGTGGAATTGTTGTAATATTTGAAATATAAAAATTAAGAATGAAATGATATATAAAATGTGTTAAAGTGATTTAACAAATAACAATTTAAAATGCCAATTTATAAAAAAAAATTGCAAAATCTTTAATAATAATTTTATTTAAAAAAGAGAGAGAGAGAGAGAGAGAGAGAGAGAGTATTCGGTAGAGGCCATGCCCCACTCGTCCAGCCACGGGCTTCAACTGCATTAATCAAAGGCATTTTAAAGAACATGTAAAATACATTTTGCACCCCGGCACTTTAAAGAACATGTAAAATTAATACTTTTCTTTTCAAATTTTATACTAAAACCTCTAATTTTGTCACGTGCAATGAGTTCTATCGACAAAGACAAGATTACCTTCAAAATTGTGAATAATTGATAAAGTATAATGCATACAAATCATGGTTTAGCTACTTAAAAATTTGAAATGTATATATTGAAGAGTTTCAAATGGTAAGTGGCGGCTTTTTTCTCATTAAATAAACATCTCAGTGTAGTGGAATTATTGTAATATTTGAAATAAAAAATTGAGAATGAAATGTTATACAAAATGTATGAAGTGATCAAACAAATAACAATTAAGAAGTCAATTTGTAGGGGAAAAAATACAAAATCTTTAAGCCCTTGTTCGGTTGTGGATTTTTACTAAACCCAAATCTACTCATTACCTATATTTTGAATCATTACTTTCATTTCTCTCTCCACTCATTACCCCTATATTCAATCATTAATCTCATTTCGCTCTCTATCTCTTTTCACTCATTACCCATATCTCCAATTATTATTCTATTTTCTCTCCTCACTCATTATCTAAAAACCAAGAGAAATGATTTTGTCACTCCTTTTTTTGTTAACGTCACTCCCTTGCAAGTGTATTTTTGAGGGGAGTGACGTTATCAAATGAGAGGAACAAAATCAGTAGAGAAAGCCAAACCTAAGAATTTTTCAAACCCACAACCGAACTAGGCTATTAGGAACGTTACGTGGAAATTTTATTTTTAGATTTTTTTAGAGCTGTATTCTCATATGAAGCGAAGTAAAGTGAAATAAGATATTTTCCTATGTGTGTTTTCAGTTGTTAATTGTATGGAAAGAAAACTAAAATTCTTTCAGTTTAAAAAAAATAAATTTGTAGGAAAGTGTTTTCTAATAAAAAAGCTAAAATTCTTGATAACTAAACATTAAATTGTACTTAGAAAAAAACACAGTTATTCTACTCCCTCCGTTTCAATTTATTTATCCATTTTTACTATTTGAGACCTCCTACAAAATCGTCTACACGTTTCAATCTATAATGTTTTATATATGTGTAACGCCCCAATTTTTTTCAGAAGCAAAAGAAAATAATATCTTAAGAAAATTTTGCTAAATAAATATAATTTTTTTTAAAAAAAGAAGAGGTTTAACTATTACAATCTTAAGATAAATTTATTGATTTAAAATACATTAACTTCAGAGCTGACTCTAGGCTTGATACGAATCCCAAGCATACTCGATCTTCGTTCTTTATATTCTTTCCATGTCGAACTGCACCATCATTGAATCTCCTCCGTTGAATCCTGCGCCCTCTGGCAAATTGATCGCCGAAGCAATCGATTTACCAGGAGACAGACGTATCCTTGAGTGATAAATCACCTAGTAGAATAATCTAACCCAACTATCCCTCTTACTTTACAGCTAGCAAGCAACAGGATAATAATGCGAAAAGTAAAACAAAGATTTTTCACATAAACCGGTTCATTACTATCCATTAACTTATCGTGAAATCTAAGATCTCAACCGCGAGATCTTTCCTCCACAACCGCTAGGTATGCTCTGTCCCATGAGATCACTTTCTTTTGTTATCGCGGATTGCACCTAAGTTATGTACCTAGTGTGTATCCCTCTCATTACAACAAAAGGAAGTTTATCATACTCGAATCATAACTAGGGTTCGTTTATCTTATGCACCACTTCACAATTATCACTGGGCTTACTTTGCTAGCTTCAAATCACCGCTGGGCTTACTTTGCCAGCTTCAAATCATCAGATCAACTCATCATATCTCAAAATCACACCTGCAAGCAATCTAAAAATAAAACTTTTCACTTTATCCATTACCTAGCATCGTCTAGGTAAATTCTATTCGCATACCACCCCATGTCTTTAGGGTCCAATCTAGCATTCAAATCAAGTATCGGTGCAATATATAATTAAAATAAATAACAAGTAATGCAATCACATAATTTTTTGTGAATGGGCAGTTGCCCTTAGTCTTGTATGGCCACGATGTCAATAATAAAGTAAGAACTTTTATAAAAAAAAATTTCTAGGCCCTCATCAAATATTTCAAGAAGTTAGATTAGTTAAAAGCTGATTAAATACATTAATTAGGTAAAAAATATTAGAATAACTATCATGACCTTGATAAAAGTCCTAAAGGTCCTACACGTCAAGTTCGAGTATCAAAAAGTGGGTTCGGAGGGTCGCGGAATCATTTTAAAAAAAGATATTAACGAAAGTTGCCGAAAGTAAAATAATTAAATAATAAATATTCTAATAAATAAAATATGTTGAGATTAACAAAGTTTCTTCTTAGGAGTGTAAAGAGTTTAAGAAAATTATACGGGCATTAATAACATAGTTTATAGGGTTGTAAAGTAATTTTGATTGGAAACACTTTAAAAATAATAATAAATAGTAAATAAAAAATAAAAAATATGAAATTAGCAAGATATCATCTTTGGGATGCGAGAAGTCTAGAAAAAATAGTTTGGGTGGTAAAAACGTTTTTGGGAAAGTTGTAAAGAGTTTTCGTTTCTAAACTTTGAATGAAAACTAAGTAAAAAATATAATAAATAGAGAAAAAAATATGATAGTAACAAGTTATGATCTTTAAGGTGTGAAAAGTCTAGAAAAAATAGTCCGAGTGTCAAAAATGATGTTCGGAAGGTCGAAAAGTGGTTTCGAACCAAAACAGTGCAAACTGCAAGGTTGTGGACCGAGTTGACCTTGCGGTCCGCAAGGTTAGAGACCTAGTTCTTGCGGCTGGAGCAACCCGAAGGTTGCGGCCGCAAGGTCGCGTCTAGATTTTGTTTTTTTTGTTTGTTTGGCTTCGGTTTCGTGCATGGGACTACAGGGGGCTATGGTTAGGCCTAAAAACACTTAATATACATAGAGAGAATGTTGGAATGGATTATAATACCTCGAATTGGATTGAATTGATTCAAAAACGAATTTGGAGTTTTGGAGAAGATGACTTCGAAATTTGGCTACGAGGGACCTTGGGGCTGAATTGAACATTGTTTGGTGATGTTTGGGGTTGTGGGAAGTGATTGGAATAGTTGAATTGGATTTCGGTTGGGTCTAGGTACAAAATCCATTTTTCTCTCTCTCATTTTCTCTCTCTAGAACTTCATGGATTGGAGCTCGTTTTGGCCTCAATTTTTCTCTCTTTTCTGGCTTAGTGAAGCGTGGGGGAATGGTGGTGTGTTCGTGGGTCTATGGGGAAGGGTTTATATAGGTGAATTTGGAAGATGTTGGATAAGAGTGAATTTAATGGAGTTGGGTTCATGGGATTTGGAATGGACGAATTGGGTTTGGTTTTAGGGTCAGGGAGGAAGTAGGAAATGGATAGGAAGGAATTAAATTCGAGTGTTGCTTGGCGGTGAAGGAAATTTTGGCTTGGAGCAAAGAGGGGATGAATTCTGTTTTCTTGGAGGTTAAGGAGATGGAGGGAGTAATGGCTGAAGAGAGAGTGAGCTGTGGGAGGGAGAGAAGGAGACATTGCAGGAGATTGAGGTGAGGGAGGTGATGGGGTGCATGCATGCACGATGGAGGAAAATAATAATAATAATAATAATAATAATAATGCATGGAGTATAATTGCATGCATTTATGCATTTTAGAAAAAAAAAATAAGTAATTGTATTAAGAAAATAATCCTAATAATATTATTATTAGAAAAAAATTTGGGTCAAAAATCCGGATCGTTACAATATGCAATATGAATCTTGTTTGATAGATCTCAATTAGTTATATAATATGATATTTTTAAAATTATATAAAACATTATAAATTGTGAAATATAGATAATTTTTTGAACAACACGTCAAAATTGGACAAATAAATCAAAACAGAGAGAGTATCATTTTTCATCATTTCCATACAACTGAACGAGACTTTAGTTAGTATATTCTAACTCTCACACTTTAAGTTGTGTGTCAATGCGGCAATGCCCCCTCTGTTAAACAACCATAATGGCACCAAATTTTTGTCACATGATGTGCATGAGACCCAATTTAAGAGCACTAGAGTATTTTTATTAGTAATTCCTTTTGCACGCTATAAAAAGTATACTTACAAAATGTGCTAATTAATCAATCTCATTTGAATGGGCTCCCAAATGACCCCTGAACCTAAATCGAAATAATGTACTTTAATCCCATTTGGACATACCAAAGCTATCAATCCTATGGATTATTAAGAATACCAAAAAAACAGTATTTTATCTAGTGTTTCGAATTCATTCGTTTCAAGATAACAATGTTCGGATTTTATCTAGGCGTTTAATGATATCCAATTGAATTGATTTTTTGTACACTCGTTTTACTCGACGAACTCTACGAAGTGAATGTTTTTTATCATCAGAGCAAGACCGGAGTGGCGGCAATTTGTTGTGCACAACACGGGACTGCGCAATACCGCCCTTCTGTACCAATCGTATTAGGGAGAAATAAATCTGTGATGGAAAGTGAAAATTCGGTGGAAGAAAATTTTGTTTCTGAATAAGAGCATGCATTTGGTTAAAATAATAAATTTTGGAAGAATCTTACAATGGAACCTTTACAGTATCTATGGAGGACAATTTCCAGAGCTCTCTCATACGTGTAAATCTCACAAAAAGCTTCTATGAGTCAGAGTCTCTTGCATTGAGATAAATTGTTGACCGCCCAGGATAATTATTGGAGAGGATCGATTGGACTTAACTATAACTATAGTTACTCTCAAATAAATTGCAAATTGTAAACATCTTTTTCAAAGGTTGCAAATAGTGACAATGGGCAAATAAATCGAGACGGAAGAAGTACTAAATTACAAACATACAATATAGACGATAATAGAAAAGTGAAAAACTTTGGATATAAAAAAGAAAGTCTCGCAAGAGTTGGGTATCACTGCAAGAGCACAAAAATCTCTTGTAGTATTTTTTTTGCTAGAAACTACGTAAAAGTTATTTAACCTCCTTAAACAGATTACGCAAGTAAAATTAACTTAGAGCATCCGCAATGTAATAATCAAAATCAAAAGGTTGTTAAAGTTAATGGGAACATTGGCGCGATCATGTCATGAATGCGGAGAAACGAGTTACGATTCAGCCTGGAGTTCCGTGGGAGTCACACCCTGACTACCTTCCTTGGTTTTTGACGATCTCCCACTTCAGGGTCTCACCCCATCCCGTAAAGGTGTCGTATACCGAGAGTGCAGAAGAGTGCAATGCAGCGGTTTTAGCTATTTTGGACAGTGTTTTTGGTGAGACTAGGGCTACGACTTCAACTTGCCCGTATGAACTACGACAATCACTTGTTGAAGTGCAGAGGACTTTGAAGGGACCGGAGGCTGCTGAAGCGAGCATAGCATGCCCTAGTTCGGATCGTTACTTGAGTCGTTACACTAGGTGTCGGCATAGTGATCGTACTTGAGACTTGGTGTTCTATGACTTGTTTTTGATGGACTTTATGGCCTTGTATTTATTTTGAACACCTTGTGGCCATGGTTTATGGACTACTTTTCATGGTGGAATGACTTTTGTTTTATTGCGAATAACTATTAGGATATTTGTGATAAATGGATACTGTTAAAAAATGAATGCTAAGTAGGGCACCAAAACGTAAATTTTATGGTTTGAATCATTCTTGATACTTTCCTATGCACAAATAATTTGCTACACAATACTCGTATGTGAAAATTTAGATTTAAATGAGTAGCGTCGTACGAACCGATAATGCTCTAGACAAACATAAAACACTACCAAAAACAAAGGTTTGCATAAATTTCATATTTTACAATAAGATTCTATGAACTAAAATTTTACATAAAAGTCATTCGAGTCAATCTAGTCTAGTTTATATGTCCGTCGTTGCCACATCATTCCCCACTATGTTTTTAAACTCTTCGATCTTGTGTTGAATATTGTGTACCTCATCCATCAACGAATGAGTAGTGATGTATATACCAATTCCTTGCAATAGGCGGAATGGAAGAATTTGGTCGCAAATGTACCGTTACAAAGTGATCGCCGTTAACGTGTTCGAGCGCGATCAAAGCGGAAAAATTTGAAATTTCTTTGAATAGTCATGTCGAAAAATTTCTACACAAAATCCGTTGTCTTATTTGAAAAAATCTCGGGTGTCATTTAATAGTCCTATCAGCACATATTTCAAGGAATAAATTCGCTCCAAATAACTCATTTTTTTACTACAGAAAAATGCTAGCATCATTGAATTTTTGGACACAAACACGTTTTATGAGAAATAAAATTCCTACAAATATATATTTTCATGTTGGCATGTTATACGAGAAAGAATTACATCTTATTTTAATCAATAATAAATAAGGGAGTTGATTTCAAATTCTCCTTTTCATATCCACACTCTTTTTTGTCCATTACAGCCCCTTCATTTGGAGAAAATTAAATTCGGAAATAAATATCCGAAATATATAACAAGTTTTGGATTTTAATTTCTGATTTATATACCAGTACTTGGATTGTAATTTCCGAACAGAATGAGAACTATCAGATAGAATAACACCAATCGGATACTAATGTTCGAACTGGATCAATAATTTCAGAAACAAATATCCGAAAGTTATACGCATGTTCAGACTTTAATATTTGATATGCATACCTTTAATTGGATTATAATTTCCGAACGGAATGAAAACTATGAGATAGCATGACACCATTCGGATACTAATGTTCGAATTGGATCAATAATTTCAGAAAAAAAATTCCAAAATTTATACCTATGTTCGGACTGTAATATCTAATTTGTACACCTTGAATTGGATTCTAATTTCCAAACAGAATGAAAATTATGAGATAACATGACACCATTCTAGTTTTTGAACAGAATGTCAAAGACTTGACAACTAAGAGTTTTCAAACAGAAACATAATACAAGAGTTTCCTTGATGATCCGAAAATTACAAGCAGACGGAATCATCCAATTTTTATAACATTAGAACACATTATATAATACAACACATTAAATTGTTTCTCAATCTAAAAATGGCTAATTGACATGGATGACCTCCTTTGTTGCTACGTCAATGCCGATGATCTCGTTGAACTTCTGAATGGCCGCAACATGTGCTGCATTCCAATTTTTAGCGATAGAAAGACGATGTCTTTTCCAATTGCAAACTATTGGCGGCATAGGGGAACCTGGCTTTAGGAATACCTATCATATTGCATTAGGTACTTATATAAGATAAATTAAGTTGGATTTAAGGAGCTCATTCATTATATAGATGACAACAAATCATTTACCATTTGACAACAAATCATTTACCAAAATAGTACCTGTACAAAGTGTCCACCGTCAACAAACCCGATAGCAATAACCTTTCGTTCATGGAGGGTAAGGGCTTCGATCGGAGGGGGAGGAATGTAAGACATTGAATATTTGATAAATGGACAGGGACACAATTATAATCAGATGCTATGATATGACCCATGTCTAGCATTGTCATCCATATTCCTGGGGCGCCGGACTTTCATACCATGACAAGATGTGAAGTAATTCCCTAGCCCTCTGGCTCCCCCTACCACTTGTTCATAAAGGTCTAAATGTGTTTCTGACTCTTTCAGTAAATCACTTCTTACCATTAATCACCCATGAACATTGCCTTTCATGAAACCTGACACTGCCAAAACCCACAATTCCCATCATCTTCGACATCCTTGACCGATTCTATGTAACGTCTTATTGCTTTCGGGAACTGATTGATGAAGGGGCATATCAAAAGTTATGCTGAAACTTTTGCTTTCCCTTTCAGATTGCGCCGTAGTTTCTCTTTGACGGGCTTAGGGGTTTGAAGGGAGGCCAGAACATGCTCAAACTCTGAGGATCCCTACGCGTCAAATTTTGTTCTTTGGCTGCATTTTTTTCTTTTGTTAACTTCCGACCGCGTGGTTGTGCATTCACTTTGGGTTCAAGGAGAGTACTACTTTTCGGATGAGCAAGCTCTTGCATTTTCTTAACATAACTGACCTTTACATTATATTGATCTTCATTCAAGAGCTTGTTGTAAAAACAATCAAAGTGAGCCAAAAGCGTCTCCTCCATCGAACCCTCATTCCGGGGTGCAAGCAAAGAAAGCCTCTTCCAATGGTCGTGGATTAACTCAATCGCTAGGGGGATATTTGCCATCTTGTAAGGAGCAATCTCATGAGCGCAAGGTAAACCATGGGTGTGCCTTAAAGAACACTCGCACTGACACTTCGATTCCACAAGCCATTCGACTTGATGGGATGCCACTAAAACAAGTGTCATAACATTCAACGAAACAGCTCCCCTTAGCATATCAAATAGAGTTGTCCTAAAGTCATGTTGCACAGAATTAAGGCTCTTCTCAAAAGAAGTTTTGACTTCAGTAACTTGTAACAGCATCGATCTATGAATCTTCTCCCATATAGTATCAAAATTGCATTGCAAGTTTTCAAGATGATTTTTTAGCTTTAAATGTGAACTCTCCGCCCTATGAATAAATATGGCAAGATATTAGCCGTACCAAATAACATGAATATATGAAAATTTTCCAAAAACGCGTGAATAACATGAATTTTAAGGAAAATGTCAGAGTTGCGAATGAAGCGTTTACCTGTTACTTGTTAGGTTTCCGAAATGTATGACTTTGTCCGTTCAAACTTCTACAAAACCTCTCTTTGTAGGGTACTAACCAATTTTTCTCGACGTACTCAAGTGCTGTAGAAACCATTTCAAAATTACGCTTCAAAACACAAAGGTATTCCTCGGACTGTGCAACACTCGTTGAGAGGGCAACTAGGCCCTAACTACAAATAAACTCCTCCCACATCTTGTCGTCAAACATCTTTCTACACATGACTAATACGTTCTTACCAATATGCCACCTACATAAGAGGTTGGTAGTATGAGGGAAAACATTTGTGATGGCATTCATAAGCGCCAACTCCCTATCCGTGACAATAACGGACGGAAGCGCGTTGGGATCCATCATGTCTTTTAGCTTTTCCAAGACCAAGTGTAGTTTTTATTTTTTCACACTCTTTGAAAGTAAACATTGTACCAAAAGTCATCTCCGTCGATATTACACCAACAATTTGAAGCAAAGGAAACTTGTACTTATTTGTCTTGTATGTGCAATCCATCATTAACACTCGGAGAAAAGCACGTAACATCTCCCCGGCAGATGTGGGAGACCAAAACAATTCTGTGACATTCTCAGTCTTGTTCCCATGGGTCCAATGAAGTTGGCCTTCCAACCAATAGAACTACATTGGTTGAGAGTGGGGGCAATGACAGGGCACTTAAGATTGAACTTGACCTTGCTGAGGATAGGAAGGAAAGGGCTCTGATGCATCTAGCTTCTTACCAGGAACAGCTGATGAAAGGCTACAATAAGAATGTCCACCCACAAGCATTTGGTATTGGAGACCTTGTACTTCGAAAAGTGCTCGGCAACACCAAGGTGACCAACGAGGGTAAACTTGGAGCTAACTGGGAAGGCCCATATCGAGTAACTGAGATTGTGGGCATTGGAGCTTATCGACTGGCAGACCTGGACGGGAACCTGGTGCCAAGGCCTTGGAATGTCCATAATTTGAGGAAGTTTTTTGTTTAGAAGACTCCAGCCTTTTCAGTTTATTTAAAAGCTGCACATCGTAAACTGTGTGGGAGTTATGAATAAAACTCCTTTGTTTTTATTACTTGTTAGTTACAAGGGATGCGAATAACACCCTCTTGAGTTTCAAAGATTATGAATAAAATCACTTTTTGCAGTATAATATTGCAAATACACTTAGAAGTAGTGTCCAAATATGAGGAATTTGGGGAGCACACGCGAACATGCATTATGTATTACACAAGTATGAAAAGCTTGAGTCAAACATATATTCAACTAAGTTTGGAATACTAGTGGAGACGAGCCGATTAGGTGGAGATCCAGACTCCTTCTGCATATCCACAGGCAGCAGAAGGCCTTGGGCGAGTGCTAGTGCACTATCCCCAACATGAACTGGCCGATCACCCCTGGTGAATTGAGGGGCCCAGGTTTGGGGTAGTGCTTGGGTACTCGGCGAAAGGGGGGTTGGAACCGAAGTTGCGGCTTGTCCGGCGGCATCACCGGAGTCTTCTCCTCTGGGATGTTTGTCCCGATGAGCATCACCAGCTTCATGAATAGTATCGGACCCTCGATGAGAAGAGGAAGACAAGGTAGATCCACCCTTGGTACGGCGGGGTGGGGGAGAGGCATGCCCGGTTGACGCTGCCCTCCTAGAGCCCCGTCCCTGGGCCAAAACGGTCAGGAGAGAGCTAAGGTTTATGGGTTGATGGGACATTGTACCTGAATTTGGTGGAGACGGGGAATAACCGAATGAGGATGATTGACTGGTATTAAGATCAACGGCTGGTTGTTCGAGTTGTCGTTGAGAAACGGCTTGACGTTGGGAGGACCTTCTAAGGATTAAGCGAGGCAGTGGGATGCCCTCGGAGACGGGTACTTCACCTGGTTGCCCGGCAACAGTAACTCCAGCACGGGATCTCGAACTCCGTAGTTGGGGAGCAGTCGAAGTTGAGGCAGCACTAGTACTTGGGTTAGTGAGTCTTCTGTCAATAACCCCTCTATACATAAGATCGTATCCTAATAGAACGTTCGCGTTGCGACCCCGACCAGCTGTTAAGGTACCGGGCTCACCTGTATATTTCAGGATCCTGTTAATGTCTGCTGTTCGGACATAACTTGGCTCTCGCCTGGGACGTTTGTTGGCGTTATCCGCTACAGATTAAAGCACAGGTATGCTTTAAATACAAAACAGAGGAAAACAGTGGAAAGAAATTATGAGTAGAGCAAATAAAATCAGGAGCATATGTGAGTAGCCCCAAATATGGGGGCAATGGAGGCCCACCACCTGGCCATCTTCCCCTATTGGCTCGAATGCTTCAGTAACGTAGAGGAAGTTAATCTCGTGGTCGCGAGCAGAATCAGACAAATTTAACACGAGACGCTTTTCTGCTATTCTGACCTTGAAGTAATATGTATTGTAATCGGGGTTTAGCACGATGTTATACCACCACTGAATGTCCCAAATTCCTAATTGGGTCCCCAGAATTCTATTCAGAGCTATTACTCCAATTATAAGCCTAAATACGTTCGTTGAAACTTGCATGGGGTGAGACAATATCAATTTAGGATCTGGCGAAGAAGTGGGTGAAGGGGAAATCGAACCCCACCCTCGACAATGGCCATAATAGGGATACATATTCTATCCCATGAGCCACCGTCCCTATCTGCTCCCAATGGGGCAAGTTCGAGGCCCACATTGTCTGGGACGTTATATTCTACCCTAAATGCTACCATGGCAGTAGGAGTTTCACAAAGTTTTCTAAACGTGCTGGGTTTAGGAAGGTTTTCATTGTCATCAGGCATAAAGGTACTCAAAAGAAAGCTATGAAATCAGAAAAGGGTATGAACTAGCCCTAGAATCTAGCGGTTCTGAGATCTCAGAATGGAATGAAAAAATGAAGTAAGAACGACGATCTTACAAAGATACTGTGAAGATTCCCTGGGACGCAATCGAATTTGCAGACAACGGCAATGGCGGATGTGAGGCGGGTTATTTTCACCTGGTTTTAGAGAGAGAAAGAGAGGATTCGAGTTTTAGGTGGAAAACCCAAAAGTATCCTTTCTAGGGGTTTAGAGTGGAAGGAACGGACGAAACGTCTCCTCCCACACCGTTACAAGAAAAGTAACGGAAAGAAGGCTTCGAAGGATGCCGTTCTGACGCCGTTTGGCCGAAACGTCAGTCAGAATTTAATACACGACGTACGAAACATGCCACGTGGAAACACTATTTCGAGGAAATGATAATTAAACTGCCAAAAACACCAATGGGTTTGGGTATTATGTCTACATGGGATTCGAGAAGCTTGGCTCTGGATCTAATTCTAGCTTTACCCGTAGCCCCCGAGTAGCGGCAACAAGAAAAGTTGGGGAGCAATTGTAGGGAGGTATTCCCGAACAGGTACAACTAAACGGCCGAACACGTGGTATGAGGGATCACAGAAAGAATACAATGATATGAACCACCATGAGCGGTGATCGGCAATATGGACAAGTGGCATAAGAAGTCATTGGTCCAAGATATCTATTCGGCAGATAGAGATATACAATGGCATTTGTCTAAATGTTACTGCAAGACTAGTTACATGTGAAGTAGCTAGTCCAGGCAAACCTGTTCGGCAATGAGATAGCCGAACAAGAAAAGAACTCTAGTCAAATGCTAATGAAGGAAGAACGATTTGGAAGGGTTCAAAAGTAGTATTATTCCGTTAAAGAAAGAGATCCCGAGAATATAGGGTCTAGAAAGGATACCCAACGAGAGTGGAATGTTCGCCCAGCTATGGAAAAAAGTCCTAAATGGACTAAGGTAATGAACTCATAAGGAAACAAAAATTCGAGATATTCTGGGTTTCCTATACGAGGTAGGAAACCTAGGGCAACACAGATACATGGGCAACAAGCATCCATCAATCTATAAATATGAGCTAAACCTAGAGGTAAAAGGTACACAATACGTTGCATTCATATTGTTTTCCTACTGATAATTGGGGTTCGATTACTAGTACGTGATACTAACTTAGGCATCAGAGGGCCTTTGCCACGAGAGGCAAAGGTGCGCTCACCCCTTGTCTGTTTTGCAGATTAGGGTTACGACGACGAATTAGGGTTTCGGTGTAGAGGCAAGAGTAGCCGCTGCAATCTGGTGCAGCATTAGGCACCAATTGTTTTCATCCCCCTACAATAGACGTTACGTTCTCATGATCTTGAACCTTCAAATGGGTTAAGATTTCTCTGGGTTTCACCAAAGCGACTAACAAATCAACCACCGTGCTAGTCTGCTCTATCGATAACCTCCCGGCATACGAATGATCTTCCAAATACACCGCTGGAGGATGGTTGTGAGTGTCATTGTGGACAGAGACAGTCCAACCATCATTGCCCTGTACAACTTTCAATTCAAATAGGCATTCACATTTTTTGGTGCCCGTGGACCGCACTCTCTTCTTCACAGCTACCTCTTTCCCATCAACCTTCTTCACAAATAGCCTATACTTACCGGTCATTTCACATGAAAATCTCATCCTAGGTGTGCGATTTTTAATATATTTCTCATAACCCTTAATCACAATAATAAACCCGTGTTGTTTACCAGTGCATCTTATCCAATCTACCAACGCTTCATCGGATGGAAAAACTTACACACACATGAAAAAAAATTATAGCCCGTAATATAAGATTGCATATGATAAATGCTCTATCAAGAAACACTCACCGTCTCCATTGTAAAACACTCCGTATAATCGTATGGAGGATGAGTGGAAGTAGGTATAGTCGATGGCCCTACATAACTACCAAGTATTGAAGTGTCACCCTGTAACACCCAAAGACAAACTAGGTAAGTGCAGAATTTTCTGCAATTTCATTCAGATATTAATATCTAAAAACTGGCATCAAATTCAGATATAATAGTCCAACAATGTTGACAATATTCGGATATTAATATCCGAATATTGACAATGTTGATAATAGTTGTACATAATTCAAACATTAAAGTCCAGAAAATTAGTAAAGTTTTGGCACTATGTGTCCAACTGTGTAGGGCCAGAACTGAAATTCAAAATGGAGGGCTTCTGAAATTGAAAATGGAGGGCGGGCTTACCTCTTTCTGCGGTTTTTGCTCCGTCACTACAACATCTGTGACTTGTTTCTCAACTTTCATTGTGTGATCTTCCGACTCCAAATCATGGTGTATTGATGGGTCAGCTATTTCTTGTTTATCAATGGAGGGAGAGGAAGCAATCGAGATTTTCATTGACAATTTAGGAGGAAGAGGAGCGGAGGAAGATAGACAGACTTGGCTACTGGTAGGAGGGACCTGCTGGTGGGTGATGGTAACTGGGTAAGGATGAAAATAGAGGAGTTGGAATGGGGGGAGGGAGGAGACGTGGTCTGGGGAGGGAGGGAAATCAGGAGTATGTGGTTATATATAATGGATTATGTAATATTCTTAAAGGGTAAAATGGTCAAATAGCATGAGGTCTTAAGGGTATCATGGTCAAACTGCACGAAGGCATTTTTATCCGTAATTGATAAAAGTTTTAATCGAATGTGAGCAGTAAGAACTATGCTGCAAATAACGGCGCCTTTTCCGCTAAATATTGGAGTACTAAAGTTGTTAAGAAAAATGTACAGTTGTTTTTTTCTGAAAAATTATGCCACTAGGCTCCGTTCACTTCCTACCCGGGAAAATCATTTCATAGCCACGTTCACCCAAACCTGAATGCTCCCCCGCTTCTATCCCCTCCTCCGCACCCTCCACCCGCATTTCCCCGCCGACCCCATGGCGGCGCGCGCCGTTTCGCGCTCCTTATCCTCCCCCATCACAGCCTACTTTCGCCACTCTTCTTACTCGACTCTACTGCCATCTCCAATCCGTTTATGCGCCTCGCCCTTGTGTTTGGACTCCTCGTTGTTCGGTTGGAGGCTCAGCGATTCGCGACGCGAGGATCCGAGCGTCCCGAGGGGCCTTTTCGAAAAGTTATTTGCGGCAGAGAGAGGGTACAGGAAGGTGCCGCGGGGGAGGCGGAAGCCGGCGAGGAGGAAGCGGAAGGAGTTGGAGCTGATTGTCGATATTTGCATCGAAGAACAATTGCCTGACGATTCGGAAATTTCGGTATCTCCTTCACTGTCTGTTTTTGTACTGTATATGCATCAGTGTAGGGAATGATAGGCTCCGTTGATTTGTCAAGAATGTTGTCTAGGATATTGATTGTCGCGAATATAGTATATTGTGTTTGCTCATTTGACGAAATATTGGTAAAAGAAGTTGAAAATATATCAGCTCTGATTGTCTGGTCCGCTAAACGAGAACTTAAAAGATTGGCAAATGCTATGGTGTCTACCCTCACGGTGTCTCCGTTATGCCTCTTGTGGTTTTCGGTTATGCCTTTTGAGGTTTTGGTTATGCCTCTTGTGATTTTCGGTTATACCATGTGTGGTTCCATGTTATGCCGTGTGAGTTTTCAGTTATATCATGTGTGATTCCATGTTATGCCATGTGTGGATCTGTGTGTTGTGTGTTGTATAACATGGAACCACAAAGGGCATAACCGAAAACCACAAAAGGCATAACCAAAAATCACAAGAGGCATAACGTAGATGCTATAAGGGTAGACACCATAGCATTATTCTAAAAAGATTACATACAATGAAGGAGAATGCTAAGATATCACCCCCTTGTCGGGAATATTGTAGGATGATGCTATGGTGTACCCGGTCATTTTGGGGACACCGTAATTTTTGGCATAACTTTACCATTAGGAGCATAACTAAAATCAATTACAAGCATAACAGAACCCAAACAAGACATAACCAAAGAATATCCAAAAAACCAACCAAAACATAACTAAACCCAACCAAGGCATAACAGATAAGTTATGCCTTGCTATGGTTTTGGATATGCCTTGCTATGGTTCTGTTATGCTTGTAATGGATTTTGGTTATACTCATAATGATTTTGTTATGCCAAAAGTTACGGTGTCCCCAAAATGACCGGAGACACTGAAGTCATTCCCATGTTTCCCTGCATTAAACATAAGATGGCGTAAGAAAAAAATACGAATGGCATAATAGAAACCCCAAAAAATGGCGTAATAAAATAATACCATAAAATGGCATAACATTTACCTGAATAAGACATAACGCTTGTATCATGCATAACATTTTCAAAATCACTCTTTTTTACGGTGTCCACCATGATAACATTCAACAATAAATGGTATAACATCTGCCACGAAAAGACATAACATGTTATGGTTTGGACAAACTGCAGACACTAAAATCTCAGTGCGGCTCAATCGCCGTCCATTTAGTCGAGATGAAACATAATACTATTGATTAAATTCAAGATCTTTTTCGCCTTTTGATTGCATGACTCGAATTTGCATTACACACACCATAAGAGGGGTTTACTTTAGAATTCCCCGTCAATGAATTCTTTTTATTTAAAAAATGTTCATTTCTTTTTAAAATACATTCTTTTTAACTTCTTGTTTTACGGACCATAATATCTTTTTGGGACAGAGGGAGTAGTTGTTAATTACTCTGTAGGAAACTAGTTGAAAAATGAAGCTCATTGAAAATCGTTTATGTAATTCTGGTGGGAGAGTTGAAGACAAGGTCCAAACATTACCTACTAAAACAGTTAAAAGATGCAGGAAACTCATTGAATTGTTCGAGGTTGATGATAGATTGAGAATACGACGACGTGGGCCTGGCCATCCTTCGTTTGCTGTCGACAGTCGAAAATTATAGGCCGTTTTATGTGGCAGTGATTCTGATTCACTCAGACTATGATGTTTGTGTATTTGCTTGTCCGTAATTTACATGATTGAAATGTTAGTTTGCCCAACCCGTGTCCACAGTCATTTCCAAGATAGATTTTTCTCGATAAGTGTACTACTCTCTCAGTAAATTGCTGTAAACTCAGAAGAATTTGGTTTGAGGGATATAGGACCACTTCCTGCAGAAGGACATTATAAAGGAAGTAAAAAGTAATGTGAATTCGATAGACTACCGACACGTGGTATCACCAACTGATGAGAAATCTAATTTTGAGGTAGTGAGAATTGCATGGTTGAGTTAGTGGGGACAATGGGTGTCCAATTGCCCATCCAAACTCCTTTGTGATTTTTAATGGGCCACTGACCAAGTAGGATGGTGTTACTGTTGCAGTTAATTTTAGCTTTTTTGTTCATAAGAGAGTGCGTAATGATGCATGATTTATACCCACTGGACATTAGTAAGGCGGTGCAGCTTGTCACAGATTTAGAATCTGACTGAGCAGGATAGTTCAATAGTGTAGCTCTCATGTGATGCTTAAGTACTTGGGAGAAAAGGAGGCAAACAATTATGTCATGGTTAATAGAATGTACAGTTATAATGCTCCCTCCAAAAGGAAGGAAAAATAATTCAGCATTAAACTGGACTACCATTCCGAAAGCATTTTTATTTTATGTATGTAATTAACTTCTGCAAGAATACCGTTAGAAAGCATTGCACGTGGTAGCTTAGAAATCAAGCCAGATGTGTGGAGCCACTACTATAGTACCCTTGACACAATCAAACTGAAACAAAAATGAACCTCGAATGGCAAAACTAAAAAGTCTACAACAAATAGCTGAAATGATGCTTTCTCTATTCTTGGCATTGAAACTTATGTTACTGGAGTATAACACTACCTGACTAGTGAGGTGATGAACCTTCTGACGAAGCAAACTGGAAACTGGTGAGATTTTGTGAATAGATTGTCTGTGGCAAATGATTCCCACGTCCTACAAATTCAATACTCGAAATTATTGCCATCTCACTTGTGCATATATCAAATCAAGAACAAGAATTTCAAAGAGAAGTTGAAAGTGGACTCATATGGGTATTCTCTTTCCTTATTCTCCCCATAACCATGGCACTCTATGCATTCCCATCTTAACAACCTTTTGGAGGCTGAGCGATCCGATTTGGACCACCAAAAGCAAATCATTTACTTATTGATTTGATTCCCCTTTGATAATTGTCCTACTTTCCCTTAATCGGTACCTCTTTCTTATTTGCTCATTATGTAACTTCCCACACGGTGTAAGCTTCTAGTGCGATGTTTATCCTAAATAATCTGTCATTTTTAGGCCATTTAGCTATTTTGTTTTATGTGCTGACTTTTCTGCACATTGTAGGGTATTGCAGAAATACTCCGTCTAAATGCTCCGATGGCAATGAAGTTGGCACTTGGTCGCCTAAAGGATCTGAAGTCCAAAACAAGAGATCTCGCTATAGATGATGTTGGTTGTTTCGAAAGTGTTGAGTTATCATTAGTTCTTTGCAATGATGAGTTCATTCGCCAACTCAACAAGGAATGGAGGGATGAAGACCATGCTACTGATGTTCTTTCCATGTCGCAACATGTTCCTGAACTTAAAATTCCAATTGTAAGACCTCATTAATTGTGTGTGGAATCTCCTTCGAGGCAAAAACTTGAGATGCTCTTTATTGCAGCTCATGTTAGGCGACATTGTAATTTCTGTCGAGACAGCTGCGAGGCAAGCAGAGGAAAGGGGGCACTCTCTTGTTGATGAGATACGCATCCTAATGGTTGGTTTACCAATATCTTTGTCGAATTACACCAATGATCCCATAGCTACATACCTAACTCTTTTGCTCCTCTAGTATGCATCTAGTTTCCTTCAAATGTTTAGGGCTTCCACTTTGCCTATTACATGGCATTCATATTTTTATGGTTTGAGATCTAGTACTTTTTGGTTCTTTTAGATAATCAAATTGCTGCACAGAACGCCACAGACACTCTTAACTATACTTAAAAGAAAATATGTGATTTGCTAAGACAAAGCAACTACTTTGAGTACTTTGTTATGCTGAATGATATGTGAGGCGGAGGGGCATATGCTATTGGTCTCCCACCTCTAGAGATGTTATGAGAACAACTAAACAAGTCTCATGTGCAACCCCCACTTCCCACTTCCCACTTCTAAATAGGATTAAATAAAAATATATTTTTCTGCATCGATCTAATTCTAGGCCATGTATAATGTGGTACCCTCGTCTTGTGTTAACTGATTAAATTCTATTTTTGTTCGTCATTTTGTTAGAGTACTTGCGGAGAGAAATGAATAAAGGGAACAGAAACAAATTCAAGGACAGTAGAAACAGAGTGGTTCTATAATCAACTCCTTATCTTTGCTAACCAATTATTTATAAACAGGGAACTGTAATTGTGCATACCGATGCTCTGAACTATCAATGAAGGAAGCATGGTAATGTGCACATAAATTGATTTGGGTCTCAAGGCCTGCCCTCTTTGATGCCATTTGGCTTTGATTTGGGGGCATGGGTTTACAACAAAACGTCCTTGTAGCTCCTCGGTTCTTGGAGGTTTAGGGGGACCACTTTGTGCATATATTGCCAAAGGTTAGGTCTGTCTCCAATCATCCCTTGCCCATACCCCCAATGATTGGGGACTAGATGGGATGGGTTATGTTATGTTGTTGTTGTTGGAACTGTAATTGCTTTGATGGAGAATCTCACATTGCTTGGGTACAGAATGGGCTGTCGGACCTCTCCACCTAATTGCTTAAGCTTTTGTGTTAGACTTAAAGTTTTTTATGGTTTATCCGTGGCAGGTACATGGGTTGTTACATCTCTTGGGGTTTGATCACGAGATTAGTGATGAAGCTGAAGCAGAAATGGAGGAGGAGGAGGAATTGCTGTTGAAGACTCTTGGGTGGAAGGGGAAAGGATTGATCCGAAGTGCTTATGATGCTGATACACATGGAACTACTCATTTGGATAACACAGATGGTAATTTCAATGGTATAAATGCCCGTACATTTTTTTTAATCATGCAATAAACATTTCTCTTGGCCAGCCACATCCTTTACCCATTAAGCTATATTTGCTTATTTGTGAGGTTGCAGAGTCTTACACGTTAATTGTTAAAAGACAGGAAGAAACAAGGCAGTCTACGATTCTACAAGCCAAAGTTTAGCTACATCTTCTGTGATATGGATGGTGAGACCTATCTGAAATGCCTCTGTTTATTGTTGTTCTTTGAATTTATCATCTGCTTATGTTGTTTTACTATTCAAATACAAGGCACACTGCTGAACAGCCAAAGCCAAATTACTTCAACTACGGCACAAGCTCTGAGAGAGGCCTCTTCAAGGGGTCTCAAAGTGGTAATAGCCACTGGTAAGGTAAGCCGTAAGTGCAGATGGGATTTTACCCTCCCTTTTCTTTTTTGCTGGTGGTTAATTTTCCTTCTACCAGATACTGATTCTTTATTGACACATAATGGTTACTTAGTAATACCTTTTGGAACAGACTCGTCCAGCTGCCATAAGTGTTTTAAAGATGGTAGACTTGGCAGGAATAGATGGTATTATTTCAGAGTTTTGCCCTGGAGTCTTTGTGCAGGTTTTCCTCTAACCCTACATCCATTTTATATTTTGCATGTTTGGGTGCAGACATGATACATTGCTCTTATGGTATCTAAAAGCGTAGGCTATAACTTTCTTTACTTACTAAGGGTTTTGGAAGATGGCAGGTTGGGGAAATAATAAGCTTTGGGTATATAGGGCTGTATGTAGTATGTATTTTGTATTGAAGGTTCTACACTCTACAGGTTGGTTTCTGATGAGTGATGGCTCTATGCCTCTATGCATTATGGGGTTTTCAGACAGGGACAGCAAAATATTGAATAATCCCAAAGGAATTCAGAGGGAAGGGGGAGGATTATAATCATATAATGAAAAGAAAACAAAAATGTGGAGTTCTACATTCTATAGAAGCCTACTGGGCTGCAACTACTCCAGCTCAGCAAGAAAACAAAAATGTGGAGTTCTTGCATCTCGATGTATACGGAGTTCCACCTATGAATATGCTTACAGAACTATCCATTCCGGACTCTAAACCTCTGCAACAGTTGGTCTTGCCATGATGCAAAACTAATTTGAGCCGAGTTATCCCCTGAGCTGAGCTAGAGTGTGCCCAGAGGGCAGAAAAACCTTCAATTGTCACCACAGTTAACATGCTGCCATTGCTTCAGCAGGACTGCTGGTGACCCCTACTGTTAAGTGCTATGAATTTGTTATTTTTGCACAGTAGGCAATTAAATTGCAAACTTGAAAGTTTCTACAATGAGTCAATGACCATCCAATGTACCTAAAGTAGCCAAGCCCCTTTACAAGGCACGCCTTGGGATTATTTGAAAAGCCTTAATGAATTAAAATTGCCATGTCTTGGTTGAACATGTGCCTGTACTGCATAATTCACCCTGGACGGAAGCACTTGACCCAGTTGATTTAGATGCTTGTTGCAATAACTTGTGTAACATCATGTTCTGCACTAACATTGAGTTTGTCTCATCGCAGAAATAAAATATTTATATGGGTATGTGTGTAGTAACGAGTCTTTTATGTGAAGGATATAAATAACAACAAATTGGCTCCGGAGGTTTCTTTAATATTTGTTTTTGGCCCCAATGGCATGAATTGTCGCATGCTAGAAGAAACTTGAATCATTTAGTCTTGATACCAATGAAATGTTACCAACACGTTTAGTAATTTTTTTCAAGGAAAGCATTGTGCCAATTCATTTGGCACATTGTTTTGTTTTCTGCACTCTTGAGATGTTCTTTCTATCTAGCTAGCTTGATCCGTCTAAGTGGTTGATACTATCTACTTTTCATTGCCTCTTGCCATTAATTCTCTGTTTGATTCCAGGGATTGCTTGTTTATGGCAGACAAGGTCGGGAAATCTATAGAAGCAATTTAGATCCTAGTCTCTGCAGAGAGGTAATATTGTTGTATTAGTGAATTTTCTGGAGGTGTCCCAGTTTTAGTTTGTTTGTTAGCGTATGACGTTATCAAATGGCGTAAACAAGTTTAGGGAAATAAATTCTTTGCACGGATCATGGTCAGTGTTGCTTTGCGCTGGAGTTGGAAAATAATTCCCATCTTATATAAAAACTAGCCTCTTGCTGTTAAGCTGTACTGGGTGTTGAGCTGTCTTTCTCTTGTGCAAAACTTTGTTAACTTATTATCTGTAGCAAAGCATCAGACTTCTGCTTCTGGGCCTGGTTTTAGGTGACAAGCAATGCTCTTGTTGCATGGTGCTTTGTCGGTGATTTGTAACTTGTGTGCTTCTTCGGGTTCATTTTGATCCAGCTTTTACTTGGTTGTTGAGAGAGTTTATTAGTCATTCATACAAGTAAACGGATAAAACTCATTGGAGTAGTTGTTTGCTTTCCCGCTGGCCCTTTATTAGGCAGGTATTCTGTGGCTTCAAACCAATTAAGATGTCAAAAGCTCTGAAAGTTGATCTCCTATGAACCTAAGATATTAAAAGGTATACACCCTGACAAGGATCTGAGAACTCACAAGCCTATCTTGATGAGTCATGAAGGACAGCTTACTCTTACTCAGGTTATAAGAACTCCTATGTAACAGAGACGTGAAGATTTTCGCTTTGTCCCAATTGCAGGCATTTATTTACTCTCTGAAGCATGAAATTCCACTTATTGCATTCAGTGAGGATCGTTGCTTAACATTATTTGGTCACCCTCTTGTGGACACACTTCACACTTTATATCATGAGCCTAAGGTATGTGATTCACTGATTTGGTTATTTCTTCGTCTCCCAGCATAATCGCTTGATTGAGTGCCTAATTGACCCTTTTTATTACTTGGTTTGCATGAATCTTTTGGGCAGGCGCAGATCATGCCTTCCATTGAGCACCTCTTGGCTGGGATTGACATACAGGTATGGTGTTTAAATTGGCAGTTCTCTTTTTTGGGCTTGGACAGAACATACCCTTGGGTGACCCAAATGTTTTTAACACTGGAAAGTGCACTTTTATTGTTTCCAAATTTCACAATGCCCCTCAAGTATGCCCATGCACACATTTCACTTTGAGTGTGGCAGTTAAGTTGGACTGCTTGTCCATATCACTGCTATGGTCTCTTTTAGTCTGTTTTGTTAAGTAATAATCTCACTTTTGACTGAGATTTCCGTTTGGAATGCAGGTGAGAAAAGAAAAGACTAGTGTTAGTTTGTTACTCACCTAATCTCACCACTTGAAATAAAAAATGGAATTGGGATTTTGTATGTGCATCATTCTCTTCATTACCTGACAATTCTTCTCATTTCCAACTTTAAACAAGTGAGGGTTTTCTTTTGCCTCCATTTCTTCTCATTTCTACCAGATCCCCCAAACCCCATTGGGCTGTCATTACTTTAGGAAGCATGCCTGATTTTTTAATCTTATAAGCAGATCATTTTTATATGTCTCTTCTGTTAATAATGGAATGAGAAGTAGTGCTTGTCGTATGTGCATATGTTATCATCTAGAGGGAGAACATTGTCCTAGTAATTGGTACCCTCCTGGTGATCAAGTTACAATGAATCATGATAATATCTTATAATTTGTGTTGTCTTTGGTTTCTCTTGCTGTATGGCACATGATCATCCAAACACACAGAAGTTGATATTCTTAGACACTGCCGAGGGAGTGGCTACTGCACTGCGGCCCTTCTGGGCTGAAGCTACTAAAGACCGTGCTACTGTTGTGCAAGCTGTGCCAGATATGCTCGAAATTGTACCCTCTGGAACATCAAAAGGAAATGGAGTAAGAATGCTACTTGATCATTTGGGAGCCAGTCCAGAGGAGGTACGTACCAACAGTTTCTTTTTCTTGTCTCATTGTTTAATCATCAACCAAAACACTTCTAAATGTGTCTCCTTGAGCCTGAGTTCCATTAACAGGAAATAAGAAAGAAAAGTGGTGACAAGAACCGATTTTCTTTTATTTTATGAGTGGACGAGACGGGTGGAATACTAGAGAAAGGGGACAAGAAGTTCGCCAAAAGAAAATATAAGCAAGCAAAGCTAATTAACGGATAAACATACAACTCACACACTGCCCTTCAATCTCTAGAAGTAAAATGGATAACAGCGGGAATTTGCTTAAATGAGGAAGAAAAGGAATCCCGAAATGACGCTCTATTCCACAATGACTCGATGTCCTTGAGCTTGTGCAAAAAAAAAAACCTAGAATTCTGCTCCAACCAAATACGGAAGAAAATAGGAGTGAAGATATTCTACAATCCCATAACATTTTGCTTTATCTTACGCTGTTCGTTGTTGAAGGACAATGCCATATCTGAACCTGTTGTCTGGAAGTGCAGGAGAAATAAGAAATGGCTGTATGAATCACTCTTATTAGCTGTTCATTTGTTGGCAATTTTTGTGGTTTTAGATAATGGCTATTGGTGATGGTGAAAATGACGTTGAGATGCTTGAGTTGGCTTCTCTGGGCATTGCTCTCAGTAATGGATCAGACAAGGCAAAAGCCGTAGCTAACGTGATTGGTGTCAGCAATGATGAAGATGGAGTAGCCGATGCCATCTACCGCTATGCATTCTGAGCTTTTCGGTTCAAGCAAAAAGAGGATGAACTGGCATGACTTATTTTATGTCGGGGCACAACACATGCTCAATAATTGTTGTTTAATTTGTCAGCTAGTGAACAGAAATGTCATTTTTTTTTCATTACAAATATGTCATTGTTAACATATCCTCCGTAGGCTCATTTTTTTATAGATGGATTTATTGTATCTCTGAATAAGTGAATAAGATCTAATTTAAATTATAAGTACTTATTTCCCTTAGTGTAACGGGGCCTAAAGATCCTTCAAGTATACACCCGAAATGTCACGGCAATTATCTGTGTGTTAACAATGGGAAAAATTAAGTGGAAGAGATGTACAAATTGAGTTTTCCATCAGACAACACAGTCATTTCAAAAATCAAGAGAATGTTAGCGCTCCTATTTAATGAGTGAACTGAGATTCCCATTCTGAGAAGGAATGAAGCAAAATTACATGAAGGCAAACAAGGCAATTAACTCTAATTTTTTCCATTGACTAGACAAAATAGACACAAATTTTGAAACATTTCAAAAAGGAAAGATAAACTACTACTACATTTTGGGACGGGGAGTGTAAATTAAAGCGAAAATGCTTCCAATTTCCATTACCATAACGTTCAATGCATTATGCATCGATGACTCCAATGGGAAGAGCTAAATCCCACATGGAGCTTCACATGTCAAAATTGGCATCCCAAGTCTCCCCAAATCTTACCTTCAAATGTATAGCCAAAATCTTCTTGGATTTGGCATCAACCCATTTGCTTCAAAATTGACAATCTATCAAATGCAAAAGTGACTTTTTGATATCTAATAGTAAATACAAGCCCTTTTGAGTTTTTTAGATTATGAGAGGAAAATTGACACATGATTGGAGAGGAGGAATGTCGTCGAACTTGAAGGTGTTAAATTGCCACATCATCCTTCAACTTCAAAAGTTTTTGTCATCTTCAAATTTAAACCGAAGGTTGAAGATATAGAATGAATTCAATGAAGCCGAGGAGCCTTTGCTTCCAAGGGGTCAAGAACCGGGTGGGGTTCCAGCTGAATTGTGTAATGGATGCTCAAAACTGGAGCCAAGGTAAGAGAACACACACAAATGTGTGCTGATTATATGCATCGACAAATTACGTCGATGTCATCAATATCGACGGAGAAAAGCAAATTTGAATCAGCTCCCAACAGTAAACAAGATAATAAGAGACCAATCAAACGAAAACACTTGCATTAAAGCCTGAAAAACTTTGATTGTCCACACGAGTAAATATCAACATTAAACCCAAACTGAAGGGCGCGTGAAATAACATCATTTCATACAAGGAAGAGACCATACTCTTCCTTTTACAAGCAACAATTCACACCCCAAATTTTTTCAATACTTTTTCAAATACGTAAATACTACACCATTGCAACAACCCCATCTTCCAGTAGATAGATGCAAGCACCCGAAAGAAAAGAGGCAGCCAAAAAAAGAAAAGGAAAATAATGAAAAAAGAATAAAGCATACGCATGACTAGAGACCCTGCTCAATGAGATAATCACCCAGCCTTTCCACAATCATGTTGCACTGGCCAGGAGTCATGGGTTCATCATATATTCCAATGATCAAAGCTTGATTGGTCTTCTTGATAGTTATACCACCAGGGCCCTGAAACCAATCCATTATCGTAGTTAAGTTTTGCCCAACCGAGACAAGAAATATGGGCATATAAGACTTATGTCGTCGGGTTTAAAATTTATAGACCAAGGCCTATTGTCGCAATCTTTTCACACTGAAAAATACTACCAGAAAAAGCTTGTTCCAAAACATGGTAATTTTTCTATTGACAGGGAAATTACAAAAAAATCTAGTGAGACTGTGAGTACAAGTTTGGCAACAGTAAAAAGTGGTCACTCCGCACAATGTTATACACTCAGAAAAATGTGCTTTTACATAACTATTGTGGAAAAACATATACCTACTGGACGTCTAGTAGCCCAAAGAAAATTGATCTATGTATTTTAGGCAATGTGATACACTGCATTCCCAATTGCTAAATCGAAAAGAGCTGTGTTAATACAAATCAGGACAATAAATCCCATAGGTACACAGTAATTTGGTCAATTAAGTGAAAAGGCAAGCTGCCAGATACCAGTGAGGAGAACACAAACTGGGATTAATACAACTCTGCAAACACAGAACCAGGTCACAGTGGCAATAACGACTCGTGCAGAGAACCACGTCCCAACTAACCGGTTCAAAGTATAAACATTTGAAAATGCTTTCTTATATTAATATAAGAACAAAGCATGAAAGAAATAGTGTCTGAGTCAATTGACCCATTACCTTCTTTCCTCTTATGACAACCCCTGCTTCTCCTTGGATCACCATATATTTTGTGCTACCAAGGTACAAGCCAGTTGGTGCAAGTGTTCCAGGTTCAGTAAAATCATTCATAATACCTACTATTTCCTCAGGCTTAAACTGCAAAAGCGATCAAGTGAAAAACAAACCTTAGTTAGAAAAAATTATTTGGACTAAAACACAAAGAAAACTAATATGCTGATCAGTTGATGCCATTGAGACTGCAAGTGGATGGTCGAATTACTTAGTTGGAATGCAGAGCAAGGCCATGCATTCCTCGTTATATCCACAAAATTCAAGGGCATAGTTTCAATTATTGAAAACAGATTCAAAATTAATGAAATATTCCAAACTCGTGAATATTCCAGTCCGGTACATGATCCTAATTCTGGAGAAGATTGTAGAGGCAAATATCGCCCGATAATTTATCTTCAACAATTCGGAAGACTATCACAGACACATAATACGCCTCACCAAAATAGCTGATACTTGCCACCAGATTGCAAATTGTTGTTACTTGTTACTCCATGAATGTTGAACACATCGCCCCCAATTCCAAGCTCTAAATCGATACGATGGTGTCCTCCCCCATCATACCAGGGACCATACGACTTTTGACGAAGGACTTTTGCAAGTAAAGTGACTGGATTAAGAGATGATAGCTTATTTATGAAGTACACAATATTATAAATTTGCGGGCTCTAAAATGTGCTTTTGCCGACTCTCAATTTCTTCCACAACAGTAATTAACCGAGAACTTAATCTGAACCTAGAAAATGCATGATCAAAATGACAGGAGCACCAAAATCAAATTCTTCATCCTTGAGTGTTTTAGGACGACTTATTGAAAACCCTACGTTGCCGAAGTAGCTTGAACTTCCAGTGCTTACTCCTTGTCCACATCTCTTACCCTTTTTGTTAAGCGAAATTGTCCTCGAAGTTTATCGTCTCTGGTCCAGTTATAGGAGAACTGAATACATCTATAGATGTATGTATAACAAATGCAGAGCAGCATTAGCAAAATCACCTCCTTAAGGTTTTTTTTTATGTAATAATACCACTAGTTAGACTGTTTCTCGATTTGTGCAAGTCATCCTTGCGCGGAAGTCATGCTAATCTTCTCTGTATCGTTCCAATATTATTGAATGTCCCGGAAGGGGCACATACATATACACATAAATAATCAAGTACACACATAGACCAACTAAGATGAAAAGTTGGAGGCAACAACAGCTTTGCCAGCATATGCCCTTGACGTATGAATTTATATCTAAGTCCGTGTATATTACTTTTATTCACTTCAGCGTGTTGTATTTACATAGATAGGATAGATACTCTAAGAGGATCTCTAGTCTTTACTCAGAATGTGAGACCAATATAGATGTGCGTAGAGTGCCGGCTCTGGGCTAAGGCCCAAGAGGCCTGAGCCTTAAGCCCCCAAAAAAAGCCCAAAAACTAGGGCCCCCGTTTGTTTTCAGTACGACAGTACCTAAGTATATATGTTTGTTATATGGCCTATTTTTAAACCCAAGGCCCAATGTTCTCCTCGCCCACTGGCTATTGCTAACAGGGCCCAGTGGCCCAGTTAAAAAGAACACGGAACCGAGGAATAAAAAAGAAAGAAAGAAGAAGCTGGAATAAATGGAATCACGAGATTGCTGATCTCCAGGGCCCTTGAAATTTATTCAGTGTGGACCGTGTGATGGGTGCACCGTGCATCATTACCATCATCTTTTCCCCTTTTACACAAACACTATCCCATTGCAAACAAACACAAGACAGGAAGAACGGACCGGCCAAAGAAAAAAAAAAAACCAAGAAGAAGAATAGTGAAGTTTAAGTAACGATAATGATGCTTTTGAAATATTGCGATTTATTGTATTTTTTGTGGGATTTTTCGCGTTGAATACACGTATTTAGTTTTGAAAAATTCATTTATCGACCTTTTTTTTTTTTTTGTATACATTTATTAAAGGCCTCATTTTTTAAGATCGTCTTAGGCCCACAAAATCTCAGAGCCGGTGCGTAATACACCCAAAAAGAGATGTCAAAAACCATCAGGTGGTGCGTGGCTCCCTCCAGACCCTACACCGCTTCGCCCTGGTTTGTGCCTTGAATTGCTACACATCAAATGAACATTTTCTTCGAATTGAGTTAAACTTCAGAGTCAGCAGCTGGAGATGGCCAAACCTCCCAAGAACTCAATACCGTCATGATATTTGCGAATTAGAGGGCCTAATTGCCTATTGGTAATAAGCAAAGAAGCTAATCAAAAGACTGCCAAAGTCAATGAAAGCCTAAAATTAAACCTGATCAGGTACCAAGCAAACCGAAAACCAAAAAGTGCCAAAGTCACACAAAAGCCCAAAAACCTGATCGCGTACCATTACCAAGCAAACCCCAATCAAAATTAGCCAAATCAATCAATCAAAATTAACCACGAAAATTGAAGAACAACTAAAATCCCATCATTTTCACAGTAAAAAAAAATTAATAAACGAAATGGGAGGCAGATCAAGGTATCGAGCCCATTTTTTCAGTACCAAAGAACAAGTAAATCCAAAAGGTTCCAAAATGAAATAAACCCCCAAGGAAAAAAGTTGATCAGTTATCAAGCAGACCCAAATCAAAATTAGCTAAATCAAACTGATAACAATCGTTACAACTAAAATCTCGTCATTACAATTGCAGCACATCCATAGACTGAGACAAAAAATACTAAAATCATGGCGGGTCAGATCAAGTTATGAATCCCAACTCCAGTAAATCTATACATACATAGAGAGAGAGAGAGAGAGAGAGAGTGTTTGTGTATGACCTGAGGGAAGGAGGCGCTCTGGGCCCAGACGCTGCCGTCTTGGCCGAGGATGGCGGCGGAGGTGAGGGAGTTGCCTTCGATTTCGTACATCAATTGCTCGTCCACGTACGATTGCCACGACATCTTTCCTTTCTACTGTACTTCTTCGACCCTTTTAGCTTAGAAAAAACCCTTTCCTGCTCGGTTTCTTCTTCTTGGTTTCGTTTCGATGGTGGGTTTTGAGTAGCAGGTCTTGTGAAACCAAGAAAGGGAAAGTTTGGGAAATTCCACTATTTGACGTTATCGTCGGTTGTTCAAAAAAACAAGTGGAAAAAGTTGCGTTGAAAATAAGCTCCCAAAAAGCAGCTCTCGATTCTCTTTTTGCCTGGGAGTAATAAAAGAGTAATTTTATAATTACACTCAATTACACACCTAAATACACATCTATACTCACAATAAGGGTGGAGTCTGTACACATTACACACCCAGTGTATGTAAGCCCCACTTTTATCGTGAGTATGAATATGTATTTGAATGTGTGATTAGGTGTGGTGTTAGAAAAATTGGTAATAAAAATGGTCTTTCCTCGCGCTCACAATTTTCATAGGCGGTCAATTTACTCTTTTACTTTGATGATTTATTCGATAGATTCGACAAATGAACAGTTTGAATTATCAAGATACAGGGCGGTTTCGGAGACACTTAAAAAAACATCTCATAGTTTTTTATCAAATTTTGATGATTCGAGTCACTTACTGTGATCAGAACGTGATTTGAAGGGTACCCACGAGAAATCAGCAAAAAAAATGACCAGAAATGGCTTAATCCAAATAGTTTCGAACAGTTTTTTATTGAACGGTTCAAATAAAAAATGCTCAAATCAAGCCTTTTTCGGTTATTTTTTTTGTTAATTTCTCATGTGTACCGTTAAAATCACATTCTGCACACATTGAACGGTTTGGATCATAAAAAATCGATCAGGAACTATGAGATTGAGATTTTGAATCTTTTTTAGGTATTTTTTTGAATATTCCTTAAACTGTCCCGATCAAGATAATATCTCGATTGAGCATACGTAGGGATGCAAACAAGTTCCATCTTTAAACTCTATCAGGCTCAACAGAGCTCAACATAATGTCGGTCTCATTCAAGTTTGGCTTTGGTTCAATTTGAGCTTGAACACTTTAACTCAAGTTCGTCTCACTTATTACAAGTTTTGAAGCTTCGGCTTCGCTCGTTAAATTCAAACAATCCGAATCCAAGATAAAAGCCGTTAATTTTTATTTTATTCGTTAGATATCAATACTACCTAATGTAAGTCAAAATTAAAATATGCATAGAACACGATTAATAGGAAATTAAAAACCTTTTTTTGTTTTTGATGGGTGGGAATTGGGGGAATTAGCACATCCAAATCGCAATTCATTTCAAAACCATCGTAGTGCACTAATCACTCCCACCGACGGCCTCTCTCTCTCTCTCTCAAATTGGAAGATGGTATTGTGCAATAGTGTGCGCAGTACTATATTGCGCATATCCGAGCCGTCGGATCATGTACCTGACGGTCTTGACAATAAACGACTCTCAATCGTTAATTGTCGAGATGAGATCCGAGCCGTCGAATGTACGTCCCGATGGTTCAAAAGTGTGCAGCACAGTTACAGTACAGTACCAATCCAAAGTCTCTCTCTCCCCACAACGCCACGTTCCTTCACTTGTCTCCACGCCAATCACTCCCGGTCAACAGCTGACTACTTATTGCTAGGACAAAATATATCCCCTTTTAAACATTGCATGGGCCTCAAAATGAAAAATTATTCAATGTCTTTGGGACACCATCAGGTCTCATTTCGCCGCATATTTTGATATAGGACCGAAAATAATTGCGTAGGCTTCCTTCAATGTATGGTTGAAAATGGCAGGCACCTACGGGGCATGAATATCAAAAATGCTAGTGGTACATATGAAATGTACATATTATGTACATATCAGTTTTGTGAGGTCCACCTCGGATCTCACAAAGATGATTCAAACTACTCATTATTTTTCAAACATTTTTTTATGAAGCCCTGTAAAAAATCAGCACAATCTGATATCGGTAAGGATTTTTTTTAAATTTGTGGAGGCAAAACTACTTAACTGCTTAGTTTCGCCCCAACAAATTCAAAAAAAATCTTTACCAACATCGGGTTGAACTGATTTTTTATAGAACTCCATAAAAAGATATTTTAAAAATAATAAGTGTTTCGAATCATCTTTGTGAGACCTAAATTGAATTCCACAAAATCTATATATATATTATATGTACATATTATATGTACATATTATATATACCAATAGCAGCACTCATGATATATTCTCTCCTCAAAAATCCATGCTCCTTCGAAGAAAAACATGATTGGAATGGTTTATCATATCGACTCTGCAAAGGGAAAACATTCTTTATAGAACGATGCTTAGGTATTGATAACGATTTTCCATTCGACTTGATGTTTTGATTTTTACGAGCTATTCTGTGCACTGAACTCTATAAAATAATATTTTATTTGGATTGATGTTTGAAATTTTTTTTAAAAAATAATAGGAGTAATAAGTAAATAGAGATAAAGAGAGAAATATTGAGAGTAGGAGGAATCTAGGAGAAATCTTTTAAAAAATGCTTTTTGAATCTTAAAGAGAACAAGACATAAACGGTTTAAATCACGTTTTTGAATTCGAAACAGGATAAACCTGTTGTGCTCCGATCTCTCATGCAAAGATAAACGTTTCATATCAGTATCTTGAGAACAGATTTGGGAATGTTGTAGGGCATCCATGCCCTACAACATGTAGTGCGATCGATTCGGACTATTTCAGCACGAACAACTTAAATTTAATCCAAAATCTTACATATCAGAATAATCCATTGTTCGAATTAATATTTGAACCATGAATGGTTGTCTCCGCTCTACTATACTATGTAGGGCACGCCTACAGGATCCCTAGGTCCCTTGAGAACAAAAAATGTTTGGGTACCGAGTAGGTACCATGAGGCCATGTCGACGTGGTGTCTGTTCGGTCCATCTTGACCGTCAAAAAATATGTTGGATGGTTCAGATTGAAATCTTCTCCTCTCTTTTTTATATAAATCCGAACTATCCAAAATCAAAATGAACATTCTATATGCACCAAACATTCGGCGGGCACCATTTGCTACCCACCCGGTATTGAAAAATTTCTCCATCAGAACGAGACCCCCTACTCCATTACAGAGATATACTCCTACTAAATAAAGATTCCATCCATCCCCGCCCCCGCCTAGAAATGCAGACCCATCACGCATCACGAGGAGATAACCCCTGCACTCCCGCCACGTGTCCCATTCCTGCGCTATATATTCCCCCACGGCCACCACCTTCCCTTTCCCATGACACTCCCCCAACCAGCAGCAACCGTCCGATCACACCCTTCTCCATCACAGCCGTCCATCATGTCAGACCAATCCAAACCCACGACCCAGAAGCTCCACGAATCCGCCCCGGCATCACGCCAGGCCCTCCGGTTCCTAGCCGCGGCCGCGATAGGAGCCGGGCTCCTTTTCCTTTCCGGGTTAACCTTAACCGGAACGGTGATGTCCCTGGTCATCGCCACCCCGGTTCTGGTCTTATTTAGCCCGGTGCTGATCCCGGCTGCAATCCTGACGCTGCTGACAGCGGCCGGGTTCTTGTTCTCCGGCGGGTGTTGCGTGGCGGCGCTGATGGCGTTGTCGTGGATGTACAACTACTTGGCCGGGAAGCACCCGATGGGGGCGGATCAGGTGGATTACGCGAGGATGAGGATCGGGGACAAGGCGAGGGATATGAGGGAGAGGGCTAGGGAGTATGGGCAGTATGTGCAGCACAAGGCTCACGAGGCTACACAAACTCACGGGTCTTGAACTGATCAATGGCGGTGGAGGCGGCGGCTAATGCATGCATGGGTTCTGTTAGGGTGGCGCACTAGTTTGCACCTTTTTGTTGTCAATCTCTAGATCTCCTCTCATTCTCGAGTTATTATTCAGTAATCTTGGTCAACGTCATGTGGTGGACGTGCATCATGTGACGGTGTGATAGGAGCGCTGATTTAGTTTTCTTTCTTTCTATGGTTGTGCATGGAATAAGTTAAGTTGATGAGTTTATGTATTGTAGGATTTTCTGATTCAAATAATGGTTTCTTGGTGACTATCGATGAATGTGGTGGTTAGATTGATCAAGTTTCATGTGTAATCTCTGATGCAAATTAAACACACTTGGGGATCTCTTCTCTAGCTCTCTAGCAATTAAGTAATGAAGATGTCTCTTATGTGCAGATTTGTGGCATATGCACGACGTACGTAGGATAGAAAATTTACTACTGAAATACATTTGGTTATGTGTTTTATTCTCTCCGGCCGCCGGCGTTGTGGGTATAGGGTTGATTACATTGTTCGTGACGGTTTTGTCTTGTTTTAGCTATGTTTGTGTGTTGATGTTTGGGTTTCCGGGTATCGATCTTTGTCAACCGTCGTTTAGCCGGTTTAGGATGTGATCTGGCCGGAGGGTCCGTCGCCGTTTTTCTGGCCTTGTTGGCCATTGTTTTTCCGTTTTTCTTTCATGTGCGCATGCATACGCAACAACATAGCTGTCTTTTTTTTTTTACCTGCAAAAAGATTTGATTAATATCTCGATAAGGGTACATCGAGAGAAATAAAAAAACAAAAAAACACTAGCCTCAAGATGTTTGCATGAGACAAAGTGATAGACCCAAAACAAGAAATATCACCCAAACAAAAAGTTGAATGAGACAGAAACCTACTACTACAATAAAGCATACAGATCATGGGTTTTCATGGTGATCTTTTGTTATTAATCTTGGTTCCAAAATCATGGTCTATCCGGTTTTCGATCACACTTTTTTCCTGTGATAAAAAATATTTTTGATCGCAATTTTTAGTCGTGATATTTTGTTACTAATCTCGGTTGAAAACCGTGGTCTATCTAGGTGAGATTGTATGTTACACTTTTCTATCACACTTTTTTCCAGTAATAATTTTATTTTGATCACAGTTTTTACACATGATAAAAGACTTTAAAAACTATGATTAATTTTGTGACACCCCGAATTTTTTGGAACGTTAAATAGATAATTTCATTGAAAATAAAATGGAGCCTGACTCAATATTACATCATAATCTTAACAAAAGTATTTTTATTCAACAAAAGGAGGGGGTAAACTAGGGTTCCTATCTATTGCTCCGCCTCTTCTTCCATTCTAGCCAGCTCCTCGGTTTCAAAAGCTTCCAAGGTGTAGAGTTCACCCTATTCGTCTATAAGATCTGACACATTATACTAGTGTCGCCACCAATATAAAATGTCAGAGTCACCAAAAGATAACACCGTGAGCTATAAAAGCTCAATAGAGTAATCCATACCCACTAACTCTTAACTTACGAACAAATGATCACAAATTCAATGATTTTCACATAGCTCATACATATTTGACAAAACAATTAACAATGACACATCCGCATTCACTATTCAACTAACGTTGGTGTCCATGATTTTCTGAGTTTCTCCTACGCGACTTCTCGTAGACCGTGTTACTAGTTTCACCTTTCATTAACCAAATCAACATTTTCAAAATCGTCATTTTAACACACCCAACCTCAGTTCCGTCGTTCCGGTCTCCCGAGTATTCTCACAATGGTTCCACCGCACCGGGTTCCCATTGACACACAAAACTTTGCATTGGCTCTTCTCCGCGGATAATCAAGCCATATTACCACTAAGGCTACCACGTCCGGCCCCATTGGCAATCTTCACAATGGGCTACCAAGTCCGCCCACATTATGGTTTTCACAATCCACGAAATGGGCTACCAAGTCCGGCTACATTGCGAGTTTTCATTCACACAACGAACTACCAAGTCCGGCCACGTTGCGGCTTTCGCAATCCACACGATGAGCTGCCAAGTCCGGCCACATCGCGGTTTTCACACACACAATGGGCTACCAAGTCCGGCCACATTGCGGTTTCAAACATACTTTGCCATTAACATACCCTAGGTGTCATGTTTCTACTTTCTCAGTTTCTGTGTCTCATTTTCATGTAACGACTCCGCGGTAGGACTTTTCACATATGTAATCATAAATCATTCATTATAATCTTAAAGCTAAACTAACAAGATCATCCAACTTTATATTACTAATCATGTTCAAATCACCACTTAAAGCATAACGCCACATGTACGGACGCCTTTGGAATAAAAATTACTTATACTTTACAACAAGACAAGTAACGCAAGCAATTCATGCATACATGCTTATAACCATCCTAACTATCAAAATACGAATACTTTTATCAACAATAAAGTCTTATCTTTCAAAAAATCGTTTCTTTCTTCCTTTGTAGGAAATTCAAAATAACATATGTTTATTAGAGTAAAAGTTGATTATTCAAACATACTCATACTTCCATTAGCGAAAATAAATTTGTTAATTATCATGCATTCCAAATCTTATAGGTGAAAGATAACCTTATATACTTAAAGAAAACGGTTAGGGACATTTTACGTATACTTAGAGATAGAGGATAAGGATAATCTACCGTTCTTCTTGGCGGTAGGGTGGCTACGGAAAGGTAAGTCGGCGGTCGAACGGAGTAACTTCCTACGGTAAGCTTCCGGTAGTTTCGAAATAGAAAGGTTTCTCTCGAAACTTGTTCTTAACTAAACTACTTAAACTTTTTGAATCGAAAGGGTGGTCGAGCGGTGGTTTAGTGGCGGCCTAGAATGAGTTTTTTAAAGAACACAAGAAGAACTCAAAAACAAGAAGAACAAAAAACAATTGCAAGGATTCTAGAGAGAGAAGTGGAATGGGTGGAGGTGTGTGTTGAATGGCAAAGATGTGGTGCTATTTATAGCTAAACTAATTTCTATTACCCAATGAATAAAATTTTTCCTAGCAAATATTGTCTAACGGTTAAAAGGGTAATTATGAAAGGTATGGTCTTATCTAATCAAGCTTTTCATGCATGCCAAGACTTGTCAATCCAACTTAGGTGTAAGAATAGGTAATTATGAAGATTTTTCTGAGACTTAAAGGCAATCCTAGGTAATTATAACCTAGGTTGGTAAGTCTTGCAAGTAAGAAGGAAATGATGGCTAGACTAATGTATAGTCTTCCCATGTTTAGTCAATCATAAGCTAGGTTGTAGTCAATTTTCAGGTTGATTAAAGGTTAGGATTCTATGTTAGAAATTGACTAGAAATGGGTTGGCAAGTCATAAATAGGCTTAAGGCTAAAGGGGTAGCTTGTGGGAGTGAACAAAGCACACCACACTGTCACGCCCAAATCCAGGAGCATGACCGGCCGTGTACCATGAAGCAATCATGGGACACGAAGCCTAATTAAAAATATTTTAAGCAACTTGAAACAAGTAAAGTAAAAACTGTATATTTTATTTAAGCAAATGTGCAAACTCAAAATCAATATTTTTCCATAGCAAACGACACAATATCCGATATTTTCCAATCTCCAAATTTCACAACGAACTGCCAATTAAAAAAAATGCAGAAGCTAATAAATAAAGTTGCGGAAGCTTTTTGACAATAGAAAAGAAATAAAAATGCAGACGTCCTAAAGGTCCAAACAGAAGGTCCCGACAACGCCGCAGAGTCCACTACAATGCCCCATGAACTAACCTGAAAAATAATGTGGAATAATTCCGTCAGTTGATGAGCTCAGTGAGTAGTTAAGCATGCTAAGGGTAATAATACAAAGTGGCACACTTTTGAACGAACGATAATGAGGGTTCCAAAGAAATGGTGTCAAATTAAGGAAGGTCAAAGGTTCAACGAATAATACCAACAAACTAACGAAGTCAATGGCTCAACAAATAGTATCCACAAGACGAATACAGATTAATGAATAATATGAACAATAATCAAATCACCACAATAATTATACCAAACAATGAGTCCAATAATATCCGAACGATGAACGACGATAAATGGGAGTCTAAACCAAAGTGGGAACCATAATCACCAATTACCAAGTACCAAATGCCAAATATTTTTTTAGGGCTTCACCCGTTGGATCCAACATCGTACTTAGAGTCACCACAGGATGGCGCTTGGGACCTTTTCCCTAAGCCGATCCGGAATAAGGTCACAGGGTATTTCACAAGTCTTTTCCCTATGCTTCGTTCGCTCCCATGATAATATATTATGGAATAATACCCCAAGCGTAGGGTTTAACGCGTCGGTTGAAGCATAATAAACCGGAAATCTGGGATCGTACCCAAGGGAAAAATTATATGACTTCGCTGGATTTGTAGAGCAAGTAAGGGCTTTCGGCCTTTAGACGGCCAACTTTGTTTTACTTTGAAAGGTGGAAATAAAGGACTAAATTAAAACGAATTAACTAGAGAAAAGATAGGCTAGGTCTAGGAATTATTAACACCCTAGACTCGAGCTAAATCACACTCTTCACCCAACTACACAATTTAAGGTACTTGATTATAGTCCTCAAATCGGAAAATCAAATGATTTGAAAACCAAGCTAGCTCTAGAATTCATTTGACAAATATCTCGTGCGAAAGAGCTCTAAGCATCATATGTAGTGGGTAGTCAACGCTCCCACCTACACAAGATCAAAGAGGTTAACACCTCGGTGATTTATCAAACAAACCCGAATCCTACATCAATTTTCAAATCAAAGTTTGAAGCTTTATTGGGTGGAAAATGCAATTTTCGCCCGAGCCATGAGATGCTAATCATCCCATGACCTAACCTTTAAAACTACTCACCCATATCTAGAGAGATAGGAGCAAGCAAAAATCTAGCTACCATAATGAAATAACAAGACTTGAATTAAACTAGAGACTAAGATAGATCGGGAGAAAATAAGCAACTTTAATTAAAGAGACAATGTCAAAAATTAACAACTAAGGCAGGAAATTAAAGGATTAAACACTGAAAAAAATGAAGAACACTTCAAGAACAATTTGAATCTAGATCTAGATCTAAAATTAGGTAAGCAAATCTAAGTCTACTCCCCTTTTACAAAATAGTGACATAAGCTTAAATACTCCGGGGGTCCGCGCCTGGAATATTCCCAAGATGCTCTGAAAATTCGCTCTTAAGTCCCTCGGCATCGATGGCAACGGCCTTAGAGTGCTCTGCTATGGGGCTCGGCATCGATGGAAGAGGATTTATCCCATCGCTGCCGAGGTGGTTAAGGAGTTGGGCCACTATAAGGCTCGGCATCGATGGAAGAGGATTTGTCCCATCTCTGCCGAGGCCAATAGTGGAGCATTGCCTTGGCTGCCTTCCTCTTGCTCGGGCAAATCTGGCTCTTGCTCGGGCAATGATGGGTTCTGCTCGGGCAAGTCTGCTCCTGCCTTGGCCATCGGGCTTCTGCTCGGGCAAATGAGTTCCTGCCTTGGCAATTTCAACTTCTGCTCTGGCCATCGGGCTTCTGCTCGGGCAAATCTGCTTCGGCCTTGACAATAACAGGTCTTGCTCGGGCAATTCTACTCCTGCTCGGGCGATGACAGGTTCCGCCTTGGCAAATCAACTTCTGCTCGGGCAAAACCTTGTCTCGTGCAACGAAAGCTCCTTTTTTGGCGATTTACCTACAAAATAGGACTAGAACACTATACGAGCAAGCAACGTTAATAATAACTAATAAGTAACTAAATTTAACTAAAACTAGATACTAGCGCACCCTACATTACATTCTCGGGTGCTTATCACACCCCCCAACTTAAGGTTTGCTAGTCCCTAGCGAACGAAATGCAGAAAATTAAAACATAAGCAACTATGCAATCCTTCCGAGTTCACAACTTAGAACATGCTCAATTCTGTAACCTAGCAAGAGTTCAACAATCCGGCTTTTTATTTCATTTCTACAACTCACATTTTCAGCATTCAATTAAATAGGCTGAGTATCAAGCAAGTTAAGAGCAAGCAAAAAATGATTTGTGTCCTCGAACAATGGGAGGATACGGGACACAGAACCTGCGAATTCAAACTAAACCATATCCACCGAAAACGTGCTTAACAACAGGCATTAGTGAACAAGAAATACTATGCCTCAAAACAACTAAAGCACTTTTATTCAACAGAATTGAAAACTAGCAGATGATATTTGGATAACGAAAGGAAAGCATGCCATTAACTAATTATGCAACTATCAGAAAATCAATCACAAAGGAATCCATACGCACAAAAGATCAACTAAGGACTTCATTAGCTTATAATGACCTTGGTTACAAAGAACAGGTTAGCAAAAATGGGCGACGGTCTATTACTAGCTTGGTTAACTACCCGAGTGACCGCCGCCAACATAAGAAATGAACCAAGTCAAGGCCAAACCAATAAACCAACTACTAACTAACAATGTGCAAAGCTATACTATGAAATGAAAATGCAATAAAACAAGACAAAACAAAACAAAACAAAAGGATAGGATAGTTGGCATGTCAACCAACCAAGACCCCGACCAAGTAAGGGGAATTTCTAAAGCCACCGACTCTCTATCAAATCATCACCATGTCACCACCTCATCCTCCTGTCAGCAAGTCATCTAATCAATCAGCCAACTCCTCACTCTCATATCCTGCAAAGTCATCACTCACTTCCCCCTCATCAACCGGCTCGGGGACATACTTCACCCCATGCTGCTGCTCTAAAATCGAAGTCTGCCAGGCTATCTCTCTCCTTTGTGCCTCCTATTCCCTCATCATCTTTCTCCTCTCAGCCTTCTCTTTCCTTTGACTGTTGATTATTGAGACCCCCTTGACAAAACAACTTCTTGAGCCAAGACCCCTGTTTGTCCTTTCTCGATGGCATCGTAGTCAAGTAATCCCCCTTTCTTGCTTGTTTACCCTTAGCCGTGTGAATCTGTGATGAGCTTTTCACATCAAAAGAGTCATCTATGGGTCCCGGAGATAGTTCTTCTAATTGCTCATAAGCTGCCCCCCTAACTCCTTTTTCCTTACACAAGCTCGTAATCATACATGGAAATGGCATATTGGCAGTAATCAAAGTATTGTCCCTAAAATCACGCAGCTGAGTAAAGACAAACATAGCCCAATCAACTATCAAATCATTCGCTGTCATTGCAAACAAAATCTCCCCACTTTTCCTGGTTGGCCTACTCTCTGAGCCTCGGGGGTAAAGGTTATAATGTATCACTTTGTTTAGAAATCTAAAGCTCGCTTTGAAATTTCCAGGCACATGGGGTAAAGAAGCCAAAGCAGGGTCATGATACAACGTCTCATTCACAACCTGTAAATCAATCAACTCATCCTTCCTAGGGTAGTTCACAGACTCAGGAGGGGGCCTTTGAATTTTCAAATACGCAACAATATCATCAGGGGTGATAACAACATCTATTCCTCCTACTTTCGAAAAAATTCCAACAGCCGTATCACTTTCCCAATCACCCTCAGGAATAATCATAAACTTATAAAATTCAATAACAACATTCTTATTATAACCCAATAACGGCTCAGTCCAGAAATTCAAACCTTTCCTCATGATGTACCGAAGTCCCGTGTGATCATCGGGCAATGCCGTAGCATCCACTTGCCGCTCGTTTTTGAACTTTCTGCCCACAAAACTATCCTCCCAAACTCTCCTCTTATCCGCTGCAATTTGACCCGGAGTCCGCCTCCTCCGCTTACTCCTAGACCCCGAAGCTTCCGCGGGCTGATTTTCTTCTTCACTCTCAGCCATAAAATCATCTTCCTCCTCGATTTCAGGTTGAGAAGAGGGGGCATGTTTGACTCTCGGCATTGTAGGTTGAAAAAGGTCAGGGTTTTACTTTTTGTATTTTTCCGATTTTTGGTGGGATTTTTCTAGGGTTTCGATTTTTTGGTGAGAAAATGGAATGTAGGGTCGGTTTTATGGTGGGGGGTGGAAATATGGGTGGAAAATAGGAAAAAATAAGGGATTAAAGTGGAAAAATAAGAAGAAATTCGGATTTGAAAAGGGGAAATTGGGTTTACCTTGTTTTTGGTTGAAAAACTCAAAATTGGTGGAAGAAACCTGTGTATTGTTGATGAAGGTGGAGGATTAGGGTGTTTTGTGGGTAAAGGTGGAAGATTTAGTGGGGGGTTGAAGGTTTGGGGCTAGGGTTTTGGGAGTTTCAATGGGGGAACAGAGAGATGGCAGTCGGTTCAGAAGATAGGAAAGGATTTGTGTTGGTTTCTGTCGAGCAGGGCACTGTTCTGTTGTTGCAAGTGCCTTCGGCAGCGATGTAAGCTGATGAAGTCCATCGATGCCGCTCCTGTTAGTTGTTTCCTTAAGCTGCTCGGCAGCGATGTCAAGTGAAATACTCCAGCGATGCCTAACTGCTTACTGGCCTGGCGAGCTAAGCTGCTTCGACAGCGATGTAATCTTTTTAATCCCATCGATGGCGATTCCAATAGCAGCCCAGATGACTAACACCCTCGGCAGCGATGTAATGGTGTTTAACCCATCGATGCCGAGCCCAATAAGATTTTGCTTTTCTTCAATTTCAGCCCCTGAACTTCCAAAACTTTCCTCAACACCCCCAAAATACCTTTTAAACAATGAACACTCAACCAAACAACCCTCCAAACAACCAGTCGCCTAGGCTAAGCAAAGAATGGGAGAATAACAGGATGCAAAATAGGACAAGGTGTCTCATATGTGGTATAATCATGCAAAGAATGCCTTGTATCCTTTCCTAAGTGCGCTTTGGATTCCAAAATGATTGAAAATCGACATTTAAACACAATTAGGTATGGACATGCGATTATTCACCTAACTACAAGCTTTTTATTGAGAAGATGGGGATATGGGCCAAAACTTGCTCAAAAACTTGCTCAACACTTAAACCATTCAATTGTTAACTAAGCATGCAAGTTAAGAAGCACAAAATTCCTTAGGATTGCTACGAATTCTTGCTAACTAACAACGATTGAGCATGCAACAAGTCTTGAACAAAACTAAAAACTATGACAAAAGGAAGAAATTGCAAGTAAAAACCTTTTATTTATTTTTTGAAAAATTTTCATTTTCTCATTTTTTTTGGATTTTCAATTTCTATTGTTTTTGAATTTTCAAAATTTTCAAATGTTTTTGAATTTTCAAAATTTTTTCAAAATTTTCTTGCAAAATCAAACAAATAGCACATAAGCTAACCCCTCCCCCCAACTTAAAGCGATGCTATGCCCTCGTAGCATTAAGAACAAGATGAAGAGAGAAAGAGTGTGCGAATGTACCGTCCAAGGGGAATGTCAACCCCTAAATACCTCGACCAAGTTGGAGGATTTTATGTCATTGTTTTGCTCCAGCCAGATTAGATGCTTCCAGGGTTCACTCCTTCGGTTCTACCAACTCGGAACCATAGCTAGTCACACAGGGCCATATCCAAAGCTTTATCGGACTAACAACCGCAGCGCTTAGCCGCACCCATGCTTAGGGCTCCTGAACGCCTCACTCACCCCGGCTTTAGACCCAATCCACCAAGGCTGGTGTGGTAGCAAATAAACCCTGCAGAAGACTTAAGAGGATGGCTTTCCACAAAACAAATGACATTAGAACCACCGGCCCGTGTTATCCGGCTTCAAACCAAACCAAAATTAAAAGACAAAACGTAAAGAAAAATACAAAGAACAAATTAAAATATGCAAAACAGAATGAAATGCAATGCACCACCCGATCATCACGCGATCACACGAGTCATACTTTTCTTCCCATCTCTTACCGTTGGGGTTAAGAAATGGGTGGCTATACTAGACCGTCGAAAATTTGTTATGCTAGCGCCTGTAATAAAATCTATCGCTTGACCTCGCCAAACAATGAAGTCCAGCGTCCCCTAGGATCAAAACAAAGCAAGATGCAATACAACCTAGCGTGCACTCTAGGCAATATCAAATCTCACTCACAGACCTAAGTTGCCTCCGATTAGGGGCAATCGCGGAGAGCATGGATCATTAACGATAAATTATTACCAAGAAGAACTAATGAAAGCCCTTTTTACACTAACACATTGGTAAAATCTTTTGCATGTGAGCTATCTCCAAGATTTTATTCAATGCAAACACGGAAAGAAAGAAAGAAAGAATAAAGCAAGAAAGAAAGAAAGAAAACAAAACACTACACAACTAAGCATGCATATCTAAACTAAAAGAGAAAAAGAAAAAGATTGTTCAATCACACAAGAACTACGAACATTTAGCATGCCATTAATAACTATTAGAAGAAATAGAGCACTCCAAGCTACACACTTTGCCAAAAATTGAACTCGACCATGCCACAAGATAAGATACTTTGAGTAAAGTAATTGTCGAATTCATTTTAAAAACTTAAGTTCCACCAAGTGCATAGCCCAAACAATATCAATTTTCAATTTGTTGACCAAATCTACAATATAAGGATGATAAACCACAAGAAAATTGTCAACACCAAGAAAATCAATATGTTCTATGATTGGCAACTTCTCAAGAATAGATTCACATGGATCTTGTTTTTCTATCAAAGAGTGTGAGAAATCTACCTCGCCATCCATTTCTTTAGTGGTGAGAGGATCAAGGCACGGAGGACTCGAAGAGATAACTTTAGGTGTGAGGCATTTCTCCCTCGGATCATCACAAAGAGGGGAATCCATAAGAGAACATTGGACTTCAGGTTCATCAATAGACTCATCACTCCATGCAGACTTTGAGGAGCTGTCACAATCTAAACTAACAGTTTCAATCAAGATATGCGGCTTAATTTCCTCTTTCATGGCATCCGAGTTAGAATCTTCAAAATTTTCATACAACTCATAAAATTGGAGCTTTTGGGCTAATTTATCAAGGTAATCCCAACCATCTTCAGCGTTTTTATCCAAGAATTCATCATTGGACATAAAATCAACTTGACATGTTTTTGGATTTAAACCATGGCAAAAGATAGCCAAAAGACTGCCAAGCTCACAATTAAAACTTGACCAAGAGAATACAGAACATTTAAATCGCTCCCAATATTGCGAAAAAGACTCATTTTCTTGTTGATAGAAATGGGATAGTTCTTGTAAAAGCATATGAGTCTCATAAGAGGGAGTGAAAGTTTTGAAAAATTGTTCTGTAATCTCTTGCCATGTCGATCCTGGACTCAAAGAATAAAACCAATCTTGAGCACTATCACGCAAAGATGCTGGGAATACTTGTAAAATAGCCCTTTCATTGTTAGCAAAAATTTTCTCAAGATCATCAACATGCGAAAATGGATTTTCTGAGGCCAAGCCATAAAATATAGGAATTGATACTGAACAATCAAATTGTTTTGCATACCCTCCATAGCACCTTGCAAAATAGGCCATAGTACCCCTTGCTACTCGAAGTAAATAGGCATACACAAAACAAATGCTACTACTAATTATCTACCAGCAAACTACCAGACAGAAGGGGCCATCCCACCACCTCAATTCAGCAAACAGAATATGCGAGGGGTTATGCCACCACCTCGGCTAAGCAATGCAATCAAATTTAAACTAACTAACTAAACTAATTACGCTAAACTAACAAAGAAACAAATTCGATATTTAGTCTGGTTTCGTTACACCTCAAATTTAGATGAATTAGGTTAGAGGTATCCACCAAACTAAATACGAACTAACAACATATAAGCTACTAAACTACTACTACTACTTAATGAAAGCGGGATACTTACAGTGGTTTGTCGAACCTCCAAGAAAGCCATAATAAGAAATCCCCGGCAACGGCGCCAAAAATGCTTCGTTCGCTCCCATGATAATATAATATGGAATAATACCCCAAGCGTAGGGTTTAACGCGTCGGTTGAAGCATAATAAACCAGAAATCCGGGATCGTACCCAAGGGAAAAATTATATGACTTCGCTGGATTTGTAGAGCAAGTAAGGGCTTTCGGCCTTTAGACGGCCAACTTTGTTTTACTTTGAAAGGTGGAAATAAAGGGCTAAATTAAAACGAATTAACTAGAGAAAAGATAGGCTAGGTCTAGGAATTATTAACACCCTAGACTCGAGCTAAATCACACTCTTCACCCAACTACACAATTTAAGGTACTTGATTATAGTCCTCAAATCGGAAAATCAAATGATTTGAAAACCAAGCTAGCTCTAGAATTCATTTGACAAATCTCTCGTGCGAAAGAGCTCTAAGCATCATATGTGGTGGGTAGTCAACGCTCCCACCTACACAAGATCAAAGAGGTTAACACCTCGGTGATTTATCAAACAAACCCGAACCCCACATCAATTTTCAAATCAAAGTTTGAAGCTTTATTGGGTGGAAAATGCAATTTTCGCCCGAGCCATGAGATGCTAATCATCCCATGACCTAACCTTTAAAACTACTCACCCATATCTAGAGAGATAGGAGCAAGCAAAAATCTAGCTACCATAATGAAATAACAAGACTTGAATTAAACTAGAGACTAAGATAGATCGGGAGAAAATAAGCAACTTTAATTAAAGAGACAATGTCAAAAATTAACAACTAAGGCAGGAAATTAAAGGATTAAACACTGAAAAAAATGAAGAACACTTCAAGAACAATTTGAATCTAGATCTAGATCTAAAATTAGGTAAGCAAATCTAAGTCTACTCCCCTTTTACAAAATAGTGACATAAGCTTAAATACTCCGGGGGTCCGCGCCTGGAATATTCCCAAGATGCTCTGAAAATTCGCTCTTAAGTCCCTCGGCATCGATGGCAACGGCCTTAGAGTGCTCTTCTATGGGGCTCGGCATCGATGGAAGAGGATTTATCCCATCGCTGCCGAGGTGGTTAAGGAGTTGGGCCACTATAAGGCTCGGCATCGATGGAAGAGGATTTGTCCCATCGCTGCCGAGGCCAATAGTGGAGCATTGCCTTGGCTGCCTTCCTCTTGCTCGGGCAAATCTGGCTCTTGCTCGGGCAATGATGGGTTCTGCTCGGGCAAGTCTGCTCCTGCCTTGGCCATCGGGCTTCTGCTCGGGCAAATGAGTTCCTGCCTTGGCAATTTCAACTTCTGCTCTGGCCATCGGGCTTCTGCTCGGGCAAATCTGCTTCGGCCTTGACAATAACAGGTCTTGCTCGGGCAATTCTACTCCTGCTCGGGCGATGACAGGTTCCGCCTTGGCAAATCAACTTCTGCTCGGGCAAAACCTTGTCTCGTGCAACGAAAGCTCCTTTTTTGGCGATTTACCTACAAAATAGGACTAGAACACTATACGAGCAAGCAACGTTAATAATAACTAATAAGTAACTAAATTTAACTAAAACTAGATACTAGCGCACTCTACATTACATTCTCGGGTGCTTATCACCCTATCTGTTGAGCACTAGAGTCACAGGGTATTTCACAAGTCTTTTCCTTAGTGGCCAAAGTCACCACGATATCTCACGGGTCTTTTCCTTGGACTTTAATAAATATCAACACAGTCTATGGTCCCAAACACAAATAGAACAACGGCGAGCCGGAGGCACCTGTACCATGATTATTCTCTATGCCGTTGCAGAGTCACAATAATATTATGGAGCAACAAAAAATATGGGCAATCCAACAATCCTATTAATTTTTATCAATGAACCTTGTATGCCAAAGGGTACGTCAATTGCCAATAATTATGAGAGCAGCGAATAGGAATAATTATCATCGAATTACAACCAATAACGAACTGTAAAGAATCGATAGGCTCAAGAGAATTCCAAAAGAAGGGATCACATGCTTAACCACTCACCTCGATGTCCGAAATAGTGCAACCAAATGCGAAGGACAACAATATCCGCTATGGAAAAATATTGATTTTGAGTTTGCACATTTGCTTAAATAAAATATACAGTTTTTACTTTACTTGTTTCAAGTTGCTTAAAATATTTTTAATTAGGCTTCGTGTCCCATGACTGCTTCATGGTACACGGCCGGTCATGCTCCTGGATTTGGGGCATGACAAAAGTGGTATCAGAGCCATCCATGTACACGACCATGTGGGCCTTGGAGTTTGGTTTGATTTGGTTGTTGATTTGATTTGTATTGGTGATTATAGTGCTCAACCCCTCGCGAGGGCACAAGGCTATAAAATTGGGGAGATTGTAACATCCCGTCCCACATCGGAAGTCTACATGGATGATTTTGGGCATACAACAAATTTTGTGGGCTACTACTGGTACCTTGGGCTTAAGCTTTTGGGCCATGTGGTATGGCTAGTGGATCAAAATCAGGGTACTGGGCCAGTGGTCTGCTTGGGGCGTTACAACACACTCCATCTCTCTCCCTCGCTCTCGGCTTCTCTCTCTCTCTCTCTCTCTCTCTAGGACTATGAACATACATATATACATCTAGGAAAATCTAGGAAAGTAAGTCTAAGAGGGGAATTAGGTTCAAGGCTATTCTTTCTAGGCTTGCATGCATGACAAGGCTAAGTTTGCTTCTTTTGGAAGCAAAATGATGACTTCTTTTGGTAGTAAATGAGGGCATGAGTTGTCTTGTCAAATATATAAAAACATTGGCAAATCTAGCTTCCATTATCCAATGGACAAAAATTAAATTCCTCTAACATTTATTATCCAATGGGTAAAGAAATAATGATGATGACTAAGGTTGAAATGACCAGACATAGAGTATAATGATGATCTCTCTAGGTCTAAAAGGTTCAATTAGGGTTAGAGAGATTCATAAGGCTTAAAGATGATCAAAAAGGTCCATCTAGGGTTATGAAATTGTAACTAAGTGGATTGATAGTTTGGTTTCTCTAACTAATCGGTTGAAAAATAATTCTACTTGCCATGTAGGATTTCTAGCTAATAAATACTCCCTCCGTTTGGATTTAATTGTCCATAGTTCTATTCTAACTGGCTAAAAAACGGGTTATATCTTTGAATCTGTAATGAATTTTATATTGAATATGGATCTTGTTTGATAAGTCTCGATTAGTTCTATAATACAATGTTTTCGAAATCACGTAAAACATTTTAAATTGGAAGATATAATCGATTGAAAAATAACACGAACTCCAAAAAAGAAATATTAAATCCGAACGGAGGGAGTGTAATTTAAAGATTTTATTTAACTCGTTAGGAAGATATACAAGTGCTTTTATAAGCATACTTGTCTTTAGAAAATGACTAAATTGTTCGGTGCGAAAAGATAAAATTTTATAAGTCTCAAATCTAATTATGACGGATTATTAAAGTTAAAGCAAAATTTTAAAAGCAAAATTTCAAGTAATTAAAATAAAATTCAAATATTTAATAAAATTTTTACTTACTAAAAATCAGGATCGTTACAAATTTCCAAAGGATTGGTGCCAAAGCCAGGCTTCGGAGAGGACTCGAAAGATTGGTGCCAAAGTGAAATTAAGCACCAATCCTTCGAACCTCTCCGAACCCCTAGAATCATATAAGAACTAACTTATCAAAATAGACAACCAGAAAACTTATATGCAGCTTCTTGCTATCAAATTTCACACATAGAGACAGTATTACCAACAAAAATTCATGATAAACGAGGGTCGAGACCGGAATATATTTATTAAAACAACTATAAACGGTAAGGCATGCATGGGAATATGATGCCGTCAAATCTTTGTTCCTTTAGTTTTTGTAACAATTTCAAAGATTATAAAATTTTATTTTACCGTTCAAAAAAAAGGCATGCATGTATTACTATATATACAACTTCATCAAGAGAAAGAAAAAAGAAGTTGCGAAAACCAATAGTACTAGAAGGTGGTAATCCGTAATCAGTTATCACTATACCCATTTTTGGGATCTCTGATCTCTGATCTCTCTCCCATTGTCACAGCTTTCGTTGTGTTGTGTTGGTGTGCCGATGTCTTCGGTTTCCGATTATGGCTGACTTGCCACCGTTTAAGGCACAATACCGCCAGCGGTTTGGTTGTCGTTTTTCGTCTTTTTGTTTTTTGTCATGCATGCACACTCTTACATAATCACACATCGGATGTTAATTGGTAATGGCTTGAGCAGTTTTTCGTTCAATTTTTTGTCTCCATTCAAATTTTTATCACAAAAATTGATTTGAATAATTAATCAAGTCCTTACCAATATTCAGCAGAGCTAGTTATTAATAAAAAAATTTGCAAAAGAAATTATTAAAACAAATTGAACGATTCCGATAATTTGTGTGGAACTCTGATAGTTGATCCCATATAACCCGGTGTACATTTGGTGTCTACCAAATGATGTATCCATAGTCGGACTCGTGTAGGAATCTCAGTATGCAAAAGAAGAAGAAGGTATATTACCCATTAGGCACTATTAATTGGCCTGTTTTGCTTCTGATAGGAATATTATTTCCAAAAGTTATCCCATCTCTTGTCCCTTTCATTTTTAATTTTTTTTTAAATTTCACTTTCTTGTTTTTTCTTTTCTTTTCTTTTTTATCAACTTGAACATGATTTTTCAGAAGCTGGTCCCAGTCTTGGAATTTCTCTCAATGTATTGACTGATACCAACTCCGAGGATCGGCCAATCCTCGAAATTACCCATGCAATATGCGGATAATTATTTGCCAAGTGGTGCTGTAAAAAAAACATTAGGTGACAATTTCTCAATGGCTGAGAAATCTTTTAAGTATTTGACGCAGTGGAATTGATAAAGAGATTAGTTGTGTACAAATCGAACAAATGGAAAACTCGAGTCCATGAGAGAAAGAGACAAAGTTTGAATATTATTGATAAAAAGCTGCATATATAAATTTGGGACTTTTTCCTAAAATTGAAAACGGGAAAAAAAAAAAAGACTTTCCTAAAAAGAACCAACTAATAAAGAATTACGGTCCAAGACTTATATATTAACAAATCAAAACTTTTCTAAAAAGGAAAAAAAAACGTAAATTGAAGGAATTAGACCGAAAAACACCATCAATCACGAACTTAGGGTCTTGAACATTGATCGGAGCACAAAAATAAGTCCGCCCACCAAGGGAAGTTTGGGCCTATTTCGAGTTCGTTAGACTTTTGCCAAATCGGGTAATCGAAACCAAACATCGTTTGGGCTTCCAAGGCTTGATACGGTCCGACTGATCATAGAATTGGGCCTCCACGTATTCTACATCAGTATTTGAGTTGAAGATATCAAAAAAACAATTATTGCATATCACCTAGTTATATGTACAATAAGTGCTTTATAAATTATAATTTAAGTAATTATTAAGCAATAAAGAATCATTTTTTTTTTCGCAAGGTAAAAGATGTATCATTTTACATTTAAAATAGTCAAGCAGAAATATATTAAAAGCCATAAAAATAAAAGTTTGGAGGATCTGTTGTGGTGCACCACAAAAAATCACCCTAAATTTTTTGAAGCACAGCAAATTACAGTTTTTAACACCTACTTTTGAGGTACACGGTAAAAATGTTCCTATAGCTGGTCAATGCAACCATAAAAAATGCTAGTAAAAAAGTGCATTTTTTAAAATTTTACCTATTCATATCTCTTTCAACACTACATCAATACTCTCCATTTTACCTATCATTTATTAAAATAATATTTCTTTTTTAGAGAGAGAGAGAGAGAGGAGGAGAGAGAAAGTAATAGCTACCCATTTCTTCAAATCTATTTTACCTTCTCCTTTAACTCATCTACTGCATGTGACTTTTTGTGTTTTTATTAGGTAAAATAGCCAAAAAATGCATTATGCCTCGTTTGGTAAACTTGTTCTAAGTCTGGTCATGTTACATGATAGTAACTAATTAACCTTATTTTTGAAATTCATTTAAAACTTCAGAGTAAAAAAAAAGGAGAAAAACCAATGCTTCAAACAAAAATTCTACAACCACACACACTTACACAAAATAGTTTTACACATATATTCACATTCATGTTGAGATCCACACATGCTAAACCTTCGGTATGTGTGGCGTCCCCAAGTAAATACGAGTGTTTGTAGTGGTAGAAGAATTGATACCTCAAAACCTCCATTAGCTATGAGAGGAACATCCCCCAAAGTTCGTCCGGCTAGTTTGTGGGTTCGATTCTTAGAGTAAGGTCGTAAGAACATAATTACTTGAGAATTCCTTAGTCCTAATATGGATGACCTGTCTTTAACTGAATCAGAGATGGGATTAGGTGTTTTGCGTATAAATTGACCCAAACATCCTTGAGCGTCGGAAAAAAAGACTAATAATCAAGGATGGAGCCAGATGGACTAGTGGTGGTGGCGGCCACGATAAGAATTTTAGAAAATACAATTACTATATGTAAATAAAATATCCTCAACTTATATAAACCCACTACCGCTAGATTTTTTTTCATTATTTTTTGCTATACATTAGTCCTTAATTCTCCATTTTTTTTTTTCAAGAAAAGAGACCAAAAAAAATATTCCAAAACAAAACAATGGGCCAAAGTAAAATAATATAAATGATGAGATCTAATTAAGGATAAAACTCCGCACTTTGTTTTTTTTTCTTCTCAAAGTACTCTATAAGATAAAACAAAAAAGAATGGAAAAAAAAATCCAAAACAGCTTAACCTAAAGGTTATTTACTATAGTTTTTATTATGTGCAAATGACAAATATTATTTACTATAATTTTTATTATGATATTATTATTTTTATTTTTGTAGAGTTGATGACTATTTATATTATAATATATCTTTATATTTTTTTAATATACAATTCGTGAGTTAAAATTCCGAATCCATCCTGCTAATAACAGGAGGGCCCTAATTTTTGGAAATTTGCGAGAGTGGTGGGCAATTTGTAGAAATACCCAAACCCTCCGAACCCAAAAACACAAGCAAAAACCCCAACCCCGCCCAAAAAAACCAGAACTTCTGGGGGAGAAAACTTTAAAGAGCAACCCACCCCCCACCCCCCCCGCCCCGCTCTCCGACAGATTGTAACGATGGTACGCACTGTAATTATCTTCGAGCTTCCTCCGTTCGTCCTCAATGGATGGAATTCATATTTTTACGCTATTACTTCACCACGAGACACTGATCCGTAATGGGTTCGATTCCGTACTCTCTCTTTTTTTGTCTTTGATTTCAGTTCTCAATTGCGGCTATCAACGATACAGATGCGAAAGGCCAGTGGGAACCTTTAGCCCCAACTAAAGAAGCCCAGGCATGTCCCTCCCTCACCCCATCTTCTTCTCTCTATGTTCATATGAACACGTTTGTGTATATGTGTATATATATGTAAATATATATATATATATAGGTGTAGGTTGTCATACATTTCTCGTTTTGCGCTAAGGTGCGAAACCTATCGATGCGGTAAGGAAAACTGGAAAAGAAAAGAGTATTCGATACATGTGTTTAATGTTATGTTACCAAGATTTTGAAGTAATGCAACTAAACCATGTTACAGAAAAAGGGTTGTCTCCACTGGCCAGGGGTTTTGCTCCCACCGTGGAGGTCTGAGTTCGATTCTTGGGGGTAGGCCAACCAGTTGAGAGGTGAAAGTCCATGTGGGTAGCCTCATGAGCGCATCTAGCGGTTCCCCCTCCTAGCTGCTTCTAACTGCTTTCTGTCGGTGTTGGTTCCATGCGGCCTGCCCTAGGTAGATTAGTCGCATCCCATTTGGGTGTGGGGATACCTCCTATGTTGTAAAAAAAAAAAAAAAACCAAACAAAGCAAAACTAGACCTGTTCATGTAAATTTTCATGCGGCCGGCCGGCCCTAGGTGGACTATTCACAATTGTCCATTAGATCCAGAAATTTAAGAGAATGGGTGATAATTTTTCCGTGAAAAGTTTTTTTTTTTTTGGTGTGTGCGCGCGTGTTTGCTATTGATAGTTCAACAAGTCATGAGGCAGTAATGGTGACGTCTTACTTGAAGACAACCTTCTATCAGCTAGTTACCCCTAGTCAGTCCGCTATTACATTATATACATTATAAATGCTGTACTTTTGGCTGCCGGGAAGCCTATGGAACCAGAAAGTTAAAGAGCAGGGTATTTGAAAGAGGGGTTTGATTTATGTTGCCTATAAAAAGGAATAACCAAACCAAACCGAGCCTTATGTTCCAATCACTTGGGGTCGGCTACATGAATCATTTTCCTCTATTGACCTCTGTCAAGAGCCACGCCTATAAAAAGGAATAATACTACTAAATTATCTACTTGTTGAATTGCTTAGATTATACATATTGGTCTACCAGAACCAAAAATTCAAGAAAATAGGTGATAATCTTTCTTTTAAAAGTTCATATGAAGGTATGGGTGATATGTTACCTGAATACATCCACTCTAGTTTCCCCAATTCAGCCCACAAAAACATTAAATTATGGTCTACTTTAAATTTGGTTCTGGTAGGAAAAACTGTTGCAGAAAGCAAATTTTCACAGCTAAATAAAAGTGTCAATGAGTATAAACTATAGAATTTGATTCTTTACAATGTTTACCGGTTATAGACTATAGAATTTGTCATGTCCTTTAATTGTGTTATATGCTCATGCTTTTCTTTTGTTCCTGGCAAACTTCATGATGCTATCTCATAGTTTCCATATAGTAATTATTAATTGTTATTTCATGTCATGCTAAATTTGAAATGATCAATTTCAGGTATTTTTTCATATCTTATGTGGTGCTTTTCCATCTGGTCAATGCAGGAATTTCATCTCTCGCAACTGTATCACGAAGGACTTCTTAAATTACAAGCCAAGGAATATGAAAAGTCTCGCGAGCTATTAGAGTTGGTATTGAAAGATCCACTTATCTCCGGTGCTCAGGTAATTTGTTCTCCAAATGATCTCTAGTTGACAAGCAATTATTGAAGCAGTCGGCGGTTTCTTACTGATGCTTTTCGTTGTATTTAGGTGGATAGTAGTGCTAGTGACGGTCATCTTTTACAGCTCAGGTTTAAATTTAGCCTCTAACTATTATTCTCTTTAATTTTTTTCTATTATTGGTTTGTCTAATCTCTCTCTCTCTCTGCACGTTTAATTGTAGCCTCTACAACTCATTTACATTAATACAGCTATGGGCTTATTTTGTATTTCCCATATGACGTGCCAGTTACACTTTTTGTTCATGATATCTCCTTTATACACCTCATAGCAAGGCAATAAAGTAAGATGTTAGGTATAGGTACATGCCGAGTTTTCATTTATTGGTTGCAACTTTATTTTTTTAACAGATTTTTGGCGTTGAAGAACCTTGCCACTGTTTTTCTTCAACAAGGTCCTGCCCTTCATGAGAATGCTTTATGCTGCTATCTTCAAGCTGTAGAGATTGATGCCAAAGACTCTGTTGTTTGGAATCAACTCGGAACCTTATCATGCTCTATGGGCTTATTGAGTACTTCCCGATGGGCATTTGAGCAGGGGCTCTTTTGCAGCCCAAACAACTGTAAGCATTTTCTTAGCCTTTTGGTTTTAGTTAATCTTGAACAAGCATCTTTATTCGAAGTGCTGGAAGTCAGGTTCTTTCCTTTTGGACAATGCATGCAGGGAATTGCATGGAAAAACTCTTGGAAGTATTAATTGCTATTGGTGATGAGGTTGCTTCTCTTTCTGTTGCCGAATTAATTTTGAAGCATTGGCCTTCACATTCTCGAGCTTTGCATGTCAAAAATACCATTGAAGAGTCGGAACCAATCCCATTTGCTCCAAGAGGTATAGACAAACTGGAACCCAAACATGTTCGTCTTAAGTTCTTGGACAAGAGAAAATTAAGAGACCAAAATCTAGAGGAGGGTATTGCATCTAAAAAGTTGAACCAAAATATAGAATTGCAACTTTCAGAAGCTTCCTGGACATCCCTCGCTGATGCACTGTTGAGAATCTTACATCCGCCGACTGGATGCATTTCAGAACAAGGGTCTGACAAATTACACAAATCTGGTGACATTAGATTAGATATAAAATTGACACACTGTCCAGAAAATTCTATGGGGTGCATGGACAGGAATGGACCTAGTGTCATCTCAATTGGTGAAAGCATGTCCGTCAATGATTGTACCCCTGAGAAAGCAAGTATTTCTAGAGAAAAAGAAACAAATTTCTATGAAGAACAACCTCAAGAGAGACGGAGTAGTCGTCTTGAAAGGCTCAGGAGCCGTAAACCAGGTAAAGAAGAATTAGATTTTGCTAACAGAAAGGATCTGGGTAAAGTTGTATTTCAATTATTAGAACCTTTTATTTTGGGTGGAGAAGGAGATCAAGATAGCAATAATGTTGCGAGTTGTTCAGTACCTTGTCCTGACGCACAAGATACTGAATCTGATGATGTCACAAGATTTGTCAGGGAAGCTTCGAAAAACTATGGTGCTTATCACATGGGTCACTTGCTTTTAGAGGAGGTAGCAAGTAGAGCCATTTCATACCGGGACACCTTTACTAAGTTTTTGGAGTTGGAGAAATTGACAAGGCAATGGGCAAGGGATAGAACACCCGAATGTAGTCTTTTTCTTGCGGAGCTGTATTATGAATTTGGGTCGCATTCTTCCGACAACTCTAGGTCGTCTGACGACCTCATGGCTGAGGCATCTTATCATCTTTGTAAAATCATTGAATCTGTAGCCTTAGATTATCCATTCCACGTAAGTGGTGTCTTTGGGGATGAAACTATCTCTTTGACAGGTATCTCTCATTGCAATCCTGAAACTTCAGTTGCAACCAGTTGTCTGTTGACCGATAAATGTTCCTTCTGGATTCGCTTTTATTGGTTAAGTGGGCGATTGTCAATTCTGGAAGGAAACAAGGCAAAGGCTCAACAAGAATTCTCTATATCCTTGTCACTTTTGACAAATAAAGAACATATGGACAACCCTCTTGGGTCTCTTCACCTGCCACACTCCAAGTATAGTAAAGAGTTAACTGTGGATAGAGTTCTCCATGAAATTAATTTATTAGAGGTTGATTTCTTATTGAAGAAGCCTATCAGTGAGATGATTGAGAAAGAAAGGCATCTTGAGTGTGTAGATTTGCTTGCTCCCCTTCTCTTTTCTACGAAAGACATTCACCTTGGTATATCATGCGTTGCTGATAACAAAGGGGAAGATGTTGCTTCGGTTGAATTAGAGGCATTAGATATCCTAATCAAAGCATGTGAGAAGGCAAAACCAATGGACTCTGAGGTGTTTTTGAATTGTCACAGAAGAAAGCTGCAAATACTCTTGGTTGCTGCTGGCATGGATGAGTGTCTTGCTTCACATAAATCAATTCACAAGATGTCGGAGTTAAAACCACTTTCTGCTTGTGAAACAGAAGCAAATGAAAGCCCAAGCAAGCATTGGAATCAATTGGTTGCAGAAGAAGTGAGGGCAATCTCTCTCTGTGCCTCCCAAATGAAGAACTTCATCGATTCATCTGGAAAATCTGTGAGTCCAGTTTATATTACAAGAACTTGATATTTATATTACTCGTTGTTCATCTACTTTGTTTTCAAATGTATCCTAAAACACTGACGGACCATTGGACACAAAAAAAGTGCGAATCAAAACCATGGTGATGAGATCATGCTACAGCTGTATTTTTGTAGAAATTTCAATCATATTTGGTTTAGAGTTACTTAGACTTGGGAACTGAATTTTTAATTTTTGTGGGGGTCATCTATAAATTGATTACTTGAACTCAAAATTTGTACTTATTGCAAGATAACGAGTAAAATCTCAGTATTAGTCTCTAAAACCCAGAAGTTATCAGATGTTTCAATAGGTGATCACCTTAGAGGCCTAGAAACTCCAAATGTTCAATGCGCATCTTCTGTCCCGTAGGTCTATGAAGCATGATCTAGCAAGTGGTATTGATTTCTTGCTCAAGAATTGCTCATGCATTGTTGAGTGCATCCAAGATTATTGTTTAGTGAGTGTTGTCACTCTAGCGAATTTAGGGTCCACAACATCGCTGCATGATGGATAAATTTTATGAGTGCCAAGAACAGTAGGTGAAGTATCTTTGCGTATTAGCTTACACGATCATGCTAGTTATTGTTTTTAAAGATAAAATGTATTTTTGTTTTTATTGGTAAAACATATGAAAACTCTGAATTTCAGACATCTCCATTAATGATGCTTGTTAACTTTGAGCAACTAGCCACTAACTATAACACCTACTGTAAACTGATGATTCTTTTCCCAGCTTGCAAAGCGCATTAGTTGAAGCATCATCACGTAGGAACTTACAGAATCGTGTTAGTTATAATTGTGTAAGACAAATACGTGCCAATCGTTGTAGGCAAAATATATGAAAACTCTGAATTTCGAAGATTTCAGTTAATGATGTTGGATTACGTTGGGCAATCAGCACATAACTATAGAACCTAATGTAAACTGATAATTCTTTTCCTAGCTTGCGGTGCTGCTCATCTTATTGAAGTCTTATGTCCCACATCACTTGTCTAAGCCACCCATGTGTGGTATAATTTAGGGGCCCCACCATCCAATTGGTTTTGTTTGTTTGTTTTTTTTTTTTTTATCTGACTTTTTTTGGTTTTGGGTTGAATGTGTCCAAAATATGGAATTGCTGAAACAGCCAATGAAGCTCTCATGTTTCCAAAATAGCTAAGGACTCTCAGGGGGTTTCTACTTGTGTTCCAATCACCTGATCAAGTATTTATGAAGCATGTTGTAGCTAAATGCTTCTTCACCATTTCCCTTCACAACTTCGAACATGTTACATTTGTACATCACAGTACTTTGAGATATGAAGAAGCTGCTTTTGAAAGCTGTTCATAAAGGAGTTGAGTAGAGAGAGGAGAACCCTCTACTTGATTGTGTATTAGCGGAGATAAATCACTTCCTCAAAATGGCGTGGATATTATATTTTTCCAAAAGTGCATTGAGGGAGGAGGTGTTGTGATTGATGGACATCTTCATTGAAACAAAGGGAGTTTGAGATTCATTGTGCATTGAGGCCAGTGAATACTTACTATTCAGTTAATCGTCTATTCTTTTGTTCACTTTTCAAAAGCTCCAAATGCTATTCTTCCATTGCAGCATATGACTGTTTTGATTTTGCAGAATGTGTTTATTGCGAATCTTATGATGCTGAGAACCGCTGGTGATATTCAGTCTTTGCTGCTTGCTCTCATGTGCAACATTGCAAACATTTACTTTTCAAAGAAGTCTTCTGTGTCTGCAGTTTCAGATCAAATTGAACGAAGCCAAAGATGCTGCTTTATTGATGCAGCCATTGCTTTCTGGAAGCTTCAACATCTGAACCCCAATGTCCCTATCAAAACTCAAGTGAGTTGTACCAATTGACAATGAAACATGCTGCGAACTTAATGCGGTGCTTCATTCTTTTAACACTTAGTTTCATGGATGTATTATCTCAGATTGAATTGATCGTGGCGATGCATGACTTGCTCGCTGAGTGTGGGCTTTGTTGCGCAAACGGAGATGGTGAAGTGGAGGAGGGGACATTTCTTAAACGTGCAATAAAGCATTTATTGTCTTTGGATATGAAGCTTAAGTCAAACCTTAACAATTCTTCTGACAAGGGACTGGAAACAATGCAACGTGAAGACCAGCTTCCCCACAATAATCATGACAAGTCATCTGTAGATATATCATCATCAGATGCAGCAAATGTTGCTACAGCTGCGGGGAATTTTGCCATGGATCAGTCTGATATGGATAAAGAAGAAAAAGCAAGCAGTCAATTTAATGAATTGGGTAGTGAACTAATTGAAGATGAGAGGGAGGAACTTGAGTCAGGAATTGATAGTGCCTTGGACCAATGTTTTTTCTGTTTGTACGGTCTGAATCTAAGATCAGATTCATCATATGAAGACGATGTAGTGCTACACAAAAATAGTAGTCGTGGTGATTATCAGACAAAGGAACAGTGTGCTGATGTTTTCCAGTATATACTGCCATATGCAAAGGCTTCATCTGTTAGTGGATTTTCTGTTCCATTATTTCTCATTTTTCCAGTTTCATTGTATTTTCCGTGTGTATTAAACTTAATTATTTGCAGAGGGTATGCATTGGTTATTGCCCTTCAGACTTCCATTTGACTGCAAGTATTTTTGTGTTGCAGCGAACTGGACTGATAAAGCTCCGGAGGGTATTAAGAGCCATACGCAAACACTTTCCACAACCACCAGATGATGTTTTGGCTGGAAATGCCATTGATAAATTCTTAGATGATTCACATCTGTGTGAGGATAAACTCTCAGAGCAAGCTGGGTCCGATGGGTTTTTTGATTCTATTATGAAGATAATATTTCCCAATGGGGAAAGCATCAAACAATCTAAGGCATCATCACTAGGGAGGTATTCATCTACAGATTGCAATGTTTACGTCTGATTTGAATTTCATTTTGCTTCAAATGGATCCTTGAGTACATGGACTTTTAGTACTGAGAATGGACTATCTATTTTTTCTGGTGTCAACTGATTGCAGTTCTGACCCATATTTGGAGGTTTATTGCAACTTGTATTACCACCTTGCACAGTCTGAGGAAACAAGCGCAACTGATAAATGGGCTGGGTTTGTAATAACCAAGGAAGGGGAAGAATTCATAGAGCACAATGCAAACCTCTTCAAATATGATTTGCTCTACAATCCTTTACGCTTTGAGAGTTGGCAACGACTTGCCAACATTTATGATGAGGTGAAGTTGCTGTTTATTCCCTTTCTCATCTTGAATGATGTTGAAAAATGGAAGAGAGAAAACCTTATTCTTTCGTAGTTTCAGAATGCCCCCGGTTTAGATGTCTGATATTCTTCATTCCTCTTTGCCTTGGTTCTATGTATTCAGGAGGTGGATTTACTGCTAAATGATGGTAGTAAGCAGATAAATGTTGCAGGATGGAGAAAGAATGCTACTTTGCCTCAAAGAGTAGAGACAAGTCGTAGGAGAAGTCGGCGCTGTCTATTGATGACTTCAGCTTTGGCAAAGACACCAGTTCAACAGGTTCTACCCAGATTGATGTTGGTTTAGTAGTATATAGTTGACTAGACATGGTTTGTAAATTGAAGAAAACAAATGCAATGGCAAACAATTTCAATATACAGGTCCACCAAGGCATGTGATGGTATGCTGTTTGGGTAATTACACATGTCGGTCATCTGATGTTGTGTTTCCAGAAAACCCTAGCACCCTAGCAATTTCTGTGTTAGAATGCATGTTCGGAAATGTGCTACATCTTCATTCCATCGATGACTAGCAATCCTAAGCTATTCCAAAGCTTTCCCTTAAAGGAAAAAGTTATAAAGTAACTAGGGAAAAAATCAACTAGAGTGAAGGGTTGACATAAACAGTGCATGACAAGAAGAATGCACATAACCCTCCTGGAATTTTTCGTACAAGAATAAGCTGAAAGATTATACATTGTGCTATTGCATGTTTCTTGTTTGGATGAAGTACACTTAATATCGCAATATGTGGGGTGGGGTGGTGTTCACTCTAAACTCCTAAACTTCTCTCATTTGATATGGATTGTTTGGCTTAGGATGGACTTGCTAGCTCTCCTCTTTCTTTCCTTGTCACTGCACAAGAAACGCACGGTTAGTGCCTATTGACCGGAAGCAGCTGGCGGGCACTTTGATGACTAAGTTAGTTCCAGTACAGAGAAGGGAAACTGAACTTAGTAGGAGAAGGGAGCATACCACTTAGAGTTTATCCTGGTAGTATTTATAGGAGAACGTGGCCAAGGTGTAATGTGTACGCACGCCACCTGGCAAGATCATGTTGGTGCTACATGGCCAAACCAAATTAATTGCTCCGTATCGGCGTGCCTCTGATCCCACTGCAGTTTGTGGCTGTGACCTGACCATTACAGAGCATAAAGCTGTTGTATGACAAGGGTCCACACCACGTGGCCGGACCGTACGGTTGTAGCTTCGCATGCGACCGCCCTGACCATTCAAGAGTTCATGGGCAGAGCGGCCCGGTCAGCCGGCCGGATGATGGCTGCCTAGACCGAACGGGTGGAGCGGCCTAGTCGGTCGGATGGATGATGGCTGACAGGACCGAATGACAGACAATGGCTGGCCAGATTGAACAGGCAAAGCTGCCTGGTCGGCCAGACGGATGATGGCTGGTCGGACTGAATGAGCGGAGCGGCCTAGTCGGCTGGACGGACGATGGCTGCTCGGACTAAATGGGCAGAGCAACCTGGTCGGCCGAACGGATGATGGCTGCCCGGACCAAACGAGCGGGGCGGCCTAGTCGGCCGGCCGGATGATGGATTCCCGGACCTAGACTTTCCAAAAATTAGAGCCTGCAATCCAGCCCGCTATAAAAGCCCCTCAACTCCTGGGTCTAGTCTATTGTGACAAAGCGAGGGGTTGATCAATGTCTTTTGGTCGGTGGCCTGCGTCGTTCTAGTTCTTTATTGATAGCCTTAGATCGTGCTGGCGATGCCCGACGACTTTCCATGCGTCATCCTTTTGGTGGTTGGTATTATTATTAGAGGGCGGGCCGCACATGTTGGCTCAAAACCCCAATGACACATCCTAATGTTGTCTCGTCAGTGACATGGCTATTTGTGATTGGAGAGAGTTTGACCTATTGCTATGGTCTTTTGATATCGGCGAGCCTGGGCAGTAAAAAGGGTTGAAGAATCTGACTAAACTTCAATGCGCCAAGCCCTAACTTGGCAAGCGTTTGAGAGAATATATCTAAAACAGCTCCAAGAAGACCAAGACCTGTCCCGAAGTGCTTGTATGACTTCCTAGGTTTGCCCAATATATGTACTCAACCCCTACTTTGGGTTAACTCTTGATGGAACCCTCGGCCTAAGCCAAATTATCTTTATAGATATATGGAAAGTTTGGATGATTGATGCCCTTGCTGGTGTTTATTAGAGATCCTCTTGACTTGAAGAAAGCTGAGTCGAGTGTCAACATATATGGAGGGCTAGGCGTACCGAATAGGGGTGATTCAGCGTTAGAAGCCCGCAAGAGTGAACACTTATGTTCTCAGGGCCAGGCATACCGAATGGGGGTGATTCGGTGTAAGATGTTGCAAGGGTGAACACTTAAGTTCTCAAGGCTAGGCATACCGAATAGGGGTGATTCGGTGTTAGATGCCGCAAGAGTGAACACTTAAGTTCTCAAGGCCAGGCATACCGAATAGGGGTGATTCCGTGTAAGATGCTGCGAGGTGAACACTTAGGTTCTCAGGGCCAGGCATACCAAATAGGGGTGATTCGGTGTTGGATGCCGCGAGGGGTCAACACTTAAGTTCTCAGAGCCAGGCATACCAAATAGGGTTGATTCGGTGTAAGATGTTGCGAGGGTGAACACTTAAGTTCTCCAGGCCAGGCATACCGAATAGGGGTGATTTGGTGGAAGATGCCGCGAGGGTGAACACTTAAGTTCTCAGGGCCAGGCATACCTCAAGCTGCTCGAGGCCCCGTTCCGGTTACACTGTCGCCGCCGCTCCTCCTCCTCCTCGTCTTCCTCCGGTTTGTTATCTTTGTTGGTGATATCGGCATTGGGGGCCGAGGAGGAGGAGTTAGGAGAGGATAAGGGTGGGGACGGCGTAATTCATTTTTAGGGCTTGGACGGAGTTACCGACGAGGGTGATGTGGCAACAACGGGGGTAGGGGAGGGTGGTGTCAGCGCGCGCGGCGAAGAACATCGTGGAGAGGCAGTCCTTGCATAAGCCGTGGCCGCATTGGAGGAGGAGCGGGTAGCGGTCGTCCTCGTAGCGGGTTTCGCAGACAGAGCAATAAGGGATCTTCAATTTGTTTTTTGAGGAGAGAGATTGGGTTGGGTTTTTGGGAAGGTTTTTGAGAGAATTTAATTAGAGAGGGGGGAAGGAGAAATGGTAAATCCATGGATGAGAGGTGGTGAGGTGGGGATCAAGGGGGAATTTGGTGTGAGGATGGTTTAGGAGAGAGAAAGGGAGAGGGGGTTGTAGAGAGAGAAAGAGTGTGATGACAGAGATGAAGCACGAGAAAAGAACCTTTTTTTTCCTAGAGAAAGCTAGTAAAACAAATCTCCGGACACGACGACGGCTCTCCGGGGAGAACTTTGGACACAATAAGAGTCGTTTGATTTACATGCTAACATCTGAGCCCTTCGAAGCACATGAACCTGGTCGTTCGATGTACATGCAACATTTGAGCATACCTCTTAGAGTTTATCCTAGTAGTATTTAAAGGAGAATACCTGTCTTGGTGGCCAAGGTGTAATGTGTACGACCGCGCCACATGGCAAGACCACATTGGTACTACATGACCAGACCAAATTAATTGCTCCGTATCGGCGAGCCTCTGATCCCCCTACAATTTGTGGTTGTGACCTGACTATTACAGAGCATAAAGCTGTCATACGACAGGGACCACACCACGTGGCTGGACTGTATGGTTGTCGCTTAGCATGCGATTGCCTTGACCGTTCAAGAGTTGATGGGCGGAGCGACCCGGTTGGCTGGATGGATGATGGCTGCTCGGACTGACGGGCAGAGCGGCTTGGTTGGCCAGCCGGACGGGCGATGGTTGGCCGGACCGAACTGGCGGAGCGGCTTGGTTGACCGGACATTTGGTCCGGAGTGGCCTGGTTGACCGGACGAATGATGGCTGCCCGGATCGAACCGGCAGAGCGGCTTGGTCGGTCGGACGGATGATGGCTGCCCAAACCGAACAGGCGGAGCGGCCTGGTCAGCCAGCCGGCACATGGCTGGCCGGACCGAGCGACCTGGTTGGGCGGACGGATGATGGCTGGCCGAACTGAAGGGGCAGAGCGGCCTGGTCAACCGGACGGATGATGGCTTCCCAGACTGAACAGGCGGAGCAGCCTGGTCGGCCGAATGGATGATGGCTGCCCGGACCGACTGGAGTTTCTAAAAATTAGAGCCCACAATCCAGCCCACTACACAATATATAGAAGCCTACCCCTGCGGTACCTCAGTAACTCAGTTAAAGACATGGGGCACCAATCTCCCTCCTCATACTAGATAAGTTAGATGCCATGTGACGATTGTTTGGATGGGTAACCATTTGAATGGACATTGAATCCAATGGTTAGGCCATTCTGATAATTTTTTTGATGCAGAAAATCTCCCAAGTGTGGGTGTATCTTGTGTTGGATTGTGCACTTGCAAGCACCAGTAGCTTCTTGTGGAAATCGTGTTAATCTTGGATGCTAAGATGAAAGTTGGTTTCATCTTGGTTCTTAATGGTCTTTTTTTTATCCCAAGGTGAAGGTTGTCAGCAGTCAAATACTTTTTGTTTGCTTGCAGGGTGAGATACATGAATTATTGGCATTAGTGTACTATGATGGCCTTCAAAATGTGGTTCCGTTCTATGATCAAAGATCTGTTGTACCCTCAAAGGATGCAGCATGGATGATGTTTTGTCATAACTCCATGAGACATTTTAAGAAGGCTTTTGCCCACAAGTATATCTGTTTCTCCCATTTCCTGTTCTGTTAAGTTTTCGATTTTCATCAATTGAAATGAAGCAACAATATTCAGAGTTACTTTTTTTTCTTGCAGGGAAGATTGGTCTCACGCATTCTATATGGGTAAACTCTGTGAAAAGCTTGGATACTCATACAAGGAATCCGTTTCGTATTATGATAAAGCTATTGAGTTGAATCCATCAGCCTGTAGATGCTGTCTACAGGATGCATGCCTCACGCTTGAAATTACTTTGTACATGTGGTAAACAAAATAGAGAGGCTCTGAAGGTAGTCCTAGTGTGGAACTTTTCTTTGTTTTAATTTTTTTTTTAACTTTTCGCTAAATTGCATTCAGTGTAAATGTGCATTTATTCTTATCTCATTGTGTTTAAATTGCACTGGCAGAGGAAAGATATCTATTATTTAATATGCTTATCTGCCTAGTCATGCAGGAAGAGATACAAAACTCATAATGACTAAATGCACACTACACTCTGGCGCATGATTGAATCATTATTTCTTCATCGTGACTTTTTTTGCCTTTAGGCTCCGTTTCTTTTGATGTAAGTAAAACCTTCACGTGAAAATAGTTTACATTCTTTTGTTTTCTGGCCTTTTTTTTTTTGCTTGGAAAAAATATTTTCTGGAAATAATAATCTCTAATGGGATTGCCACATCTGAATTCTTTATATTTTTAGTTTCCTCCAAAATCTCAACTGGGACTCACCTGATATTCTACACTCATAGATTATTCAGTCTCTCTACTTGGTTCTTTCTACCTTGTCATTGTATGCATCATGATTTCTCTTCCAAGTGGATCGACGAGACTGGCTTCTGTAAAGAGCAGTGCAATCCCTGGTTGTGGTACGGAGAGATGAAGAAGTGATGACACGACGTGATGGATGTTTATAAAACAACTTACTGAAATTCGTTGAGTTAATCATTTTACGGATTTTTGCTGCAGATTGGTTTACAATTAAAACCTTTTCCTCTAGTAATGCACAACCAAACACAGGAAATTAGGAAAATATTTTACAAAATATATTTTCAGTCCAAACAAATATATCCATTACTGTAGATCATATTTATACACTTGCACAAAAAATATAGGAGAGTTTCCTTGTCTTCATGATTCTTGTGTCTACCTCAGGTTGTTGCAGAATATTCCTTTAGTCAACCAACAAAGGAGAATGTCATGAATATATTTAACAAAATGGGTCCTGAAATCCCAGATTTGCATATGGATGTAGAGGATAAAAGCATTCAAGCTAATCCAGAGGATGCAAAGCTAGTAGATTCACATCTATTGGAAGAGGTGTGGTCTATGCTCTACAGAGATTGCCTTTCTGCACTTGAAACTTGCGTGGAAGGAGATCTCAAACATTTTCATAAGGCGAGATATATGCTTGCCCAAGGGTTTTACAGAAGGGGTGAGAGTGGAGATTTGGAGAGGGCAAAGGATGAACTTTCCTTTTGCTTTAAGTCCTCTCGCTCTTCCTTTACAATTAACATGTGGGAGATTGATAGTTCAGTCAAAAAGGGAAGGTACAAATCTCATATTAACGTTTTCATTTGAACTATTTTTGTAGCACATTTGTTCCCCACATGATTTTGTTTTATGTTTGGCTCCATGAAATAATTTAAAGGAAACAGTGAAGTCACATGGTTGGGTAATTGAAGTAACAATGGAAGCCACTGTTATGACCTAATTGAGCTATTATTGTTTCGGTTTAAAAAGATCCAACATATGTTAGTAATTAGCCGTATAACATCGACTCTTCTATGCCCCAGTATAAACATGACCACCAGATAAGTTTACTTTTTTTTTTTTTTTTGATTGGCCACCAGATAAGATTACTCAAGGAGATGAAATATTTGCGCAACCCTGGTACTCAAACTAGACAGCGTTATCCTCTTTTTGTTTACTATTTTGAAGAAAGAGAGGCTCACAATTCATATTAAAAAGACCTCTTCCACGGGTGGGAGATGGAATCCTCTTCTTTTTTTCCCCCGTAATTTTAATTTATCTGTTCCTTAGTAATAGCAAAAAATCTTGTCATAGCACCAGGAACCACAAAACATATTTAAACGTACAAGACATGTCTTTTCTCATGTACCAGATATTTGGATTCATTGTCCAGCTATCTAATATTTATGGTTTAGGGAGATTCGACGCTTGAACATACCCCCACATCAGATGCCCATGCGGCATGCCCGAGTCCATGTGTGTTAGACAAGTATATCTCACCCTTCTTGACCGCATCTTTACAAAGATGAATAAGCTGATTTACCATGATTAGGCCTTGTGCAAAATAATTCTTAATGCTTTGAATGGGTACCCAGTAAGTCAGTAACAATTGGTGTTTTGGCTCTAGATGTAACTAATATTTGAGGTATGCTGGGTTCAAAAAATATTTTCTATCCAGAATAAAGGGGGAAAAAACAAAAATAAAAGGGATTACAGAACTTTTAATTGAATTTTTTTTTTTGCACTAAATTCAAAAGCCAGTTGACATGCCTTTCCTCATCCACTTTCAGACGCAAACCACCAAGTGCTTCTGGTAGCAAAAAGGTCCTTGAAGTGCACTTACCAGAAAGCTCACGCAAATTTATCACTTGCATCCGGAAGTACATTCTGTTCTATTGGAAACTATTGGAGGAGACCGGAGACATCTGTACTCTTGATCGTGCTTACATCTCTCTTCGAGCAGATAAGAGGGTACAGCCGAATTTTTCATGTTAATCATTTGCTTGATTACACATTGTAGGGAGACTGAATGTCAGTGTCAAGTGCTTGATTCCATGTATGTCGTAGAGTTACTGATAGTGGCAACTGTCTAATATGGAGAAATCATGGCTCTTCGTTGTGCTAGGAAGTGGATCTGTAGAAATCTTAGCGTCATTTTTTGTTCCTTCTAGGTTTAGGTCTTTTTCTTCTGCAGTCATTTCCCATGCTTAAGTTACCTTTCTTGTTGAAGAGATCCTTTATTGAGGGGATTTCCTTATTATTTGCTCTTATTTTTTTGGGTGGCCAAATGCTACGACACCTTTGCTGGTGCAACGACAAGTTTAGCTGCTCTGACATTTTTTCCCTTCAACTTATGCTATTTTGCTTCTTCAGGCAGCCTTTTTTGACAACACTTGCAATTTTGTTACTGAGTACCCCTTTTGGACCAAAAATTCCCTGCACTTTCTTGAGGTACATGTTCAACGGCTTTAGCCAAAGAGAGTGAATGAGGGGGTCTTCAGTGTGAGGTTTTGTAGGTTTAGGATAGAAGATTAGAGGCAGCAAAATAAAATTGGAGAGACAAACTAGAAAGTGGTTCCATGTCGGTATGAGACGAGATGGTAGTGAGGGTAAAAATGTCAGAGCAAGTTGCATGTCCCTTTTTGGTGAAATTTTGGTAGTCCAATGTTTTCCATGAACACAGGAGCTCACAACTTTTTGGAACTTTTTACTTTTTGGCCAAAAGAACTGCCTATACATGATGTTATCACCTGATTTCTAATATAATTATGTATCCAGTTCTCCTTGTGCCTTGAAGATCTTGTTCCAGTAGCTCTCGGGAGGTATGTTAAGGCCCTAATTTCATCCATGCATCAAGCTGGTAATGTTGGCTCTGGAGCTGCAAGCTGCCCTGAGCATCTTTTGGAGAAAATTTTCGCCTTGTTCGTGGAGCAGATGAACTTATGGTCAGATATATGCTACTTGACCGATATCAGCAGCTCAGAATTATCCGAGAGCAGCTTATCTGGGTGAGTGATCATGGAAAACTTATCAAATATACTTTTCTCCGAAACATAAGAAGTCTGAAAAAATTTGAAGTGATCATCGCCATGTTACTTATTATGAACTGAAAATCTTGGACACAACCTATGTATGTCTGTTCCTTTCAGTTCATTGCCTCAATACGCATTTATGTATGAAAGTATTCGCTGAAGTTTTTGTGGCTGGATTATCACATATAATTTTGAAGTCTCAAATTCCTAGAAGTTCTGGCACTTAAAAGTTCTAGTGTTCTGAGTTGGCTAATGTGTTGATTCAACGAATCATACCTTGGGCTGTTTATATCTTTAGGAAATAGGCTGTTTAGATCAGTGTTGATTCCAACATTGATCTACATGAAGGAAATAGGCCCCTGCCCTCTTTGTACAAAGGTTAACATTTTGATTCCTTTTTGCAGATATCTCCACCAATATATTCAACTGTTGGAGAGTAATGTCAGGGTGGAAGTACTTGAAGGAATAAGCGAAAAGATACGGAAGCGTTTGAAGAACTCAAAGTTATCGACTGGTGACTGTGCCAAAGTATATAAGCACATCTCTGTTGCCTGGTATCGGTCACTTGTAATTAGCCTGACCTTGATCACGCCGTTAACTTCTGGTGTCACAAGTGAGATTCAGGTTCCTAATCAATCAGATATGTGTTCAGAGAGTAGCCAACTGCTGTGTGTTGATATACAGACAAAAGAATTGTGGAATTCTTCGCTTGAGGACCCAAACCATTTGAAAGACCTTGAAATAAAATGGGACCCGTTGTTGTCTAAGGTCAAGAATGTCCTAATCAAGAAAGCTTCAGTGCAAGATTTGGACACTGCTGCTACAATCCTTAGATGTTCTTACAACTTCTGTAGGGACACATCCTGTGGGATGCTTCCGCCAGGTTTCAACCTGTACACGGTGCCATCTCAATTAGAAGCAGCAGGACACTTCTATCCAGGCATTGATGGAGTCCACCTTCTTGACCTAAGCATTCCGCGTAAGCTTCTTTTGTGGGCCTATGCACTTTTGCATGGCCGTTATGCAAACATCTCAGCTGTTACAAAGTATTGTGAAGAACATGCCAAGGTATTTGATCCAATTTTGTTTGTAGAGGTCTTTGGTTGACATGCCAAAATGAGTTGAACTCTAAATGAACCCAAAGGTCATTTACTGGTGTCTGTTTTTATAGAAACACATTTTGAGCTGGAAAAGTTCTGTGCTGGTGCTTCTCTTCTCCAAATGCTCCATATTATCAGTTATTGCTTCAATTTAAGAAAAGAGGAGTTTTTCTACCATTACCACCTCAGTTGCGATCAGCACCAAGAAATGCTTCTCCTTCAATGTTTGCTCTCACGTTTGGCTGCTTCTGTGATTGACATAATTTTGGTTTCGGTGTGTGCAGAAGCAACCAACACAAACTTTGGCCATGGTCCTTTTGCATTAGCACATATAGGGACAGTCTTGGATGATCACATAATTAACAGTAGCGCATATGGGGTATTTACGACTTTATAGAACTAATATATCTTTTGGATCATGGTCTTATATTGCAGTCGAAGCTCAAAAAGGGTTCTGGAAGCTCATCAGGGCCCTCCAATACAAGTACGCCTGCTGCCGTCACTTCTCATAGAGGTCTACTTTGTCTTACTTCTTTTGGTCTTCATTTTTTCATGTTTCTGATGTTGCTTATTTTCTATTCACTTGCACTGCCCTCAGATGCCAAAACACCTGTAACTTGGGGAAAACTGCTGTATTATAAAACTTTAAGCCTTTCCAGATTGTAGTTTTTCCTTCCTCCCACTTTCACCACCTATATGTTTATGTGTTTTAAGGCCCTATTTTATCGTTTTTCCGAATCAGTTTGCTCCCACTTTTCAAAAACTTGGCTAGTTGAAAGTTCTCGAAGCTCGTTTTCGATTTTTTTTTTTTGAAGGGAACCCACTATTGAGAAAGCATTAATGAGCGTTTTTTTTCAAATTCTCAAAAATCATTCAGTCAGAAGTGAATAAGATATGAACACGATGTGTTTATAATGTGTCTGAATCCGAAAACGGTTTCTAAAAATGTTTTGCAAAACTTATTCTGAATAGAACTACAATGATGGCTTAGAACTATCAATATTTCTGGTCCCTCGTTTCAGTACTCTGTCCTGGTTTAATTGAATCCACTGGATTCTTGCTCATGGAATCCACTCTTTCTTTCTTTCTTTTTTGTTTTGTTTCCTTTCTTGGCCATTGGAGTGACGTAGTTAATGCATCAACCATAGCTGCTGATTGTCATTCATAATGCTGATATTGTAGTTGACGAGAAAGATGGAACGAGTAAATGCAGTGAAGCTGATGCTGCTCCACCATCAAGCGCCATGGCATCTGCTGCTCCATCATCAACCACCGTGGCATCTGCTGCTCCACCATCAAGCACTGCAACTCCACTATCAAGCATTGTGGCATCTGCTGCTCCACCATCAACCACTGTGGCATCTGCTGCTTTGCCCCAAAATGGGAGTGACCAAATTATGGTATCTGCTTCGTTGCCTGAAAATGAGAGAGCTCCAAGTGCGTCGTCCCCTTTCCCTGAAGCTGAGAGCACAAGTGGTCCAAACTTACCTTCAAGTGGTGAGAACTATGAGATTTTATCGGCTACTTCGCATCTGCTTCGCTTGAATAACACTGCTGAAGACAGTAGCAATGTGGATACGCTGGATGGAGCAGATCCTGCGTCATGAACGTGTATATATGCACGTGTCTTGCCATATATGTGCCTTGACCCGGTTTCATTGGAGGTATGGCTTTGCAATCGAAGAGCGTGTATATACGAGTGATGCATCAGGTTTTTTTTTTTTCTTGCATAATGTATGGTAACGTAGGAGACTGCTGCTTCTTGTTGTGAAGAGCTGACATGAATGTTCATATCTGATGACCGCTACATAACAAGAGGTAGCATGAGTCTTTGTATCGGGTTAGTAAACGAGGTTTGTGTTATGTCAATTGGAGAATCCGAGTTTCATAATTTTATGCTTTTTGATGGTATAAAACGCATTCCCCTCAAACCATCTTTCTGTTGTTTGTTGTCAAGTATAAGAGAACCTTTAGGCAGGTTGTTTGACAGAAAATATAGTGGTTTTGTGACGTTTGTTTCATTCATTATCCCCTTGCTGGAAAGAGTCTTTAATCTGCATTGCGTCATATTGTATCGATTGTTTCGTAGCCCCCACACATGTATGTGGGTCTCGCCACCTCCTCCTGCTTATTACTTCCTACAACACATTTACGTGGATTTCATGCATTTGAAAGTCCCACAATGGTGTGTAAATTCGAGCAATGACTTGAGGTTGCAATTCTATTAGAGAGATTTTGTATATATATAGAACTTGAATGTTTCGATTAATGTATTGGAAGACGCAAGGCCATGTTTGGTTGGTTGGAAGACGTACAATATGGTTGTGCCAATTCTAAAGGCACATCACGTCTTGAGCTGAAGCTAATAACAGTCCTCCCAACGTTACAATACGTGGCGTTTTTCAGCTTACTGCATTTTGTGATCATAGTTGGCTGAGTTAAGTGATTTTACAAAGCCGCAAGTATTAAGTAAAAGCTGCAACAAATATTGTGACAGATTCTAAATACTGGAAAAAGATGCAAGCAAGCGATCCAGAAACTGCAATGAAAAAGGACTGCTGCTGGGTTCCAATGCATTAGACTTTCCCTTAAAAATCATTCAACTTATTCACATGCTGCGGCATGTAAATTGAACATCCACATGACATCAGTGATGAACATTGAAGTCAATTGCCCAATCCTTCAGTAAAAGAGAGGAAACTCATAAATCAGAAGTGCACTGGATTCGCATCCGTTTAAGAACTACATCTAAGAACAACCATGTTCCTCAGTATAAAACCCCACTATACGTCCAATTGAAATCCCAGCGACAATCTGGAAAAAAACCATACATTGTTGTAGTTCGCTAGTTCCCAGCAAATAAAACTGTTCAACTCAGTAACGAGCTGAAAGCTTACTAGATCTACTAGTCGGACACAACAGTTTTAAGGGGCAAAGAGCTTTCAACTTCCTTGGTGGCAGAATTCCTTTCTGCAACCACTTTCGACATTCCAAACATCTGAAACACAGCCGAGATATCAATCAGCAGATCGGACACAACGAGTATTCCCAGATTTAGTCCTAGAGATGGCTAGAATCATGGAGTTGGACTAACCTTCTGGATAGTTTTCTTAAAGCAAGTCTTGTGTTCATCCATTGACGCATGAATAAACTCATCAATGTGATCCTTCACATCCTCCAAGAAAGTAGCCTCTTCCGACTTCTTCTTTCGGCACGAAGTGGTAGCTGGATTTGTGGCAGCTGGTTGTTGCTTTTCATGTTGACTTTGTTCCATAGCCATTTCTGCATAGGACAAAAGAAAGAGCTCAAAGACATCAGGTAAACAAGGTAACTTCAAATTGATGTTGGTCGAGCGAGTCCCAAGTGATACAAACACGAAATCAGAACTTTATACAGATATGTATTAATACCTACAAATGCTATAACAATCCTGTCATCAACAATCAACTCTTCGGATAAAAAAAAAAAAATCAACTCTTTGTAGCAAGTTTTCTTAGGTCATATATACTATATAGACAAATAGGCACTTTCTATAACCACACACACACACACAAAGAGACCTTCCTCTCTACCTCCATTCCTTCTATTTGTTATCCGTATAAAATCACCATAGACTGTCCAAGTCTTCCAACAATCCGACTAGTTCTCAAGTAAAACATACATAGCAAAGCACAAGGCAGGCATACAATTTATAGGGCTACAAGCCTAAACCTGTTCACACAAAAAACTACCAATTGAAGAGTCTAATGTTCTTCTTGCTACCACAGGATTCCCAAATATTATCACCAGCACAAAACATCAACACTGCAAATAAAACAAACAACTTTCACCACCATTGGCACATGCTTTAAGCATAATGAAACCAGAGGCAGAGCAACAGTGGCCACCAGAGACAAACTGAATGGGCTGAATATCGTAGATCCTAAACCACAAGAAGCCCATCCCATGAATCATCAAGGCTCCAAATCCACTTTCTCTGGCTCTTTGTAGAGCCCAGCAGACCAATTACTTCGACTTCATTTATGATTGCAATTCTGATTCTAAAGTGCCATTCCGATATGATGACTTTGAGTATTTGGAGCGCACCAATTCAGCTGTGAACTACGATTCTGCACTAGACATTGCTACCCACCATCACAAGACCAAGTAAGGCAAATTGACTAAAGCGTCCCTGAGGTCAAGCTTTCACTCCGCAACACATTCGGTCCACTTAGACAAGCTCAACTACAGCCCCATTGCTTATTATCAACTTCGGATAACAAATCATGTGATTCCCTAACATAAATAGCACCAAGTAAATGAAAGTATTCATATAAAATCGTCACCTATCAAGTGCACACATCCCACCCACCCAGTCACAATGATGTTGGTTGTATTCACGATCTAGAACGACAAAGTCATGCGTAAAAGTACCTATAGTTTACCTTGATATACACCATCAATCAACTACTAAACCTAACCAGGAGAACTCAATATATACAACATCCTTATGAATGGAAAACTAAATCCACGCAGACCCAAATTTTCGTTGGGGCAAAACAAGACAGAATCACTCTCTTCTTCGTCATTTCCTACTTTTTCCTGCTCCCAACCACACATCAGGAAGCCCCACAACCATCCATTTGTTTAGTTAAAAGAAACCCCAGGGCTCTGAATTTAGACCCCATATCTTAACGAGGGATAGAAACTCATGGGTAGAACTCACCCTTGAAAATATGCTTACAACGGGAGGGTGCCAAGAGCTTATATACATTAGACCAAACCCATGCTTAGGCGATGTAGGACTTTAGGATCGTAACATAGCACCACGCTTTGCAACCGACATTCGCGGCAACCCACTCTATCAACATTGACCCGATTGTAGCCCTTTCTCTTTTTTTTTGGCGGCTCCACCCACCTATCAGTATTCAATACTTTTAAGTAGGCTTAGAAGGAGAGGGTGCCAAGAGCTTATATACATTAGGCCAAACCCATGCTTAGACGATGTAGGACTTTAGGATCGTAACATACCACCACGCTCTGCAACCGACGTCTACGGCGGCCTACTCTATCAACACCGACCCGATTGTAGCCCCTCTATTTTTTTGGCGGCTCCACCCACCTATCAGTATTCAATACTTTTAAGTATTTTAATCCAGCCTATATGTTGCCCCATCCGCAGGTCATATTTGCAACGTCGAACCTGGCTCTAATTTGAAAACCGGCTTACAAGGGGAGAGTGCCCAAGAGATTACATACACTAGGCCAAACCCATGCTTAGGCGATGTGGGACTTTAGGATCCTAACGAGTTATTGTTAAAGTCGGGAAAGGGGCACCCCTGATAGATGCTAAGAGACCTGACCGACCCAAGTATGCAGGTAACACAGCCTTCACACCCCTGATAGATGCTAAGAAACCTGACCGACCCAAGTATGCAGGTAACACAGCCTTCATTACAAGTATTAGACCCTGGTGTCGATCTAACTGATTGCAACTGCTACTTTTAGAACCCATTTTCATCTACCAGTGCTAGTTGCTTCGGAGTTGAATAACCGATCATTCGATAGCTTGTCAGCACGCATACAGAGAGAAGCGTTTCTCGTGGGACGGGTAATTATACTATCTGGAAACTTTCCATTAAATCAAAAAATTACTGAATTTAGTAATCTTGCCCATACTACTACAATTATCATAGGACCAGGGCCGGCCCTGGGTAGAAGCCTAGAAACCAACTACTTCAGGGCAGCCCCCCAAAAAAATGCTAAGAAGAAGGCCTACGAACCGAAAATTGATTCAATCCTGGTGTGTAGATTGGATTTCAAGGAGTGATTATTTACAAGGCCCCAAAGCATGTCATGTTTGAGCATCTAAATTAAGCAAAACAAACAGCAAACAGAGATTGGTTGATATGGACGATGAGAGAGAGAGAGAGAGAGAGAGAGAGAGAGAGAGAGGGTACCTGCTCGATTTTCAGGTGAGATGGTTCCAATCGCGTAGTAACTTGTGTAATATGTGGCGACGATAAGTTTAGTACCTGTACAAAGAAAAACTTAGAATTTCATCCTTGTCCGAGGCTTATTTTGGATTCTGTCCTTACTCAATTTTTTCTGTTAATTATGGAATTTAAAAATAAAAAATTTCAATCGTAATTTATTTTTAAATAAAGACAAAAATAAGTTATTAATAAATAAATTATTTTTATATTTAATTAAAACAAATTGAGTTTCGATGTTAATTTTTTTACTTTAAGATTCTTCTCGCCATGACATCACAATAATTCAAAAAAACAACGCAAAATAACAAATGAAAAAAAATTAAATAAAAACAAAAATAAGCCGTTTTTCTTATTTAGCCAAAATAGGCAGGGGTATTCCCCTTCATTGTACCTTTTTCCATTCAAAGTCACATAATTTTATTAATTTAAAACCCTCTCTATACTCCACTCAACTTCTCCAAAGGCTCTATCGTCTCCGGCCATTTTTTTGGGTTCAACACCATGCAATTGACACTTAATCAAAATGACAGATGATGACAATTCATTGTGCGTAAATAGATGCAATCAAACTCAACCAACCAATGCCTAAAAAGGCATTTTGCGGATAAAAAAGAAATTCAACCAACATTTTTTAACTAGACATCACTGTGATACCCTACGTAAAAAAAAATAAAAATGCAGACTTATGTTTTGTTTGAAACTTGTGGAAGGAGACTCGGTTTTTGGGTTGAAGGTCAGAAAAGGTTAGAGAAGTGAGGGAGAATTTGGGTAGATGGTGGAGGATTTCTGGTTCAACAAGGTGAAGAGAGAGAAGTTCTACATACGGTTGAGATTTTATTTTTGACACGTGTCAGCGTATAGAACATGAGGGATCCTTCTTCCGTTTGGACATTCACGGAAGCTGACGGCAAAGGCATAATTGAAGAAAATTTGCGAACTTTGGAGGTTTTAATAGATATTAACTGAAGTTTGGAGACCTATGGGACATTGCGGTGTAAGTCCAGTTGAGAGATTTTTTTGAAATTTTACCTATAACTAACCGGTTAATTATCTTCTTCCCAACTCTTGCCAACCTTTATGAACGCTATCCTCATCACCAAAATCGTCTTTTCCCATCACCATTTCAACTCTAAAAACAGCCATGAAACCAGTCCGAAAACCAATCCATTTGAGCTCTAAAATCAGCCCTTGTTCCAACTCTGTTCCAGCTCCGAAACAGCTCAAACACAGCTCCATTTTCTCTCCAAAACAGCCTGAAAAAATCTGCTCGTTCAAGCTCCGGTACCAGCTGCAAAACAGTCCGGGAAACAGTGCAAAAGCAGTCCCGAACCGGTCACTGATGGAGCTCCATTGTCGTACGTTCGGCCCACAAACTTCACTGCATTTCCGTCGCTTCCCACTAGAACTACCGGACCGAGGTAGTTAAATTCTACCTCTCTAAGTATATATGTATATAGTTTGTTGACGATGGGATTTGAATATTGTGACGTGCTTATCTGATAGTGGAGTCTCAACTGCACATGATGAACATGCACAAAACGTGGAGGCTAGTGGGCCACAAAAAATAGGAAAAAACCAACATAATATTCTCTTCATGGATCATGATTTCTTTGGACTCAGCATTTGTAAAAGCGTACGTGAAAGTTTTGAAACGAAGGGATCGGACTAGAGAGAATGGTGGTGTTGGAGTTGCTCTTAGGCACAACAAATGATTGTTGATGATCGGCATCAATTTTAGGCTTAAAGTTGAACTCCATGGTTAACCTTTTACCATTATCTTGTGTTTCGTTAACCAAATATTGTTGGAGTAAGGAGCTGAATTTTTTTTTTCCAACTATCTACGGCCTATAAGGAAAAAGTCTTCGCCAAATTATTTTCACAGCTTGATTCTCTGTCGATTTTAATCCCCGATATCTAATTACGAGTTATTGAACCCCCCGAGTCAAGACCATGATAGATTCATCGATGAATTTCACCTGTTCTCTTACCTCCATCCGGGCTTGACATAAGAACAATATTGCGGTATCAAACTTCCACACCTCATTCTATATGTATTTTGGCAAATTTTGAAGGCCGTGAGCCCTCTGATTTGGGGTCACATTTGATCCTGCCATTACCACAACTTAGTTTGTGCCCTCCTTTTACACCACAAATTATTGCCATGATTTTCTGTCATCCGTCCTGAAATGAGAAGAGAATACGCGCGGTTTATGAAAACAACAAAGCAAGGACTGGATGCAAGGTTTATTGTCATATTCCTAGACTTCTGACGCGCCCGCCAAATTCTTGTCGCGGCAGCTGCATGTCTCATAGATGGAATCCCTACGCTGATTGTTTGGTTCACAAACAAGCTATACCTGCCGTGATCAGGCGGTGGGGAAAATGAAGGACGAAGCGGACGGGGGTAGCCTCCGATATGTAACGGAGATTGGAAGTTCCATGTGCAATCGGCGTATCACTGAGACCTTGCAGTGAACAATAACTTAAAAATCGTTTCGCAAAGGAATAACGACATAAACGTGAGTGATCCAGAAAAGGCTACAAGCAATCCAGAAACTGCGATGGAAAAGCGCTGCTGGGCTCTGATGCGTACGACTTCGCCTTGAAAATCGTTGAATTTACTAACATGCTGCATGCAGCGACACAAACACTAAACAGTGGCCATCCGCGACACAAACCGAATGGGTAGAATGTCAGAGATCCTATTATAGGGTCAGTCAAAATCTTAACTATTGACTTGAAGAGACTTTTGACCAGCCAACCATAAAGAGATATGTGAAGGGGTCTAGAGGATTGACACGCGGCCAGGGACCCGAGCGGGACCAGATATCCTCCCGCGTGGGCCCATTCTCCTGCCGCACGATCCTCCAAGCCCCTCCACATGTCTTTTTGTGGTTGGTTGGTCAAAAGTCTCCTCAAGTCAATGGTCAAGATTTTGACCAACCCTACACCTATATACACCACAAGAGGCCCGTTCCAAGAATCACTCAAGGGCTCCAAGTCTCCTTTCTGTGGCTTTTGTGCCTACAATTAATCATTGAACCCAGATGACCAAACAACTTGACTTCATTTACGATCGGAGTTCTGATTCTGAAGAGCCATTCTAATACGATGACTTGAGGGTTTCCAGATTATTAGAGCATGAAATTTGTTAGAACATGTGTGAAGCATATCTCCAACAAAATTCAGCAGTGAACTACACACGATTCTGGACCAGATATGCATCGACACCCACCGTCTCCAGAACGGTCAATTAGGCAAATTGGCTAAAGCGTTCCCGAGGGCCGAGGCCCACAAAATCTGCAACAGGAACAAACCGGAGGAACTATCGCTTCGCATCACATTCAGTCTACTTAAGCTAAACAAGCTCAACTACAGCCCCATCACCAATTTTCCAGTTTGGATTATGAAGCATGTGATTCTCCAACATATTACATAAATAGCACTAAGTCATCTAAAATTATTCGAATCAAACTGTCACCTGTCAAGCACACATCCATGCACCCACCCAGTCAAAAGGATGTTGTAGGTTGTTTCCATGCTCTAGAACTAGAAAAGTTACGCATAAAAATGCCCATAATTTACCTTGATTATATTCCTTGAATAAAGGGTGATGATATACACCATTTTTTTTTGGTACATTGGAAATTAATGATACGGAGTCACACACCATTCTTCAACTAAGAAACGGTAAACCTAACTTGGAGAATTCAATATATATAGCTTCCTACTGAATGGATAACTAGATTTACGCGATCCCAAGTACATTGGGCGAACTGGCCAAGAGGAGTATGTGCACCACCACAACTTTTCATAAAGCTTGTATTTGAGCGAGCGCATCAAAACAACATAAAAAATCACTCTTTCTCCGTTATTTCCTTTCTTTTTTTGCTCCCAACCACACAAGAAGAAGCCCCACAACCATCCATCTTAAGATTCTTAACAAGTTATCGTTGAAGTCGGGAAAGGGGTATCCTGATAGATCTGAGAAACCTGACCGACCCAAGTATGCAGGTTAACACAGCCTTCACTTCACTACTGGTATTAAACCTCAGGGTTGATCTAACTGATGGCATCTGCTGCTGTTAGTACACATATTCATCTACTAGTACTAGTGGTTGGAGACAAATAGGCGATCAGTCGATAGCTTTGTATGCAGCTATCATGCACGCATACAGAGAGAGAGAGAGAGATGTTTCTCATTGTACGTCGAATCATATTTGACAAAAGTCAATGAGCGGTCACGTTACTCTTGTGACAAATGTATTGCGGTCAAATGAATGCTGATTTCCGATCAACGTGAGTATTTTGCATCAACGTGAGTTTTTGTAATCTTTTCAAGACCTACAAAATGGAAGGATTGGATCATCCATAGTTTGTCCTATTTTATGTCACGTGAAAAACATGAGAAAATATTACATAGAAGATTTTGATCCGTCATATTTGTTGCATGTGTGTTCAGAAGATCTAAATGTTTATATTTATTAAGATTTGTATAACTTGTTTATCATTAAAATTAGTTTGATCTAATAAACATAATCGTAAGAATTTCACATTTGTCCCGAAAACAAGATACGATACCACTGGTCTAATTTTTAAATTAGACCAGTCTATAAATGAGAGCAAAACATAATAAATAAACCAGATCATCAAAAAAAGAACCACGGGATCTAACAATGGAGAGACTTCATTTAAGTGTTTGTGAAGTTCCACCATCACTTGGTGTAAACTCCATGAAAACTTGAGAGAATTGGTCATTTGTACCAGCATTGATAACACTCCTCATCACCCTTACATAATTGTAGTAGCACCATTTTCGAATGAACTTCTCAACATTAGCATTCACTATTCCACTTATATATACATTGTAGCAGAAAACTATTAGCTGCACATCAATTCCAAAAGGGTTACACAAGTTACACTCTTCCTCTATCTGTTATCATTCTATTTTCCACCCGACTTGTCAATCATCCTCCTACTCGCTGACAGCTCAAAAAAGGAAAGCACAACTAAAAAAAAAAAAAAAAGATTAGCTCGACAAAGGTCATGACTGCCAGAAAAGTTCAAAGCGGTTACTGTACAATGAACGATCTTGAATCTCCAAATTTGCGACATGCCAATTGACGAGCCGAGATTGGATACATTTACACAAAACTAGTCCAACCGGAAATATCCACCATTCACTTTCATCCCTGCATGTAGCAACCACATGAAAAGAGGATATTTCACCATCTACCGAATAAATTCTCTGCATTTTTCCTCCACAAACTCAAAAGACAAGAAGAATTCTCACATGCTAAAATTCCACGGCTGAAAGCTCGGTTGTCTTTTACTTGACTGTGAGTTGTAGTGGACAATACCGCACATAAATGCAACCACCTGGTAAGGGTGCAAAACCAATTAAGAATCATCACTATGCCAAATAAAATGAATACCAAAACTAAGTTTCATATTCTTGTAACTAATCACAAGCTTTAAACTACTCAGGTGTAACGGAAAGGAAGATTATTTTTGTAAAATGAATTCCCACAATCCCAACGCTGAATAAACTGAGATTTTTTCAACAATATCTGTTCTAGCATTTAAGGATTCCAAGAAACCAACAAACTGAAAAAGATTCATTGAACTTTAGAGCAAGGTACTTACTAAAATGACACCAAAAAAGAAGAAGAGGACAAGCAGATTTCAGTTCACTAATTGCACCTATATACAAAAGGGGAAATGTAAGCACTTACCACATTAACCAAGGATGTCACGTTCCATAAGGCATAAACGCGTGCAAGTCCAGCAGAACGCCTAGGTCCGTGACTGAAAAGAGCATTGATGCCAGCAGGGAAGGGAAGCAAAATCCCAAGCGGTAAAATAAACAAAACTAGAAAGACGTTCGCCAATGAAACTGAATACAACTGGAGCAAAGTAAGCAAAACTATACTGAAATCTCCTAAAAGTAGCATTGAGATGACCAAACCAACAAGATCCTGCAAGAAGCCATGCAAATTTCAAATTGCCGCCAAGAAAGACTTAGATAAATTCATAACTAGAAATACACCAACAAACCCACACACCTATGAAGCACGGGTACTTCGAAAATGTCGCCGTACTCGTACCCGTACCCGTACCGGGTACTGGTACGGCGTGGGTACGGCAAGGGTACGTTTTAGCCCAAAATGAAATTTTTTCAAAATTTCTCGGATTTTTTTGTAAATAATTATAAAATGTGGGCTTATTGTGTAATTTATTTGTCATTTATAAACACCCCTCTCTCTCTTTGTCCATCTCTCTCTTCGTCTCTCTCTGTATATTTTTTTTATCGATCGGAATAGTCTATCTCTTTGTATATATGTACAAATGTATGCATGTGTAATGTATATGTATATATGTATCTGAAATTCTGAATACTAATAGATATGCAATAAATATGCATATTTGTACTGATTTTGCTTTTTGTTGGTAAAATGGGTTTATATTTCATTTTATGCAATAAAAAATAGAAAAACATTATACATACATATATATATATATATATATATATATATGCCGTACCCCCGCCGTACCCGTACCCTACTTTTTTGGGGTTTTGCCGTTTCCTGTACCCGTACCCGTATCGTACCCGTACCGCGTACCGGTACCCGTGCTCCATAGCCACACACAAATACCCAAGATAAATTGAGAAAACTACCTGGTGTCCAACAGGTTTAGTGTTATGAGTTATAAAAGATAGAAGGTAGAACAAATCCATCTTCTCCTCCAGCATTTTTAAGCTATTAATATCTACAATAAAACCACAAGTCTTCTTCCGCCTCGAACTATTTTCACTGCTTCTCCAGCTTTGCCTTAAAAGCGTCTCTTCTCTTTGACGATCCACTGTAATTTCTTTATAGAAGCTGCTTGAACTGAAAAATGTTTTTTTAACAGGGAAAAGAGAGAACAAAATTAAACACTCAATACAATTAAGTTTCAAATGTTTATGTGAAGAAGAAGAATCAGAAGAAGCAGCTCAACACAATATTGGATGAACTGCTGAGGGTATGGCTAGATTTTAAAATAATGCCTTTTAAATGCTCCCTCAATCTCAATTTGTTTCTCCTTCTTTGACTTTTTGATGTTTCCAGATTGTTTGTTGATTTTGAAAAGTCAAAGAACAAAATCCCGAGAGATTCCCCTTTTGCCCTTCTCTCGCCAGTTCAAGTGACAAGTCTAACTGGAATTGAAGGGTATGTTTGGAAAGTCAATCTGTGCAATGATTGTCCGAAATGGACAAACTTGTTGGGAAGGAGTGAAGGAGGGTTATTAAACTGAACTCTTATGCATATCCATACAGTAAGCTTTATTACTTGTAGTGTTATATATACAGTCAAGAACAAGTCAATCTAGGTATATTGGGTCCCCGTTTGTATCCATATAAAGAGTGTCTGACACCTCACAATTTTAGAAGAGTAAAGGTAGCATAGGTCACATGTAGACTGGAGAATGGTTTATTTATTGTAACATGGCATCCCATATTACAACAGGAACCAATTTAACTTCAATGGGGGTAATAGTCAATAGAGACGTCCAACATTTCAATACAAAAACCTAACCTTTGGCATTATATGAACCAAAAGTTGCTGCTCTCAGAAAGTTTTGCTACTAAAATAGCGGCTCCCCTATAACTCCAGAACTGCCGTGAATGCCCTCAATATCAAAGCCGGAAGGCATCAGACAATGCTAAAACATTACATCCCAATATTCAGACATGCATGTCCAGGTAACCATACTTAATATGAGCATATGGATGCACGTATCCTGATATTTGCGGTTTAAGGAGGTCTAACACCAAAACACAGACACCCTATACTCATGAGTCATGACTAAATCCATTTAACATCAACTGGGGACCATGGCAGGGCAGAAGATAAATAATCCAAATACTATTCGAAACTATGAGCCTACATGAGAGCTCATAATATTAATCATTCCTGGTAGTATAATAGCTTGCCACCAGAGACCAAGAGCTGCATAGCACAAACAGGAACGAGCCCTTCAACTAGCAGAGACGTCCATTCCTGTTTCTCCATTAAGTGGGGCTCTCAACCCAAAACAGGTTAAGAGTGGATATCCTTTTCATACTTGGAAACTGGCGCATATTGGAGGTCCTGTCCCCGACCATAACCCAGTTTAGAAACCATTCCGCACAAATATTGCAGGGTTCGGACCAAGTTACAAACGAACCACCCAGTTTCCAAATTAGAAACAGACGTGTTCTAAATTTCATAGGTGCAATAACATACAGAAGAAACATGCCTATTTTTTCAAGATGAAACCTAAGAAGCTTTGGCGGAAGCTTCTACAGTAAAACAGTACATGCTTCACACTCATACACACATACGGGCATATTTACTCCACATTTAGAGGCAAGTGCATTTGTCATAATACCGTGACTGTTGGTCTGTTCTTGCTGCTTCACCACTCCTATCAATGCATGCAGGCTCAATTTCCTCTTCAACGGCATACACCAGAAGTCCATATTGACAATAACCACAAGCTGTAGCTTGAAACCAAGCAAGATCAACACGCACACCGTGGATCCTCAAAGCAGGATTGGCATGAGTTCCAAGCCATCCAAGTACAGGCCGAAACATTACTTTAAGATGTCCCCTACGCACTAAGCGTAGTTGTGCATTCAAACCAGCCACAAAGCGATACCAAGTAGTTGGCGGCACAGACTGAGGGTAAAAGCATAGTAATCAAGGGCATTTTATAGAACATAGAAAGAAAGGAAGATGTGGGATATTTAGCAAAGAGGTTACTCAAAAACTCCATCCCACCAGGTATAAAATTACAAACCTGACTCATGAGACTAGTCATAATATTATCGCTGTGAAGTGAGAAAGGAGCCATGTAACTTCCATCTCCTCCAAAAAGCAAGGAGATTGGAAACCTTTGTTGAAGGCGAGGAGGAAGATCAGTTCTCTTTTCGTCACCACCGAGAAAGAAGTCCACATATGCTAGCATTAGATCAGATGTTGCAGCTACCTAAAGTGATACAGACCAAAAAATCTGAGCTTCAGAAGTTTATGAATTTCATTGACAATATGCTATTTCATTGACAATAAGCCCCAACAATACATGCATGCCATTGCAGAAGATTCTTCTATCCAAATTAATTTGATACTCAAAACAGTACCGTATTTGCCATTGATGTACTATAAAACATTACCCTTTTACATACAGCAAAATCAACTAGGGAACTTGATATTTCGAAAACAAAATCAGGAAAATTGACAGGAGTTGATAGTTTAACAAATAAGTGTATCCCATATACTATATTCCTGTTTTGCAGCAGGATATGCAGCAGGACAGTAATGGTTAAGAATTTCTGACTATGATAAAACTAATAGACCTTAAACACCAATAAAAATTGCTAGAAATGTCTCACTAAATATATAGTAATTCATGTTTTTCCTCCCCCAAGCCCCCAAAAACATTATTTTCTCTGCATTTTCCAGCGTGTCAGCTACTAAAGCAATGAAATAGACATAAAAACACCATTTGAGTCTCCTTGCCAGGACCCTCAAAAGAACGAACTACCAAACAGGCGAAAGCTACCGCCAAATCACGAAAACAATAGTAGCACTATTACACCCAGCCATCAATGATGGAATTAGGAGCATAATCTCTAGAATCCAAATTTCTATTAACATAACAACTTGCAAAGTTATAAATTTATATGGAATCAATAAAAAGAACATAACGAAATATTCTGTAACCAAATGAATGAACAAGTCAGTAACACATACTACATTCATGATTAGTGGCCATCCCATTTAATTAAAACTTATCTAAATAAACAAACCTTGAGCCCTTCATAAAGAGCACGTGATCGACAAGAACGCAAGCAAGCATGGTCATACTCTGATCTCACGAATTCACGGAGTCGTTGTAATTTGATTCTCCGCCGCCATTGTAGCCATGACCATCCAAGAGGATATGCAAGAATGCAAAGAATGCTGTACAACGATCCCTCCCACCACTGGTAAGTGGCTAAGGCATTGATTTCATCCACAAATCGGTTGAATTCACCCTCATACCTGCCAGTTGAAATACTTATTGAAAAGAGGTTCTGCACTGTGTAATGTAATTGCTAAAAAACAAAAACTGAAACATGGGCAAAAAACTGTAACCATAGATGCTTGTTAATCAATTTTACAGTTTACCATCATGATTGACAACTCACCAAGAGAAAAACAAGAACCAACAAGATAAGGAGGAAAATGGAAAACAACTTACACAATCTCTTTTACTTGTTCTGGAGGAGTATGAGGAAGATGCCAAGGTTCGCTAAATGTATTTGGACCCATAAAATACATTCTATGCACATGACTCTGCGACTCTTCATTTCTGTTTGTTTCCAATACCTGAAAGTCAAACTGGTGCCTTACTTCCCAATGTCAGGGGGAAAGAGAGAAAAAAGGAGAAAGAGCATACGCAGGTTGGAGGGAACAGAACTGAATTAAATGGCCACGATAAATACAACACCACAGGAATAGTAGGAGGAAAACCTCATTCAATGACTCCAGGAAAGGAAAAGAGTGATCTATATGAGAGCCATGTTCTGTGGGAGCTGGGCCTGGTAATTCATCCACACCAACGAATTTCATCCGTGCAACACTAAGCACTAGAGCTAACAGGATGAGGAGGCCCACAAGAAGAAAGCCAAACAACCAAGGCCCACCAAATGTGTATACCAACTCTTCAAGAGCTGTATAACAGTTTGGCATGTGATAACTGTCAGAAATGCATTTGTACGGACAAGGTGTTTCAGCAATACCACCTGTTAGAGGGACAAGGTCATAGTCAAATAGCCTATATAGATTCCAATTAAATTTGGTTAGCAAACCAATTTAAATAATCCAAAAGACATAAAGAAACAAGATTTAAAGGTAGGATAAATCATGCCAAAGCAGTGAGAATAAATGGATATTCCACAAAATAAAAAAAGGTTGCAAGTGCATACAACAGCAGGACTTTAAAGACTATAGAGCATCGAACACTACATGAATCATTAATATAGAGATACCTCGGACAGCAATATAAACAGCACGATGTGGAAGCTCATAAACTGGGCATTGACGACAAAGAGCTCTATCAGATCCTGTAGCATTCTTAAAAGTGCCAGCCGGACACTCCTGTAGAAGTGCAACTCTCATAAAACACATATCTAATCTGAGTTAGCAGATAGGGAACTGCTCAACAACTTCTATGAAGACAAGAAGAAAACATTTTCAATCGAGTGTTTATGATATCTCTAGAAGCATATCATGAAAAGCTTTCAATTTCCATCATATATCAAAATCTCTGACAAATAAGGAGACTGGATTGTAAACAGCCATTATTGCATGAAATGTGATAAAGATATTCTCAAATTCTAGCTGGCTTGAAGGAAACTCAGCTTCCTACCCATAGGCCAATTTGAAGAGCTTGGGGGAGGGGAACTTGCAAGTATCTAAACTGGTGTAAATTGGTTTTGCTGTACCTCAAAGTGAGACTGCTCACGAAAAGGAAACTATTACGAGTAGAAAATATAAACCCACCTCACAGAATGTCCCATAAAGCCCTTTTGGGCAAGCTTTTCCGGTCACTGTTCCATTTTCCCCAGCACCGCCCAAGTCTCGACCTTGTCCTCCCCTAAAGCAACAGAAGAAAAGACCCAAATGTTACCCAATATATTAATTTCAAAATAATAACGTGAAATGTAAGCATCATGAAAGGACAATATATTGTCTCTCTACGAGACCAAAAATGTTATATTTTGCCTGCCACTTGGTACTAGAGAAAATGCAACCGGTAAGAACTCAGCTAAGCAGTCACATTGGACTAACAAAGCCAGCAGTGTGATTTGCTTCTCTTACACAATTCGTAAGGCCTTCAATTGAGATTACCAACATTGGGTCATCAGTCATGCCTACATCTCCTTTTCTCCATGAGTAAACTTTATGATAAACTCTAATTAGCAATAATCTTACATAAAACAAGAACACAATAAAGGAATGCCACCTGTGCACAAAAACCAAAGCAAACAGCCAACAAATAGAACCTAAACAGCGATGCCTCCATCTCCAAGAGATGAACATTAGCTCTTCATTCAAAGAGTTGACTGCAAATGGAAAGATGGCCTTTTAGCTAGTTTTGGACCTGCTGCTTGTTGAAGGGGTACCCTGTGCCAGTAACAGGAGGATTCTCACACTAATGCTATAATGGTCCTCATTGAGTTGGCAGTTGCTCATTACTTGATATATTCTGTGTGGTGCTTTTGAGATCTCAGTAGCAATCACATTTAAGTGGAAGACCATAACAGTAGGCAGAAACATGTTCATCTGCCGATTGGTTACAATTTCATTTCAGAGAAGAAGTTTCGAATTTATACCACAACTAATTTCAGCAGCTACCAAAAAAAATCTAGTTATACAAATCACAAAAAAAATTAGCACACAAGAACCGTGACAGGAGTCTATACGAAATAAGTAAAAGAATGAAAATTGAAGGAAACTTCAAATTAGTATGTTTTCCAAAATTGTTATAATTTCCTGCTTTATTTTCACTTTTAAAACAAAACTCACTCAAGTTCTTTAATTATGCTTTAAATGAGCCACAACACAAACTAAAATCGAGTACAGTTGTTTGGTGCTAGATCTACCATCAATTCATCCTTAGACTCCCTTCAAGCATTTCCAGGCAGATAAACTAAATTGAACCGTTTACCACTTAAGCATCACATAGCAATAGATGTAATTTAATCCACAACATGAAGGGCAGAGAATCAAGATGGAATGCAAAATCATTGCAAACAAGCCGAAGCTGAAATCAATCTGGAAAGAAGTCATGAGATAAATAGGAGCAAAAAAGCAAATTAAGAAACTTTGTACAGGATAACTTGCTAAAATAATGTCCAACAGAAAACTAGGATTTCCACAAACCTGGTGTGGATGTTCCCTTTTACTCTAGCTATTGGTTGGTATACATCTCCAGTGGGAATATCTGACCAATGGAAGTGAATCCGCCCGCCGCCTCCACCACCACCATTCCGACTACCAAGGCCCCCAGCACTAGAAAGAATGCCAGGCTCACTGACATTTAGCGAACGTAAAAAAACAAGAATAGTTCCACCAGATCCACCGCCGGGACCTGCACTCGAAACATCTATTCTACTGTTACCTTTCTTCCTATTATTTTCTCCATAACTTTCTCCATCAGATGCAACAAAGCCTTCAACATACAAGTTAGACAAGGGATGCTCCCTTGAACCCATCACTGCATGGGAGAAAAAACGAAACAAAAACAAAATTTGAAAATGAACAATGCAACCTCCACAATAAAATGGATGTCAGAGTAACTATTCAGACTAACAATACTGGCAACTTCTCTAATCATATTCACACTTTGGGAAACAATTGTTAAGAAAACACGACCCACTTCACAGATATATAATTGAAAAATCACATAATATCCAATTGTCACCATGTTGATACTCCGTAAAATTGCAAGAAAAAGAGAAGAGGAAAAAGATGCTGAGGCTTTCACATTTATTTTATTTTATTTTACCATGGTAACAAAACATAGTGATAGCATTGCAAGGCATTTAAGCTGCAACTTCAGTCAAGCTTACCTATGATGCCACCGCCAGCAGTTGAACCAAGTAAGCTTTCAGTACCACTTCCACTACCAAGTTCACAAGGCAAGTCAGCATCTCCATATGCAATACCTCCCTCAATGCAGCTACCATTGTAACACCCTACTCCACCTTTACCACCATGCCCGCCACCACTGCCAATACCACTGTCTAAAACTGTTCCTCTACCCACACCACCTGTACAACCTGCACAAACACAGTAGTGGAATTACAACACTCATGAACTACAGTTAAGCCATAATAAGCACATTCTGTGGAAATGTTATTTTCCTCATCCCTTGACATCATGATTACTTTCCCTTTGAAGTAATAAATAAAGGATAGATAACAAAAAAACACCAATCAAGCTGCATTGGTGAGCAAGAGAGCAGAATCTGCCAATGAATCAGGAGTTAACAGGATTACAAAGCAAAGAAAAGGCATATACCCATCCCAGATGCACTAATTGATCCGAGAGACTGGATAGTTATTGTTCTTGCCCTATGGAAATGAACAACAGATCCTTCTACAATGCCTTCAACAAGGATATCTTCGACTCGGCAGATCTATTAAAGAAGATGAACAAATATGTTAAAAGGCCTAAAACATGAGCAGCCAAACCTATTATGAGCATTGAGCACTTTTTAGTTGAAAAAGACCTGAAGAGTGAAGGACAGTGAAGAGTTAACATTGCAATCTTCAGGCGGATGAAGTAGTTCTACGGGGCAATTTTGACGTTCACAGTTCAGCTTTGGCATCCTAACATCCATCGAAATAAGCATTTAGGTATACCACTAAAACCGCTGCTGAGGGTTTGGGACTAAAGAAATAAACAAAAAACTTACACATCATCAGCTGTTGCATTCGCGAGAGGACCTCGCATAATAGATCCAGGTCCAACCTTCATTTGGGAAGAGAGAAAAAACAAACGAGGGAATAAGGAAGAAATTAACACTGCTCAGCAAGATGTGCAAACAATGTTCAAAATTAGTGACTAGTGAGTATACAATGCTCTCTCGATTATGCCAACTCAAAAGGATCTGAGCAATTTTAACCAATTTCATAAGTCCTACATCCATCTCATTAAAATCAAATGACCATGCATTATTAATGTTCATGTATCAGCTGAACATGCGTTACTATGTTCATGCATTGTTAAGCAAATGGAAAAAGTCCACATTGGGTTTGGAGAGTAGTTCAAAACATGACCATCATTAGTTGTATCAGACTACAATGTTTATGTATCATTGATTCTAATGGAAAAATAACCATTGATTCTCATAGATGTTTTCCAAACACTCGAAGCCAATATTAAAAGGGAACAATTAAAATGGATGTTCACTTACATGGATACTATAAAACAGAGATAAAACCAAGCGCTGTGCCTCAATACTATCTCCTGGTCCTGATAAATTCAGTAAACCTTGCCCATGAACTCCCAAGTTTGCATTAGAATGTATGACAGATGACTCCTAAAAAGGAAAAATAGCAAAGTCATGTCACGAATGAGATATGAGTGCTAGAGAGTAAGACAATCTAGATAATGGAATAGCTAAAGCACCCTGAGAACAACTAGATTACTAGCTTCAAGCAATGATGTCTCCACATCTGCATCTCGACCACCATCTATAAGCATTGTCGAATTCCACATCAAGAACATTTTTACAGACATCCGTAGAGCTCCGTAAACCTGAAGTTGTCAAGCACAGTGATCAGACAACTTATAATTTCCAAATAATCAGAATCAGAGGGGCGGATATGCAGGACAAACTAACCAGAAATAAATTAGAATCACTAGATTTACTTTTTGTTTACATGAAATTCAAAAGAACAACACATTGTATATTGTACCCGAATATGATGCGAGAAAGTTGAACATAAGAAACCCAACGGGAAACAACTTATCTTCAAACAAAACATACGTAAAGAGAAAACTGTTATCCTGAACACCAGGACAAGTGTAATAGAGTTTCCAAGTGCATGTGAAACACAATCCACCTCTGGCATTGATAAAGTTAAGGGATCAAAACTTGCCAAATCCGGGCCTAATGAAGTAGATCCAAACTGTCCACATCAGGTCCCAGTTCAAATAAAGTACTGCGAACGAAATGAGAAACCAATTCAAAATTAATTTCTCAAAATGGAGCGAGTCTTGCGCTCATATGTCTTCGAGTTCATACTTTCTCGGAGCGGGGCTAGATTTGGCAAGAGGAAGTAAAGGAGTGGAATTTGGTTGGCCCCATGAACTTTGAGGTGGACAATTGGAGGAAGCACAATATGAGGACTTTTGAAGTGCAGAGTAAGTTTCAGAATTTTACTTAGTTGATCCTCGGAAGGAGAAGTCCCTTCCTTGAATCGATATTCCAATTTTTGGAGTTTTCTGAGTGACTTCTTGCATGGATTTTGTCGTAGATATGAAGTACACGGGTGGCACTCTGTTGGTGCCTCTCTTTTTCTTTTTTATGTATAATACCTTTTTGAACGTCCCAAGTAAGGCCACTACCCATGCTGATTTCTGTTTTGCCATACTTGTCGGTCAAGCTTTACCTGTCGCACCAAGTAATGGCCTCCCAAGAATGCTTATCTATGGTTATCTCCTAGCGAATCCAATACATCTAGATTATATTTAATTGATTGCGACACACACTTCAGACTTGATAGCATTCTCATGCTTTGCAGCCTAAGCTTCTCCCATCATAACAAACCATGGCCATGTACTGATGAATCTGATGATTATGGTAGGAATCCCGACATCTATTTCTTTATCACCCTCCACAAAGAAATTCCTCTCCCAAGAACCATCGCTCATAAGTTCAAAACTTTAGAAAACAATGTGTGTTTGGCTCCATCGAAGTGGAGTACAACAATAAGTTCACCAAAAGACTCGCGTATGGCAAAGCCATGACTCTCTGAGTTGTAGTGAACGAGCTTGGATTGGACTAACTGGCATCAAGAACCAGATCGAGCTGGCTGGCTGAATCTAAATGAAATCATAAGTTATACTTCTACTGTGACTTAAAATGTTTGATTTTTATAGTCACTATTGAGAATAAGTTGTGTATAACATTCTTCACCAAAGATGAGAAATCTACAAGCAATCATAAGTTATAGTTAACATGAACTTACAAAGTTTGATTATATTGAGAATATGTGGTGTATAACATTCTTCAACAAAGATACCTAGTGCACGAAACTACACGTGGCGCCCGCGCGCGCGCGCGCGCGCGCGCGCGAGAGAGAGAGAGAGAGAGAGAGAGAGAGAGAGAGAGAGAGAGCATTTTTGAAGGCCACAGTGGTAATTAGGTACATATATAAAGTTTTAGGTACCTAACATATACGAGGTAGTAAGCAGAAGAAAAAATAGGCATACCTTAATTACAGATTCACTCATTAACAGCTCCTCCGCCCATAATTCAAATTCTGACAAAGGATAATGTGCCAATCCAAAGCTCAAAACTCCACCACTTAGGAGACTAATTTGTCCTTGGACCTAAATGGTGCTCAAAATAATTAGATCCCTGTATACAAACATAACCATCTTCCACAATTTCCTTTCAACAAAAAATAAAATAAAAAAGCATACAAGAATTTATCTTCTCTAAAGCTGTGAAATACTATCAACAGAAGTGGTAAAGCGTAGCTAAAACATGCATTTGAGAAGTACTGAAGAGCGGCATAGTCACGTCCACAAGGATCAATCACGACTGCACAGTAAAGCTAAGAATGACATTATGTAGTCCATGGAACAGACAAATGCTTAATTTCACAAAATAACTGAAAAACTAAAACAGTGTCAATCATTATGAACCTCTGTTAGTAACTTGGAATTATTCAACTATAAGATATCAATGTTTTCTTAGCACATGGGTGTGAATTGTGGGGAAGATTATGATAGAAGTGTGGCTAGAGGGAATGATACTGTAGCAGCCAGAAGACAAGATGGGGCCTATGGGAGAGATTTCTTCCTCTCTTAGTGATTGAAGGAGTGGAAGTTTCTGATCTGGTTCTTAGGAAAGTCAACCTTTAGTGTATGCCTAAGATTTTGCTATGGAAGAATGGAGGCAGCAGCTCCGAAGGTTCTGAAAACCTTGAAGGTAGGGGAAAAGAAGCCTGTAGCTAGAGAACTGCTTCTAATTCAGGAGGGCAGCAGATTATAGGGAAAAGGGAGTTGTGAAACTTGGCATGGTAGGTAAATTACTACTGGGGAAGCAAAGGGAGAGGCTCTCGTTTGGAGGAAGACCAGCCAGTAAGTTGTTCATTTCTCAATGACATTACTTTGGGGGTTTGAATGCTGAGTTGAAAAGGGTGGCCGTTTGGTCCCTCCTAGCGAATTGGAAGGTATTAGTGTGATGTAGAACAGTCTTAGGACACTTAAGAGTATTGCAACCTACAATAGAATTGTGGTGGTTTTGGGCGGGGAAATAAGGATACTACTTGAGCAAGTGCGCAAAGAAGAAAGAAAAGAATGAGAAGAAGAAAGAGAGAGAGTGCTTCACCCCCACAAGGGTCAGGCGATTTCTGCAAGGACCACAGCCCCAAATATGATGACCACAGACTCAATGTTCAAATTCAATAATCAACTCTATTCGTAAAATGAAAGATTACATCAATATTTATAAGCCCTAACGTCTATTCTACTTTATAGCTAGATAGAATGAAATGAATACATCGAATACAACTTGTGAATGAACCTAATGCAGAATTGACTAACTTATGTGAATAAACCTAAATAAATATGCATACATTGAATCTCATAATAAAAACATGTGTTTTATGCATCTAAATGCATATTCATGCAACTATTAGATTCATGGGATGAATGATTCCCTCTTCCCCAGATTAGGATCTCCGAAATAACCCAAATACCCTCATCTAACAATTTACTGGTTTTTGTTGTCCTCATCACTGTGGCATATTGTTAAGAAACAAAGATCGAAAATATTAGTGAGGAGATTGTGAGGAATGTTAACAAAAGTAGATCTGTGGGTTGGGTCATCTTCTGGTCGCCCACGCACGCAGGCAGGAGATGTTTACGGTAGGAGCATGATGTAGAAGGGAGGAGATGTTTGCAGTTCTTTCATGTTCTGTTTGTTTAAGTGTGAAGAGGATGCGTACAGATGAGTGTCCACTCTAGTGTATCACCCTCGGGGGTTGGTGACAGGAGGGGGTTACATGAGGAGCTTGGGGCTAATGCTTCCCGTTGGTGTTGTCCATTGGGTTTGGGCAGCGAACTTACAAAATCAGATGCCCCCATGAAAGAAAACCAGGGCTACAAGGGAGTTTTCTTCAGTAATTGATATGGATAATTCTCTTTCGGAAGGCCTTACACTTGGTCCAATGGTTCTTCCATGTCCAGGATTGACAGCATCCTGGTCTCTATGGATTTGGAACAGCATTTTCCTACTGTTGCTCATTTGCTTTTGCCGATACCCTCTCTTGGATCATGTGTTGCCATCAGTATCAATGGCAGGACCCCATTCAGTTCAAGAATACGTAGCTTCAAGCGGATGGCTTTCACGATGCAATCACAGAGTGGCAGAGCAAATACCAGGTCTTTAGTAACTCAGGTTGGATCCAAGCAAAAAAGCTCAAGCTTCTCAAAGAAGATTTGAAGTCGTGGAACATAGAGAAGTTGGGAGTTTATAGGTTCAAAAGGCTACGGAATTAAAGATGCATGTGTCTTTGCAGAGAAAGAGGTTAGCATGGGCTTATCCAAAGAAGAGGTTATGAGAAAGGAAGACATGAAAAGACTTTTGGGGGCTTGTTAATAATGTAAAATGGCCTGCAAGAAAATTTGATGGTGGCTTAATTGTCACCATATTTTAGCGCTTGGGTTGTTTCAGTAATTTAATACTTTGGTGTTTTTACGAGTCTATAAATAGGACACAAAGTCTTTCCTTTCCTTTGAATATTCTGTTAATTAATTCTACTGCATTTACGATGTATGAGTTATATTTATTTGGACCAGAAATTGTACATCCATTCAAGCAGTATTTCCAAGATGAACAACCATTTTTATCTTGTTCCAAACTCTCAGCAAGAAAGTTTGGACAAATTTGGCATGCAAGGTACCTTTACAGCCATAACCACTATTAGGTCCACATTTAGCAAAATCAAAACGGGAAATCCACTGACCTGCACGCGACTCCAACGCAGGGGAACAGCGGCCTTGGCATGATTCCGGATATAAACATTCGTCATAAGTGGCTGGTTAGGGAACTCCAGAAGAAGTGTGTCTGTATCAGTAGACATGTTGTGATTGCTAACTATTAGGCTCCGAGAAACAGCATCATAAAAAGTCCCGGCAGCACCTGAGTTTTGTGGGCAACCAGAACTTCTTCCTCCTGCAAGAATATATAAGCATATACTCACACACAATAATAGAAGGTCCAATGCATATTGAAAGGTTAAATGGGTATATCCCAGAGCACTGAAATTGTTTAAAAAGTCAGAGGACTATATCATGCTAAATTTGGCACAGAGAATCATCTCAATGACAAACACTCGGATGTTTTGGGCTAGGGTTTGGGTTGTTAGTCCAAGTATTGTGAATGAAATGCTCTACTTCACTTCACAACGTCCATTACACCCCGGAAATCGAGAAAGAAACATTAAGAAATACAAAAATTCGGCGGTGTCCCGCCTCCCAGGACATATGAAATACGAGAAACAGATATTCACACACATAGCTCCCCACAAAACCCAAATATTGAAGTCCACAAAGTTAGGTACCTAACATCCTACCTATTCGTACCCTCAGGCCAACTTGTTGAACATATAGCACAGTTTCATGAAGTTAACATTCCAAAAACCCAAGTCCACTGATCAAAAGATAGTATAGAACCAAGTCCACAACGAGTAGAAGGCAAAACTGTATTGACAAGGAAAAATGACCAATACGAGGCAGAGACAGCATATGAAACCTTTATCCTATCCACCAACCAAATGAAAAAGAAAAAAGAAAATTTTTTATATATGTATATCAGTCCCCTTCCACTATGGGATCCATCAACTTGCTAAGTTCAGAACCTCCCCTTTCCCGATCGAATTTTGATGATCCGAACCATTTAATGTGTTCAGAACGTGATTTTAAAGGTACTGGCGAGAAATCAACTCAAAATATGACCGGAAAGTGCTTGATCGAAACAGTTTTTCATAAAGCTTGACATGAACTGTTCTATGTAAAAAATTGTTTGGATCAAGCACTTTCCAGTTATATTTTGAGCCGATTTCTGACAGTTACCCTTAAAAACATGTTTTAACCAAGTTGAACGGTTTGGATCATCAAAATATGATCTAGAAGGCTCCAAACTGTGAGGTCCTTAACTTAGGTCCTCATTAGAAGCTCACTGTGTGTGTGTCTATATATATATGAGTCCCCTTCTCCTAAGAACCACCTTAACTTAATAAAATAAGGACCTCCCTTTCCCAATAAAATTTCAATGATCCAAGCCGCTCAATGTGTTCAGAACGTGATTTTAAGGGTACCCTCAAGAAATCAGCAAAAAGAAATGACCGGAACGGCTTCATCCGAGCAGTTTTTGTTTGTTTTTTATCGAACGGTTCAAATAAAAACTGCTCGGATGAAGCCTTTCTTTGTCATTTTTTTTGCTGATTCCTCACAAGTACTCTTAAAATCACGTTCTGAACACATTGAGCAGCTCGGATCATCGAAATTCGAACGGAAAATAGGAGAAATGGAGAGGTCCTTATTTTAATTAAAATAAGGACTAATTAAAATAAGGACCTCCTCATTTGAAAATGACTGTATATATATATATATATACGGGACGGTTCAAGGGACACCTAAAAAAACACCCCAAATCTCAAACTCATAGTTCCCGATCAAATTTTTATGATCCAAACCGTTCAATGTGTGCAGAATGTGATTTTAAGAGTGCCCGCTAGAAATTAACAAAAAAAATAATCAGGAAAGGCTTGATTTGAGCAGTTTTTATTTAAACCGTTCAATAAAAAACTGTTCGAACTGTTCAGATCAAGCCCTTTCCGGTCATTTTTTTTGTTGATTTCTCATGGATACCCTTAAAATCACGTTCTAATCACATTGAGCGACTCGGATCATCAAAATTTGATCGGGAACTATGAGGTGTTTTTTTGGGTGTCCCCGGAACCGCCCTATATATATATATATATATATATATAGGAATTTTCAAGTGAGGGATCCTTCATTTTTTTAAAATGAGGGACTTTCATTTCCCGATCAAATTTTGAAAATCCGAACCGTTCAATGTGTGTAGAATGTAATTTTAAGGGTCCCCGCGAGAAATCAACAAAAAAAATAACTGGGAAGGGCGTCATCCAAGCAGTTTTTTTTGAACCGTTCAATGAAAACTGCTCGGATGAAGCCATTTCCGGTTTTTTTTTTTGTTGATTTCTCGCGGGGACCCTTAAAATCACGTTCTGATCACTTTGAGTGGCTCGGATCATCGAAATTCAATCGGAAATGAAAGTCCCTCATTTTAAAAAAATGAGGGATCCCTCACCGGAACCTAACTCTATATATATATATATATATATATATATATATATATATATATACGGTTATTTTCAAATAAGGACCTCCCCATTTCTACCATTTTCCAATTGAATTTCGATGATCCGAGCCACTCAATGTATTCAGAACGTGATTTTAAGGGTATCCGCGAGAAATTAGCAAAAAAAATGACCGGGAAGGGCTTGATTTGAGCAGTTTTTATTTGAACCGTTTGCTAAAAACATAACAAAAACTGCTCGGATGAAGCCCTTCCTGGTTTTTTTTTTTTGCTGATTTCTCGCGGGTACCCTTAAAATCACGTTCTGAATACATTGAGTGGCTCGGATCATCAAAATTTGATCGGGAAATGGAGGTCCTTATTTTATTAAAATAAGGCGGTCCTTAGGAGAAGGGGACTCTATATATATATATATCATGTAACACAAAGTTACCAGCAATTAGCCTCTTAAAAAAACTACATCAAAATGGAATATTCACCAACATTATCCTGGTGTAGGGTAGAACAAAAGCCTGTTTTGGTGCAGGGTTAGAACTTAAGAAAGATTGGGAGCATTCTCATTGAAACTTTCAGATCTTTTGTTTCGGGTCCCATAAATCAAAATATAAAAATACTTGAAATAACAAATACTCATCAAATCATTCCCTTCTCCAATGAACCCAAACTTTTAACAAAGACAGACAAGGGCATACACTGGTGTGAGAGGTTTTTTCTTTTCGACGTGGGAGTTTAGGCCTCCGGTGTGGCTCCTTTCCCCTCTTCAAGGGGATGGGTTTCCAATTTAATGTTTTTGCTATCTTTGTTTCTATTTATAAAATCGTAGTCCTATCGATTGACAAAAAAAGAAAAGAAAAGAGACAAGTGCATACACTGGTACACACTCTCTGAAGAACAAAAAGCAGTTTACAAAAGCCCTTAAACATGCTGCTATGGTTGATTAGCAGAGTCACCGTTAGAAAAGCTTGTCAAGCCAGATTTAGATGGGTAATCTGGAATGATTCCGGAGTAATATTTGGCATCCAAAACAAGGATAAACTTGTGTTAAACAATGAAGTAGAGCAAACTATTTGACAGCAACTATTCATGGTTTCAGCGAGAGAGTGCCAAAAAGTTAGAAGGGTAGGCTCCACATAACTAGGAGTTTAGGATGAACTAAAAAGAGACCGTGGTCTAGGTGTGCTGTTATATATAGTGGTTTTGTACAGGACAATTACCAGCATGCCACGGGACTTGTGTATCTTGATTCCTTGAATTCATAATAAGCCTAGCTATAACAGTGGTGGAACCAGCCATTGAGGGGTAGACAGCACAGCTAGAAATTTCTCAAAATATGGCGGTGTTACAACATGCTACAGTTCAAAATTTCAAAAATCTGGGTGTGGCCACAGTCCCTTGGTCTACACTAAGGCCACCCCTGAGATCCAACATATGTATCCCCGGGCAATCAAGCCAAATTTGCACGCATATATCTCGGCAATACAATGTCCTAATTAATTGTAATATGAGACTATGAATGCACAATTCACCTGCTAAACATGTGAACATATTTGACTTCCGAGCCACAGCCTCATTCAGTTCAGGCATCAGTGAAGACTGCTTTGTTTGGGTATTAAAGGCATAAAGGACAGTAGTACAACTTCAGAAGCAACACAGGATAAATTTATCTTATAGAGACAAATGGAGTTCTTTTTAGATCTCTGAATTTTGCAAAGAATATGCTATCCCAGTAGTCTTTAGTAGGTAGCTATTCCAATCAATTTTAAATTTCATATTATAGGTAGCTAATCAAATGGCTTCTCTCCTATGGATACACAATCCTAAGAAACAAGGATGTACAGTTCCACGCCAGTCAGAACAGTCTGAAACCGACCATCCATGCCAGGATACGAGACAGATAGCCTTCATTCCGCCCTGTCCAAGTTTTCATACTATTCCGCAATTCGCATCTATTCCATCTTGTTTCAGAAATCGGTTTTCTGTCAGTTCAGCAAGAACCGTACTACCTTAAACCGTTACTGGACATCAGTCATCACTAGCTATTTCCACTAAACAACAGCTTGTGTATAAAGATTCCTCTCTCTCGACTCAACAAAACCATGTCCTTACTTTGATATTCAAACATATTGAAAACGGATCAAAGGGGGAGGTTTTTGGTGTACAGAGATTCAACCATGTTAGGCTATACAAAAACAAACACAGGCATGTCCCCGTCAATCCCTGGTACTTGGTTGGGGTACCTCCCTGTTATTCTTCAGAATCGCTTAAGAGAACCTTAAGATATCATGGAAAAGTTAAAAACATTGTGCGTCTAAGCAGAAAATAATATGTTCGCTTCGTGAACTGAGTGGAAGGGTACCAGTACCACAATCCAAGCTAAATCGAGAGCAAGGAGGACAAGTTCTTATCACCAAAACAGAAATAAAAAAATAAAAAATAAAAAATAAAAAGCTGTCTCACCATGAACAAGGACTTTAGGGTCATCATGTCTGCTGAAAATATCAACAGAGACTCTTCCACCTCCCCCACCAGCAAAACCATTACCCCCACAAGCACTTATCCTACCACTTCCAATCCTGCTCTTCACATGAAAAAAATGGATTAAAATCACTCCAGGATATATGCTTACCTGCGTGCATGTTTTGCGTAAAAGCACGTATCTTAAGGCAGAAACTAACATAACGCAAACCCACATATCAAAACCAAATCCTCTAGCCAGAGCAAATCTCTGTATGGACTGGCCCCAAAGAATGCTCAACAAAGAGATTTCAATTGATGTTTACTCCTTGTTCAGGATAAAATTCAGCTTTTTTTATGGAATCTGTCAATGGATTGCTACAGTTTTCTTGTCAACTAATCAGGTTATCCTTTGTTGAGCATCCTTCCTATATTGTAAATTTTACCCAAAATGATGATATTGAAACAGATTAAAGACGATTTTTGCAACTAAAAGCTCTTTTTTCCTTCAAAAAGTTACATAAATTACATCAAATGTAACTCCGTTGTTTCTTTATGCTTGAACTTGAATCGAAATAGGTTGAAAACAATTGTGAAGTTTCATAGGCTTAACTTATCAAGGGAAACTAGATTTCTTCATGTTTCTCAATGGAAAGAGAAATCACAGGCCAGGAACAAAAGCAACATATCTTTTTCCTACTCACATAGAAGCACCCATCTTAAATGACTTGTACAAAAAACTCTTGTTGAATTGTTAGAATAACACGATGTTCAATTTATCAATAAACGCAAAGAATAAATGGAGATCTGCTGGACACAAACAACATCATAAGAGCCATTAAAAAAAAACAGCATTAGAGCATCTCCACGAGAACCTTCCCCACCAAATTTTAAGACATTTGAAGATTTAGGTAGTATTTGATTACTCCAGCAAATACTTCAAACAACATCAAGCCACCCTTGAAATTGTTCTCTCTCTCCTTCAAATTTGACACGTGAGAACAAACTTCATACACCAAACACTACAAAAAGTTTGAAGTCTATTGGAGTGCACTCAAGGTAGCAAAAGACAAAAACAAATCTTATAATATTAAAGTTTGACGAGTCTGTTGGGGTGCACAACAAAAGCGTATACTCCAATTGATAATGTAAGATAACACAGTACACTTTTGAGGTTAAATTTGGAGGCATCTGTTAGAGATGCTCTTAGTGGAAAAGATTGAAGTTGTAGACAAGCAGAACATCCATTCATCAACACCTCATTTTGTTGGAGTAAAAACTCAAAATGCCAGGACATGGCAGAAATGTTGCCAAACCCAACTTTTCCTTGAAATAAAGGAAGATTTACCAAAGGAGCAAGTAAAGCATCCAAAAGGTTGTAATATAACATAAGTAAATGAGGTTCGAAGAATTTCATCTTCATTAATTCTAATCCAAAAAACCAAAGCATCAAAGATGGAATTAGTACAGGTGGTACTTTCGCTTAAAGGTCTGTTTGGAACTTAGAGAAGGAAAGAGAAGAGAAGAGAAGAGAAAAGAAAAAAGGAGAAATGATGGGGATATTTTCTTTTTCTGCTGTTTGGTTTTATAAAAGAGAAAGAAAGATTTAAGGGAATTATGAGAGAAAATCAAAGTAATAAGGAAACTTGATTCCCATTTCGTTTTCTTGAATCTTTTCTTTCTCTTTCTACATTGTAAATCAAACAAGGAAGAAGGAATTTTTTGTATCCATTTACATTTCCTTCCCTAAGTTCCAAACAGACCCTAAAGGAATGGGAGAAAAAGTCCTCTTTCAACATACTGTTGACCTTCAAAAAAAAGGCAATAACAACCATCTGGACTCCAATTGCCTCAAAATACGTTATCAAATCTTTCTGATCAAACAAACTTAAGAACAATAAAGCAGTATGGTAAGTATTAAGTACCTGGCATTCAACTCCAAACATAAAGTAACAAATTGGAAAAATTTGGATGTTAGGACAACAGAAATAGGAAACCAACATCACAGGGCCTCGTTACAAGGATGGTCCTTTATTCTTCCACTGGTTTTTGAAGCAAATATTCATACCAAGCAACATATACTTCTATCAAATTAAAGCATGTACTCGTTGCAACAATAAAAACTTAAAACTCGTTGCAACAACTCTCAAAGCTTGGTTGAAAGGACTTCCCTTTTCCTAGGTAGAGAAACGACCAACCCATTTCATAGTACAGGAAAAAGTTGTTTTCCCCGTACTTAGGAAAGGAAAAACCACGGCCATGGGAATTTACGGAAACTAATGTTGTAAGAAAAGGATGGGATGTCTAAAGGCTAAGAAAGGCCATGCCAAGGTACGGAAAACCAATATTGAAGAAAAGGATGGGATGTCTAAATGCTAAGAAAGGCCATGGCAAGACCAATGTGTTTCAAAAGCATAATCATGGAGTACTTAGAGATTAAGGAAATAAAAACACATTTGAACAAGATAGGCTGGAAAGAAAGATTCGTTCAAAAGAAAACATTTACACAAGACCCTCAGCAGTCTTGTAAAAGGTGAGCTAGGTGCTGAGGCGAGGCAAAGCAATAGTGCCTTGAATACCTTGAGGCGAGGCGCGGTTCTTGAAATGCACTTGAGGAATGTGAGGTGCACGCCTTACGCCATGAGCCTTGCACCTTACAGATTATTTCCAGATCTTCTATACACATCATCTCATCAATCACTCGCAAGGTATTATAAGTTGAACTCAATAAAAATCCTCCAAATTATGAGGGGTTTCGATTGTTGATGGTAGTTGCAACAAACGAGGACAGATCATGAGGCCCTAGTCCATGTATTCTCTTCATTTTTAGATAGTTTTAGTTTGTTCTTCTTTTTCTATGGTTTTATTTCCTTCTCACATTCTTCTCGTCCTTATTCTTCTACGTTTTCTTCCTCCTCCTCTGTTTTGTGTACAGATGAAAGATGAAGTAATTGGTCTTGAGGAGGATTAATAGGTGTGCAGGATTCTATATTTCATTGTCAATATCCATTATATTCTGTCTACAAAGCTAAACGTTAGCATGCTAACTTCTATATATGTTATGTTTTGGTCGATACATAACGTTTAGCTTATCAAAATTAAAAAATATATGTTTTTGTTGATACATAGGATAGCCCTATTGGAGGTCCAAAACAGTTATTTACAACCAATACCATACGCGAGAGCCAATGTTTAAGGATGGTGCTTAAACCTTCTCTCACTGAAATAGAGCAAGCGACTAGTCCTAAAAGAAATGGGGTTTGCATATGTTTGGACCACCATTAACTCTCATGAACAGACAAACCTTCCAAACCGAATAAGCCAAAACTGGATCCAAAACATAACTCTAGCTTCCCTTCTTGCATACGCCGAGTTAATCTTCTTATGTTCATTATTAGCATCACTGCAATTTATTATTGTTAGATGTGCTTTCTTGTCTTTTGTTGGGTAGGAGGGGCAGGGTTCTCAAAACATCCCCCCCTCCAATTAATCTCAAAAAAATCAAGCTAATTGATATTAACTCAAATTACATTGAAATAAAGACAAACAGAACAACCGCCCTGCCTGCTTCCAGTAACTTTTTTTCCTTTCTACATCCGCCAGAAACAACTAAAAGCCGAACACATAAATTCATTCATTTAGTCAAGTTAATAATTCAAATGGGAAATGATTAAGGGAATGCAAAACAAATTCACAGTTTCTGTAGCAGCAAAAATCATCCAAAAGATATAGAACCGAAATGAATAAGAGGGATAAAAAAAAAATGCAGGCTACAACACTAAGTCCTCATTTCAATCAATCAAAAAAAGGTGAAGAAATTACATCTTAGCGGCCTTGATGAAGATGCTGCCACCAGACCCACCTCCACCCCTATCCCCACCATCACCCCCATCAGCCAACAACCCACCATTCACCTCAACATAATTCCTAATCCAAAACCTAATCCTCCCACCCCCACCTCCACCATAATCCACCTCCTTGCTTGTCGTCCCGCCTTTACTCCCGTAACTCCACGGCTTCTGCAACGTCGACCAGGAATACGGATCGCCGCCCCAAACGTCATCTGGCAGCTTCTCCTTATCAGTCAGGCAACAAGCCCCTCTGCCCCCGTGGCCCCCGCCCGCCCCGTCCACCCCCTGCGGCGTCCCACTGGTCTGGGCCGGCGGAGAGCCGCCCAAACCCGTCGCGTTCACCGCCGACCCGTTGCCGAAACTCGCGTTGTACGCCTCGAGCTCGAACGTACCGGCTAAAACGGTCGCGTTCTCGCCCAAACTGAAATTCCCGGTTATGTTGATCGAGATTTCACAACCAAATGACAAACAAGTCACGCTCCTAAACGGGAGGATGATAAAATTACCTTTCCCTTGTATGTACACGTCGCCCGTGAGGTTCAAATCGGAGACTATTTGGCAGGTGGTGTCGAGGGTTCCGATTCCGTTTAAATCGTCCTCGCAGGAGACGGAGGGTGGGCGCGGCGGGGGCGGAGGGGGCGACGGCGGGGAGTAGTCGTTGTGGAAGACGGAGTCGAAGGCGATGATGGAGAAATCGTGGGAGGAGGAGGAGGAACTAGGGTTTGGAAAGAGAATGAGGGAGTGGAAGAGGACGAGGAGAGAGAGTGAGAGGGGAATGATAGAATCCATTCAGTGGTGAGAGAGTTGACATGACCGTGAACGGAAGCTGGGAGTAGTGGAAGTGGATTGCATCTGTACAAGTGCTGATTCGAAAGGGGGGGAAAAAAAACCCCACAGTGTATCAGGAGAGGTATTGTGTGTGTGTTGATGTGATATAGTGTGTGTTTTTGTATATGTATTTGTGGATGTGTATATGTAAGTGAGAGAGAGAGAGAGAGCTGAAAATGGAGGTGGAAAACCTCGACGAGGGAGGGAAGTTGCGTTGGTGTCGAAAAAGATTGAAAAGCGAAGAGAGAGAGAGAGAGAGAGAGAGAGAGAGAGCGAGCCGACAGGTGAGGGTAAAATCTAGGGCCAAAATCATCTGAACCATTTGCGTGGTCTTAATTTACTAGGAGTACCCTTTTTTTTTAATTACAGTACTACGGAGTATTGAATTGTCTTAATTTTTTATTAATTTTAGATTTTCATCAGAACACTTTTATTTTTGTAATCATTAATTGCAATAGTTTTGACGGTAACAATATACAAACCGTTAATTTTTTCATTATAGTAATCATTTACATCGGACAATAGTTTTTACAATTTGTTTATTGAGACAAGAAATCGTTAACAAATATACTACATTATTTACGGTGGTATAACAAGAGATGATAAAAGGAAAAAAAATTCAAAGAGTACAACAATGATGTTGAGATGACATATAAATATAAATATAATAACGATAATGGTTTTGGCTATGTTTCTATTCTATAATTACATTATCCGTTTTTTTCATAAATTTTTAATGTTGTCTTTGTTATAGAGCAAAAAAATTTATTCATTAAGTGATGTATAATTAGATATTTAGATTTTAATCTTATCTTCTTCATTACATGATCTATAATTAAACATTTCATTGTCTAATCCAACCATTTCATAGAAGTATTTTCCTTTTCTCTCCTTTCACGATTCTCCATGTACAAACACTGCACAAAAATTGTTGTTGTTCTTGCACTTGTAGCGAAGATTGTTGCTCTCAAGACATACAAACATCTCATATCTCAATCCAACAATTTTATCATTTTGTTTTGAGAAACTTAAACCAGGTTGGGAAAGCACCTTATTTATGACATCTAACCCATTGAAATTCAACCCAGCCAAAAACAAGTTTTTTTTTTTATCGGCAAATTTTTTTTATTAATTTTTGCAAAATTATAAAAATTAAAAGGATAAGGACAGAAAAAAAATTAAAATTACTTAATCTCCACACTACTCGAGACCCAATCACTGGTCCAACACCAACCAACAACCAAAAACAAGATTACACACCCTTCGTACTACAAACCACGTGTTATTAGCCACACAACTAAATATTTAATACTCTACTTTTTCACAAAGTTAAAAAATACTTGCTATGCCATTCATTTTTTTTAATATTTTACCTGATGTTTCAACCATGTCAAAAATCGCCTTTTTAACCATTGGTAAAAACTTTGAAACGCAGTTATCTTGAGAAAATGAGTACCTATTAATCCAGTGTTGTAATTTTATTTTATTTTTTTGACCGAAATGCGTTCCGAAATCATATCAACCCACCATTCAATACACTTGAAATTTTTTTATTGGTAAATGCTCCCGACGAGTTCTAAAATACAAAAAATTGGTCATTAAAGTGAGCGCAGAAAAGGCCAACAAATATGCAAAACTGATCAACGTTGGAATTCCATACTATGGTCTCTACAGAGGATATATAATGTCCCTAGCTATATTATTGTAATTCAACTTTTCTTGAAACGTGAAAGAAATTGACAGTAAGTTTACATTGCAATTTTTCATCTCTATTTTGACACTTAATTGTCAATACGGGTTATGTCTCTTTTCGCATGTGACCAGTCATTTTCTTCTCTCTTCAAATTAAGAATCGCTTAGGATTGAAGGCACTCCTTTGAAAGACAGCTTCAAACTCAATTTTCAATGCACCCCTTTTTTTTTGCCATTGCGCTATACATCGGCGGGAGTTAGTGGAGGTGTTAGAGCTAGCACGGGGAGACCAGAAGCTATCCATAGCCCTGGTCCCCTAAAGAGTCTGCTCTCAGTGGGCTCAAACCCAAAACCTTCCATAAAAGGAAAGCAATGACTGACCAACTGCACTAAACAGTGGTTGTCTTCAATGCACCCCTTCTGAACAAGTCAAATAATTTAGTGTCTCTTTTCAAGTAACATACGTATACACAAAACCTTCCAATTCGGTGTTGCCATTTCTTTTTCGTATACACAAAACCTTCCAATTCGGTGTTGCCATGACTTTTTCGTCATTATTATCTCCATTGGAAACCAAGCAACTCACGGCCGCGAACTCTTTTTCCCCCCACCCCCCCCTTGAAGAAGCAACCATGCACGATGTTCAAAAAGAAAAGAAAAAAGAAGCAACCACGATATCTATAAAAATAAGACTAAATCTGTGCAAATACACCGAGCTGAGCCGATCTTTGTTGTGTTCAAGCTCAGCTCTGCTGTAAACAATCTGATAGTGACGCAGCTAGAAAATTAACTCGGTGGAGGCACCACCATTAAACATAATCTTAGAAATTTCTTTCTTTTGATAGCCGGATGTTCGAACCAACTAGTTCGCACATCGACTGATTCCAAGACCATGAAATTAATGGCTTGACAAACCCACCCGTGGCCTCAAAATTTACAATTTCCTTTTTCTCAGACAATTATCTAAAAGAAATGAAGTTAAAATGTAAAATTTGTTACAATGCAGATATAGGTAAAATAATGGGTCTTCATGTAAAACAAATAAAGTTAGAAGAATTTTTTTGAAAACTTGACAAACATAAGGGATGTAAGTGATATAAATACTACTACAATAATAGATATGCGTCACACTAAGGAGATTCACAATGATCATAGTTTTCAGTGAAAGAGTAATAAAAAGTGGTGCTTAAATTTTTTTATCTCAGTTTAAGTCCAAAACTAAGATAAAAAGTGGGTTTTAGCGCGAAATAAAAGACCTCGCTCTTGCGGCGAGATAAAAGAAAAACAACCTCACCCTTGCAGCGTGATAAAAGATTTTATGGCGGAAAAAAATGAAATAAAATATCTCGCTCTTGTGGAGAGATAAAAGAGAAAAGACCTCACCCTCGTGGCGTGATAAAAAAGAGAAAAAACCTCACCCTTGTGGCGTGATAAAATGTTTTAGGGCAGAAAATAATGAGATAAAAAATCTCGCTTTCTTGTGGCGAGATAAAAGAGAAATGACCTCAACCTTGTAGCGTGATAAAAAACTTTGGCACAATAAAAAAAGTGAGATAAATGATCTCACTCTTGCAGTGAGATAAAAAACCTACCTATTTAGGCGCGCAGTCTGAATTTTCACATGGGCGGGTTGGTACTCATTTAGGCAGATTTTGAAAAGTTATGTAAGAAAAACGACGTCGTTTAAGAACTTTAAAAAGTTCTTTTTTTTCTTTTTTACAAAAGGTAAGAAAATAAGCCCTAATTACGCCTATCCCAAAAAATCTTTACATTTCATCTTCATCTTCACGCCCAGAGAGAGAGAGAGAGAGAGAGAGAGATACTAAGCGCACACTACTAAATTTACTAGCTACAATTAAATTTTTCACCCCAAGAAAATCTTTTGGTGACCAACAACTAATTTTGATTGGCAAAAGATCAGTTTTCATATTTTTAAAATTTTTTAAACAATGTTTATATATGTATTTTAATATATTTTAATATCATGTTAATTGCATTTTAAAAAAATTAGCAAATTTTAAGGGAAAAAAAAGTTTTTTCACTTTAGAAAGTAAATATAAATATTTTTGTTTTCCTAATGTAACAGAAATTCTTGACTAGCTTAGTGGTAAGGGTTTGAGAAATTAACTAAGGGTGCATGGGTTCGAAACTTGGTAATGACAAAAAAAGATGGTCTAGTAGATACAAAGAAAAGATCATGCGCAATGATTTTCCATATTAGTTTATGATGGTGTGATCATTTTGAACTTTCAATCACGATTATAGATCGTGATCTAAAGTGACATACAATCATATCCAGAAAAGAGAAATGATCACGCCCAAGAGAAACAATCGCAGCTTATAACCGTGATAAAAGAGAAACGATCACACTTTTTGGCCGTGATTGTTTGTCTTTCAATCACGGTTTATAACCGTGATAAAAGAAAGTGTCACGGTAGCAAGAGCGTGATGGAAAACTTACAATCACGGTCAATAACTGTGATCTTTATAGTTTATTGTAGTAGTGAAAAGAAAGAATGAGTATAACTTCTTCCCGGCGGTTCCGCCGACAACCAATTAAATACCTAAAAAAACCCCTGAAATCTCAATCTCATAGTCCTCGATCAAATTTTTATAATATGAACCGTTCAATATGTACAGAATGTGATTTTAAGGGAGTCGCGAGAAATTAGCAAAAAATATGACCAGAAAGTGCTTATTTTGAGCAGTTTTTAATTAAACTGTTCATCAAATCTAAGCTAAAAACTGCTCAGATCAAACCTTTTCCAGTCATTTTTTTTGCTGATTTCTAATAGGTCCCCTTAAAATCACGTTCTGATCACATTGAGCGGCTTGAATAATTAAAATTTGATCAAAAACTATGAGGTATTTTTTTAGGTGTTTAATTAGCTGTCCACGAAACCATCCGGTAACTTCTTAGGATACAAATGTCATGACCGTTATAAAAGTTAAGGGTAAAAATAAAAGTGTAGTGGGGGCATGCCGCCAATGGTCCCACTTTAAATCCGCCACTACAATCTGAGCCCAATTTGTTTCCTAAATGAGCCTATACCATCTAGCCAAGCTGAAACTCAAGCTGGTCGGGAGCTTGTTTGCAACCAGCGATAGAGGTGTGTAGGGGCCCCCGGCCCCAACTCTCTAACCGTCTGAGTTTTGAAAATTTTATTTTATATATATTTGATTTAAAATATTATTAATAATTATTCGAATATAGTTACTTATAATCTTAATAATTTTGTTTTGATTGGATAAAAATTGGTTATTTTAGGCTCCGTTTGTTTGGATGTAAAATATTTTACCTATTTTTTTGAGTTTGATTGTGTTAAAAATGAGGAAAATATTTTATATGTAAAACATTTTTCATCAATTGGATGAAAATGACATACTCTTAAATTTTTCGTAACGAAATGAATCTGCTGCCTTCTACTGCAATTCTCACTGTTCAGTTTCATCGATCGTCAGTTTTGACCCACGTTCAACCCCCTCCACTATTTTGTTGATTTCTGAAAATATTTTTAAGTACCAACCAAACACTGTAAAATAAATGTTTGAAATTTGTTTTCTGAAAAAATGTTTTACATGAAAAATATTTTACATTGTAAAGCATTTTACATCAAAACAAACGGAGTCTTACATTCTCATTTTTCAATTTCTTTCATAAATAAAAAATAAGCATGTGACAGCTGAAATAACCTAAAGAATCAATTCAATGTATAACTGTAATGAACTGAAAAGCAAAAAAATCTTAGGATAGAATAATTATAAGTTCCGATATAAAATATATGATTGTTAAGCCAACTTCGTAAGAACATCCTGGCTCCACCACTATTTGCAGCCTTAACCGTAAGACATCTGTGGACGACTTTTTCGACTTGACAGATGGTGTGCCGTAGAGGAAATAACCAAGTTGACGTGTTATTGTATGGGAGGGAAGCAACTTTTATCGGTATTTTACAAAAAAAATTATAGTACTCCGTAATACTCCCTCCGTTCCAAAATGACTGACCTTTTTGGGATTCCGTGTCATTTTAAAATGCTTATATCTTCCGATTTATGAAGTTTTATGTTATTTTGAAAACTTTGTTTAATAGAACTAATTAAAATCTATCAAACAAGATCCATATTGCATATTTTTTAACACTCACATTGAAAGATATAAGCAATTGAAAATGATACGCTTTCCCAAAAAGGCCCCTCATTTTGGAACGGAGGGAGTACTAAATAGGGACTCGCAGTGCACGAGATCGGTATGCATGATTAATTTCCATTTCAACAACTTCAAGAAAATGGTAGTGCTGAAATAAGTAGTAGTACTGATTGAACTTCAAAGCATGTGCCACATGCTTTTTGAGTTGGAGAAGAGGAAACCATTGATACACGTACTGCTCTATATGGGAAGAGAAAAAAAAAATGTTTATGGAGTCAATCGCGATCGTCCAGAACACTTTTGGACGATCGCGATTGGTTGCTGCTGAACCTGTTGTAAAGAACTTGTTTACGTCTGAACCGTGAATAAGTTTCTCTCATATACATTGGGAAAACAAGTTGCAAGGACACAAGGTTTTGGATAAATTGAAATTCTGATTTGGATTATGCAATACAGTAGCAGTGTTCAATGCAGTTGTCAACTCCAAAGCAATATATTGCACCCAAGGGGAACCCAATTCGAGTGATTTGTGGTGGATCGGAACCCGGCCAGTTACTATAATCATAGTGACGGCCACCAGTGGATCGAAAAGTATTTGTGCCTACGTTTTAGAATAGATGTGTTCAAAGTTGTCCAATACACATGAATTTCTTGTTATTTTGTGAGGTCCACGTTGACCAGCAGATTTGGACAAATATGCGTTTGAAAAGGTTTTTCGACAAACCAGATCATCCTAGATATAAGAAAAAATACAGTATAATAAAAGCGGACACTATCGGTCCGAAAATATAGAAAACAACAAACAAAAACAAAATACAACAAAAGAAACCAAAAGAAAAGTCGTCTGGAGCCAAGACGCCGGAGTCGGATCCGTCAATCACACTCATGAATGCAGGTTGGAGTAGCCAATTATGGAGTGGCCATGTATGGACCGCGTCCGAAAAGTTATGCGCATAAGATCTGTGCACGTTTGTGGATCAGCTGCTACCAAACCAAATCTCTCCTTGAGCCCCATCTCCTTTCCATATCGGAAAATAGCGATATTGTTCTTCTGAGCTGCCCTGGACCCAGGTCCCGTGCAAGTTGTGCGAAAGCTTGTTTGCTGTGGCAAGACCTAACAAGCACAGATACTCATTGTTTGGATAGCTGTGAACACCAATATTAATCTTCATACACTGATCCACGTCCAAATCACAAGAGTAATACTATTTGCACCGACGGTTTCCGGATCGGCCATTCGGTAGCCGGAGACGGCCATGCGTGGCCGTTGGTACGGTTTCCCTACGAAAACCGTCGGTGCAGATATCTTTGCCGAAATCACAAATGTCTTAATTTCTTTGCATTGTTTTCACTTTTGGATGTACGTCTAAAATTGATTTTCAAACGTCTCGCTCTAGGATTAAAAAAAAAAAAAATGTCTCTCTCTATTTGTGAGAATTCTTTATCGATCAAAGGTAAAGTGGAAGACAAGGTGGGTCCCCAAGGGATATTTAAGTAATGTGAAAAGCCATACAGTATATAATTTGGGTACCTCACGGGGTGTCAAAAACTTATCCCCTCCAATGGGATATCCAGAGAGATGTTGGAAAAACATTGACAAACACAGAATATCCCTCCACCTAGTGTGGGCATTAGATGTTAAACTTGGTTTCCCATTTTTTGTTCCTGTGAATGTAATGCTACTTGAGAGCATGTTCTTGGGCGTAGCCAGGATATATTTGTTTTTTATTTAAAAGCGTAAGAACTTCATTAATGATAGCAAAAAAAGTACACTTGTGTTGTCGCCACAACCCACAAGATAGAGAGCACCGGTCACAAGCGAAAAGCCAAAAACCAACAAAGGCCTAAGGAACATAGTACATAGCATTGATCTTCAAAACAAAAGGACATAGAAACTATGTTATCGCCAGTAGATATGAGGGCGCCAACGACAAGCAAAGACCAACAAAAGCCTAAGGAACAAAGCACATAGCATTGATCTTCAAAACGAAAGGACATAGAAACTATGTTATCGCCAGTAAATATGAGGGCGCCGACGACAAGCGAAGGCCTACCAAAGACTTACGAAACAGAGCATATATAGTGTGAGCATATGTGTGCGGCAAGACCTAACAAATACACATGACACATACAACAAACATAATAATCTCAAACTAATGCATCTAAAAAGAATAATTGATAGTCTTCATACACTTGTCCACATCCAAATCACAAATGTCTTAATTTCTTTGCAATATTTTCACTTGGATGTGTGCGAAATTGATTTTTGAATGTCTCTCTGTGTGAATTCTGTGTCGGTAAAAGGTAAAGGGACAGATAAGGTAGGCCCCAAGGGGTATTTTGGTAATGTAAAAAGCCATATATAATTTGGGCACCTTAGGGGGTGTCAAAAACTTATGCCCCTCCAATTTTTTGTTCCAGTGAATGTGGTCAAGTGCCCCACTCAATTTGATTCTCACATGCTGCAATTTGATAGTTGTAATCAAATTTTAGTATTTTGACACCATAAAAATTTGAAATTGCTTCAACTTGTTTCAAATGCGTAGAAACTCTTATTAGTCTCTTCATTTCGTATATTGATAATATTACAAATCAGGCTATCATGCATTATTTTCCAAGTATTTTAAGTTTTTTTAACCAATTGTATAGCAAATTTATCATTGTATAGTTATTTTAAATGACCTTTTAATTTGGTTATTTCATTGGAAAGGCAAATAGAAAAATTAACTTGCATATAAATTTAATTTTTGACCTCACTAACTAAAATTTTTGACTCTGTGCTCCCTACCTCTGTCTCCGTTACGAGGTGCGTAGACACGAAGCTAGTGTTCTTTCGCAAACAAAAAGTCTAGGAACATACCCTCTTGGACACAACTCTGGGCAAATTTGTGTTCGAAGGACTGGGAAATCCTGTAGTGTAACACCCTGCAAGGTGCACATGGGCCGTCGATCTCAGTAATGAATGGTTGAGATATTATTTTTAATTTTGACCGGTAACAAATAATTTTTACTGGTCAAAATTATTTTAATCTGAACCATTGATTGATAAGATTGACGGCTGTGCGCTGCTTGCAACCCATGTAGGGCACTCCGCCCTACAGCATCCCGAGTTTATGTCCAGATTAATGTTTGATGTATGCAAATCTACATGCATTGAACCCTGTACACAATTTGTCTAGAGGTTTGCTTTAAAATTGGTGCCTTGCATTGTTCTTAGGTGAACGCTGTACACTACAGTGTTGTGTCTGAAATGTGTGTCACTCAGGGGTTATACAATATGAATATTACATTTGTTATACCAAAAACGGATCGATGTTAAAGATGATTAATTTGATTGTACACTCTTTATGGAGAATATAATTCCAACATATTGTGAGTATTGATTTCCAATCAACGTCAGTTTTGGAATGAATAACTTGCCCAACAAGCCCTAAAATGAAGAATCCAAAATTACATATTTGCGTGACAACAACTGATCTTTCTACTTCCTTGACAGCAGCTGCCTGCCATCATTGCTAATTTTGATGAAACTATCCATCAATTCAACTATGCTTACTTTAGCTACTTAACCCTAACCTTTCCCTCTATCAAACCAACCACTGGTCAACATCAATTGGGGATGGTACCGTGCAGTGGTATGCGCAGCGCCATGCTACGCACCTCCGAGCCGTTGAATCGTGCATCCGACGATTTGGATCTCATCTCGGTAATAAACGGCTCTCGATCGTTGATTGCCGAGATGAGATCCGAGTCGTCGAATGCATGATCCAATATTTTAGAAGTGCGCAGCACAGCACCAATCTGAAGCCCAATCAAGATAAGGAAAGGGCTTCAAAAAGAAACAAAATACAAAATACAACCCTCAAAATAGAGTATATTGGTGATAAAATCCTCCGTACAAGCCCAAAATCCTCCGTACTCCTATTTTAGTGCATTTCCGGCCTTTGGATAAAATAGAGTATATTTATAAAATTTTCATGAATCCAACCCTCAAAACACATTGGTGGTAGCTAGACACATGGATTTCAGTACAAAGGAATTTTTTTTTGAGGAACACAAACATCACACCCACACACGCACATATAAAAGAAACAAAATACAAAAGGACACTATCGGTTTAAAAATACACAAAAAAAAAAAATAGTAACAAACAAAATACAAAAAACAAAAAAGCCACCGGAAACCAAAACGCTGGAGCCTGACCATTGATCACACTCGTGAGGGTGGGTGGAGTGGCCAAGTGGAGAGGCCAAGTACGGACAGAACAACTCTCAAGATAGATCCGCTGCACCAACTTGAGCTCGTTCATGCCACAAGCTGAAAGGCCGAAACCGCTAACTAACGCCGCCACCGTCGCCGCTGAGCTCAAGGGCGGTGCCATGTTAGGGCCCGGGGGGGCCACACCCCCGAGCGTCCGAGTTTTAAAATTTTTATTATATATACCTGATTTTAAATATTATTCATAATTATTCACGTATAGCTACTCATAATCTTAATAATTTTGGTTTGATTTGATAAAAAAATTAGTTATTTTGCATTCTCATTTCTCAATTTCTTTCACAAATAAAAATAAGCACGTGACAATTAAAGTAGTCCTAAAAAAATGATTGGTATATTTTAGTATCATTAGGCTATAATCATTTTAATATAGAAATGTAATGTATTGAAAAATAAAAATCTTATTACATCCCGATAAAAAATATATGTCTATTGAGTCGGCTCTTCCAGAGTCCTAATCCTTGCTCCGCTACTACTGAGCTGAGTGGATGGAAAATCCTACCAGTGTATTTTTGCCGCTCGACACCCACCTACCTGAATCCTTTGGAGAGTTAGCTGAGTAGTATTTTTTTTTTTTTTTCTGGAAGGGAAATAGCCGGGTAGTTGAGTGCAGCATTGTGTTATATACTACTAAAAGAGTAGATGTAACATGTAATTGCTTTTTGTACGGAAGAAATGAAAAGTCAACAAATTTTGTACCTTCACTGATAAAAAAGTTGTCACTTCATGAACTAATTTTCATAGAATTCATCTAAATATGCAAAAGGATAAAAATAATTTTTAATACATGAAATGGACCACGTAAAAAGACTAATATACCCCCTCAAGTAAAACCCTAAATCCCCAACCCCAAATCACTTTCTCCTCTTTTCCCATCCAAACACACCATCGATCCCAACCCACGAACGACTTACCTCTCTCTCTCTCTCTCTCTCTCTCTCTCACACACACACACACACATACAAGCAAAATCACCCCTTTCGATCAATGGAAAAGGAAAAAAGAGAACTGGTTTTAGTACGCAGTGGTAGTAGATATCTCTGAAGAGAAAAGGGAGCCAGTTGAAAATGAACTCTGAAGCAATCTGGAGCTCCGTCGGGTTGTAACTGAGCAGGAACGGGTCGTCTAGTCGAGCTCAGAAGTCGTTGTTCATGGCTGCTTTCAGGTATTGTATTGAGTCAACTCGGGGAACCCGATGGGTTGATTTGAATTTTGAGAGAAGATGAAAATAAAAGGAAAAGAAACGAAGGGACACCGCCGGCTAAGAGTGGTGAATCAGTTCTCCTCTTTTGCCCCTTTCTTTACAATAACCCATTCCTGCAAAATCACCCTCTCATGTGGGTCATGTGGTTGCTGGTTGGTCCTTCAATGGATTGCCCCGTGTATGAACCTAAGTTGCCCCGTGTATGAACCTAAGTTGCCCTCTAAGTTCAAGACAAGAGGGGTATTTTTGTTTTCAATACCATGTCTTGAGAATTAGTGTTTTCCTTCCCATGAAGGGGCAATTCCAAAAAAGTACTCCATGAATAATTTGCCCCAAGGGCCACTGAACACCAATTTCCCCTTTGATTGTTTTCATACAGTACACTACTTAAATTCTGCAGCAACTCTGTAACGCCCCGAAAATTCGGAGACATTAATAAAATATTTAAAAGATTATTTTCACAAAAGAAATTTATAAATTTACTACGTCACTAATTCAAAAGCATAAGTCATTATATTACAATCGTTTTGAATAAATCAACATATTACAATTTCCAAATAAACTTAGAAGCTTCCAAAATAAAGTCGATTTAAATTAATCAGAGCGACTATGCGCACGAAAACCAAGGTTTTCAGCTTCTTTCTCAATAGGATTGAACTCGATCGAATCGTATGACACTTCTGCTCCGTCTTCGCTACCTGGCATTCGAGTTACCAGGGCAACATAGTACCGTGAGCAATGACGCTCAGTAGCCAAAATCCACCCGAACCCATAACTTACAAGCAACAATATATATAATTGAAATGCAATAAGAATGACATCAAAAGAGAACAATCCATTATCTCATTACTATTCTTTAACCTAAGTGAAATCTCGGATCTTATCCACAGATCCGTTCCTACCCTTAACCTCCAGCGTAAGGCAACCCAGTGTGATTCAGACAGCTTCTTGTTGTGTCCCGCTGATAGCTACCAAATTATTTACTCGGATCTACAGTCGACGCAACCACACAAGGAAGGAACCAAACTTGTTCTCGCAGCCAATCACCACTGTGCCCTACCTAGGGTTACGTTTCTCAAACAACTTGGGCCCCTGTTAGCACCCATTAACACAAGACTGGACCCCTGTTAACACCCATCTTAATACAAGACTGGGCCCCTGTTAGCACCCATCTTTAAAATCAAGACTCAATCACTTTCTCATTTCTCCTTTACTTATCAACGTCTACGTGATCCTCTAATCGTATACCACCCCAGGAACCTATTTGTCCATTCTACAAGTACAGCAACACATCACGCAGTCCAACATTTTTACGAAACATGCTAACAGGCTAACCATAATTAATTTTACAATAATAACAAATCATATGATTCAATAATCCAACTAAACATACCAACATGCCAAAAATATTTAACCGTGCAATAAAAGTGAATCATGCAATCAAAACAAATTAAGTAATTCCTTTTCTTTTCTCTTTTCTTTTTCAAAGCTACAATCCACGTTTACTCTTAATCATCTCGGGATGTATTGTCAGTACCAAAATAATTCATGATCACAATAAAACTAGGATTTAGTCGAAACTAATTAACTTTGGGACTTATAATATTAGTTTTTAATACGTATGGGTTTGATTTATAAGCTAATCTAAATTGAAGGACTAATCTGCAATTATTGCATTTCCATTTCAAATTCCAGGGCCGTTATGTTTTTCGGAAAAACAAACCGGGTTTCGGCCGGACTTCGATCCGCGACGTCGGGTTCGATTATTTTCATACCAAAACACGAAACAATCAATATGGAACATAATATATATTTAGGGAGGTGAGTTCGGACTACCTCTCATCCGGCGAGATGGTTTTCGGAAAGAGACGGCGGCGGGGCTTGGCGGCGAGGGTATGGACTGATTTTAAGGCTGGAACGGTGACTGATTAGGAATTGATTTCTGGACAGTCTTTGGAGCTGAAATGCAGCTGATTTCGAGCGGTTTCGGAGCCGGAACGGAACTCGAGTTGAGGCTAATTTTTCCGGGCTGTTTTGGAGGCAATTTGAGGTGGGTTCGGATTGCTTTGGAGCTGATTTTGGTGGCGAGCTTGGTGAGCTACGGTGGTAATGATGGTGGCTCCGGTTGGAGGTGGTGGCCGTTGGTGGAGCTTCGGTGGTAATGGTGGAGAGCTCGACGGCGATGGCGGCAATGGGTGCTCCGGTCCCTCTCTCTCTCTCTCTCTCTCCCTCTCTGCCGAGTGTGTGTGTGCTGGGAACAAAAGAAGAAAAAGAAAGAAATAGTAAGAAGGAAGTTTACCTGGAGTTGAATTGAAGAAGTGTTGTAACCAATGGGTAAAAGATTATGTGCTGTCAAATTTTGATTGGAGGAAGATGATGAAATATATATATATATATATTTTCTATTCGTTTCAACCGAAAGTATGAACTGGAAAAAAGGAGAAGAAATGGGATTGGGTTGGAAAAATGATCTGGTGCCACACATGCACACACTAGGAAAATTACTCGTTGGATACGCACGCACAATCAATTACGGAAATAAAATTAGTGTGACGACATAAATAATTTTTCGCATTAAATAAACTAACGAGCAAAATAATATTTTTATTTTGGATATTATTATTATTTTTCTAGCATGAATCTAACTAGTTATCATAAAACATGAATTAATCAGCAATGGGAATCAAAAGTATAGAGGTTTTTCAAACTCAGGGAGGATCGTGACATCACACACAAAGTGTTTGGGTGATTTTACAGAGATTATCCTCCAAAGTGGTAATACGAAGTGAATGTAACGATATTTAATGTGTAGTAATAAAATTTCCTTTTGCCGAGAGAAAAAGAAGATAATATAGTTTTTAAAGCTATGCATGTTTTACAATATAGTTGAGACCTTTATGGACATGCAAACTCTTTTCCACTAGGTTTACTTTTTTCTTGGACTTTTCGAGTTCAAATCTTTTGTACCTCCTACATTTCTCTGTACCTTTCTTTTCGTGCATTTTCAACCGTTACATCAAGTTAAATTTTGTTATCACTTAAAATTTCTACATGATCTAATGGCAAAAAAACACACCGGTACATGGGTACACAAAATTTTCAGTATAGAGGATTTGAGGGGAGATCGACTTTTCTGTAAGCAAGATCCTTGTCAACTGAGAATATGAGGTGTTTGCTTAGTTTTTAAACCAGTTCCAACAGAATTGTACCAATTAGTACATCTTCAATCTTTTTAAAAAAAAAATCTTAAAAAGAGAGGCAAGGTTGTTCTTGTAATATTGATTTTGGTTAATTGTTAATTTCTAATTCACACTAGAGGTTTGTTTCTTTTTTATATTTTCTCAAGGTAAATTCCGAAGTAATTGCCTTTAACAAAACATCCAAATCACGAAGAACTCAGAAGAAGTATTCATTGGCTCCATTTCTCTGCCTTATCTTCCTGGAAAAGAGCTACCTTTGGTGGTGCAATACATGGCCCCCAATTAAATGGGGAGACTTAAAAGATTCACCCCTCAGACCTCATTCCACTTAAGTATTCATCCCAGTCATTTTGAACAATTATGTTTTCATTCTTTCAGATGATGAATTACCTATCTCTACCCTTTTAATAAGATATCCATATGTGTGTAAATTGACTTCTTAAATTAGTGGAATTCAACAATTTTCTAATTTAGTGGGATTCAATATTCTCAATAATTACAGAAGATAATTACAAAAGTTGATTTCAAAATTTAAAAAATCCGTAATAACCAAATTTCTACGATTTATTTTTCTCCGATTCAAATTCAAAAACCATATTTATTTTTCCATTTATACTATGCATTATCATGAAACCTTTTGGAACAAGGTGGATTGACCATGTTTTTCATGAATTATTTTTTGCAAAATTACCATAAAAAAAACATTTCGGAACATATATAATATTCAAACCGACCATGTTTTTCATGGTTAATTCTTCAAATTCACCATAAAAACAATGAAAATTTTGTTTAACATGGCATATTTTGGAACAATAAACCAACTATATACTATGATTCAAATAATTTACCATGAAATCAAATAAAACAAATTAACCAAAATCACGATTTCTTGGCAAAACTTGAAAACCTATAACATTTCAAAAAAATAACCCTTTTCAAGAGCAACAGATGCTAAAAGAACAATCAACAAATTAAAAGCGGGTTCAGAAGGAAAATAATTAAATCTCAACATGGACTTGAATACAAAGTGCATTTGCTAAATACCCAGATTCCATTGTCTTCTTCAACAAGTATGAGAACATCGTAAATGAAGGAACAAATCCCCTGGCACACATTTCCTCTTCAATAACAAACATGTCTCTGGTTTCCCCGTGATGACAGGAAGGGTTTGTGATGAAAACCAGCGACGGTGGGGTGGATACATCAGGCAGCGACAGGCGATGTCGGGCGTTTTAGAAAGGGAGGCGGAGGATGAATGGAGTTTTGCTGAGATTTATCCACGGGTTTAATGGTTTTGGTTTTTTTGGGTGGTTTAAAATGGTTTTGCCGAGATTTTTGGGATTTGTTAGGAATTATCCTTAAATCACGCTAGAGGACCTTTAAGATTAGTTTTCAATCCCAAAAATCCCTGCCTATATAGATATACTAGCGAATGCACGGCTCGAATATTCAGCACCCGCAAATTAAAACTAAACAACAAATTTAACCAACTAAGACGCATAGAACAAAATCATATTACCGCTGGTTACCTAGAATATCATTTTTCCGTCAATTTTATCTTGATCGGAATGGGGTAGCGATGTTTGGGTGTAGTACTTTCAACCCTCCTTACTTTTATAGGAGAGTATTGATAAGTTTAAAACCAGTACTCCTTCTAAAAGTAGCAATACCACATTAGCAAGTTCATTGGAAAGGGGTATCAAATAAGATTGTCAAAAATAACTATTAATAGGTAACAAAGTGAATCAAACTATCAAAACAGAAGATCAAGATGGGTTCAAAATCAGTGACCTTCATGGTCTCATTGTTGTCTCAATGAAGTTTTGAAGTACATGTGATGACTCTCCATCATAAAGATGTAGTAAACTAACCTGTAAAAAGAAAATCCAATAGAGAAAATTTGAGTTGGTAAATAGTTCTCAAATGCGAGTGTTTTAAAGACAATACAAATACAGCCAAAGTGGGGAAAAGCATTAAATTGTTGATTCCAAATACCAAAAGTGATCTCAAAGATGGGTTCAAATTAGTTGGAAGGGTGCCGTAGTAACCTAACCTAAGGAAGAGCGGTTTGATGTGGAAGAGCGGTTTGATATATGTCAAACTACATTTTTTATTTTCCATCTTATAGCATGACATGTATCATACATATATATGCATTATTAAACCCATTATATAGTACTTCGGTCGCACATTATTTATTCCGTTCACTTATAAGATTACTCTAGCTTAATCAGCTCTGCAAGGTTTTACTATTGATTGGTCCTTTAAATTTTTTTTTTTCCATATCTTCACTAACTCTGCAAGGTTTTACTGCTGGTTAGTTCCAACATTCCGAGGACATTATTTGTAGAATTTGGAAAGCATGATTGAAAGATTTTTTGAAGGATAAAAACATCTAAAATAAGAAAAATGAGAGAGTGCAAGCAATTGTCATTTTTATAGCACAACATTATTATTTACATGTGCTCATTTGGTATGTCTTGTTATTTTTATGAACGAAGCATAGCAAAATTAAAAGCTTCACTTTTTTCTGCAAGAGGTAAAGTTGTTCAACCAACAATATAAAAGTAAATCTTACCATGCAGTGGTTAACGTCTGTCAATTCCGATCCGCAACAAATTAGTACCTCTGAACATGACCTTGCAGTACTTCTGCGGGTCTCAATCGTTTTCACTTGTTACTTCGCTCCAACAAACAAATCCTTAAGCTTTGCACCCTTGTGGTTTTTGGCTAGCTACAATCATTCCTACAACAATATTGAAAGGTTGTTTTTCTTTTAATCGGCAAAAAAAAAATTCATTAACTCATAATATTGAAAGGTTGTTAATACTATAAACTTAGATCTGTTAAAATAAGGGGTAAATAGCATCATAGATATTCTGCCTTCATTTTCAACTCTCTCTCCCCTTCAAGTTCCACTATTAAAAAAAATTCTGTTTACTTTCATGGATGTCGTTTGTTTTTTTTTTTTGCTGCTATGGATGTCGATTGGTTGATATATAATAGGAGAACTCAAAGAAAATAGACAAAGAGACTTATACATATCTCTTCGTAGGTAAAATTCCCATGTTTTCTCCCCCGTCATAAATTTCTACAAAGGTAGGAGTATGGTGTCAATGTCGTAAAATATGACAAAGTATCGAATAACGAACCTGATATTGATCCTTGGGAAGAGGTATATAAATAGTTGGTGCTTTTCCTTTGCCGAGAAAACCAAAAAAAAAAAAACACATCTTGATTATACATCGAATGAGAAAGGAGAAGAAGAAAATGGCTGGTATCCTCAATTGTGCTAGAATTTCATAGTTACAAGTATTTTGGCAACCCAAAAAAAAAAAAAAACGTGATTTCGGCCAAACATAGTTTCTTATATCCTTTCCAAATATATCATTTAAATGTTCCCCTTGATTTCGGGAAATTAGAAGTGTGATAAATATTTATATAATCATTTCCAAATATGTCACTGGCTATACTGCCCGTAGATCTCAGCTGTTAAAAAAATATGTACCAATCCTAGGGTCCAAAATTTAGTAGAAAATTTAGGAGATTTGAAAACTTCTCTGTCATATTATATAGATATATCTATACAATAAAGGGCAATCTTGCACTACAAGAAAAATTCAATTGGGTGATAGATGAAAATCGTCACAAATTGCATGTTTTTCGTCACAAATAATATAGGTGACGAAAAAAAATTTGTCAAGAATTCCTACCTGGTGACGAAATCTATTTTTCATCACCTATAATGCCTTTTGATGACGAGATATTTCGTCACCAAAAAGTGAATAATTGGCGACGAAATTTTTTTCCTCGCTTATTGTGCTTTTTGACGACGAAAAAATTCGTCACCGATGGGTCACATCAGTGACGAAAATTTTCGTCACTAATATAAGAAATCGGTGACGAAAATTTTTGTTGCAAAAGATGTTTTCATATGGGAAAAGAAATCCATCTTTCTTGCTTCTGCTGGGTTTCGAACTCGAGTCTGTTGAGTTTTTCGTGCAAGCTTTGACCAACTGCACTACACACACTTTTCAATAAATATTTGAAATATCTAATATATAACACATATGTTTAACATTAAATATATTTCGAATGTAATTTTGAACCTTTAAACATTAAAATTGGCAATTTTGATAAACATAAAAGTTGTAGGCAATTGAGTTATTGTTCAAACCCAATTTGAATTATCTCAATCGGAGATTTTAGTAAAGAGTTATGTCCGAAATACATTTAGTGACAAAGCACAATTCATAAATTCCATCACAAAAGGTACCCATTTGACAACGAAATATATTTTTCGTCGCTGAAAGCGTTAAAATGGTGACGAAATTATTTTTCGTCACCAAAGTTAAGCATTTAGCGACGAAAAAAATATTTCGTTACTAAATTGCTCACATTTGGCGACGAAATATATTTTTTGTCACCAAATGATTATCTTTGGCGACGAAAAATAATTTTGTCACATTTTTTAAGCTTTTGGCGACGAAAAATGTATTTCGTCGCCAAATGGGTACCTTTGGTGACGAAAATATTTTTTTCGTCGCTAAACAGATATAATTGGTGACGAAATTATTTCGTCACGAAAGTTATTAAAACAGTGACGAAATTAAATTTCGTCGCCACTTTTTCGTCACCAATTTTCATTTTTCTTGTAGTGTTGGCATTATTTAAAAGCGGGGATGAAAACATAATTGTTTAAATGACTAGGATGGATACTTACGTGAGATGGAATCCGAGGATGAATCTTTAAAAACTCCACTTAAATATGAGTGTGTGTAAGTATTTTGTGTGAAATGTGTATGGTTCTAGACTTTTCGCATTCACTAAAATTGAAGGAAAAAAAAGGATAGAAAGGTGAAAAACAGTGTTAGTGTATCAACTGTCACGTATAATATTGGTTCATATTATAGGATTTACATCACAATTACCATAATATATTTGTTGAGGTTTCAGGGGCGCTACCCTAAGCTCCCGCTATGAGTGTTGCTCACTGAACTCAATACAATATAGTTGTTAAAATGACAAACCAAGACCCTAGCTAACAGAAACTATTTGAGTCTCACGGAGAGCAGGTTTGGGATTCAGGGCTATGGATAGCCTTTGAATCCCCTCCCCCAGGCCCGCTAATGTAACGCCCCGAATTTTGGGAACGTTTAAAGGATAATTTCATTGAAAATTTAATGGAGTTTGGCTCAATATTACAGCATAATTTTCAAAAGAGTACTTTTATTCAACAAAATGAGGGGTAAACTAGGGTTCCTATCTACTGCTCCGCCTCTTCTTCCATTCTACCCAGCTCCTCGGCTCCAAAAGCTTTGAAGGTGTAGAGTTCACCCTATTCGTCTATAAGATCTGACACATTATACCAGTGTCGCCACCAATATAATATGTCAGGGTCACCAAAATATAACACCGTGAGCTACAAAAGTTCAATAGAGTAACCCATACCCACTAACTCTTAACTTACGAATAAATGATCATAAATTCAATAATTTCCACATAGCTCATACATATTCGACAAAACAGTTAATAATGACACATCCGCATTCACTATTCAACTAACGTTGGTGTCAATGATTTTCTGAGTTTCTCCTACACGACTTTTCGTAGGCTGTGTTACTGGTTTCATCTTTCATTAACCAAGTCAACATTTTTCAAATCGTCATTTTAACACACCTAACCTCGGTTCCGCCGTTCCGGTCTCCCGAGTATCCTCACAATGGTTCCGCCGCACCGGGTTTCCATTGGCACACAAAACTTTGTATTGGCTCCTCTCCGCGGATAACCAAGCCATATTACCAATGAGGTTACCACGTCCGGCTCCATTGGCAATCTTCACAATGGGCTACCAAGTCCGGCCACATTATGGTTTTCACAATCCACGCAATGGGCTACCAAGTCCGGCCACATTGCGAGTTTTTCTTCACACAACGGGCTACCAAGTCCGGCCACGTTGCGGTTTCCGCAAATTCACACAATGGGCTACCAAGTCCGACCACATTGCGGGTTTTCTTACACACAATGGGCTATCACGTCCGGCCACATTGTGGTTTTAAAACATACCTTGCCATTAACACACCATAAGTGTCATGTTTCTATTTTTTCAATTTCTGTGTCTCGTTTCATGCAACGACTCCGTGGTAGGACTTTTCACATATGTAATCATAAATCATTCATTGTAATCTCGAAACTAAACTAGCAACATTATTCAACTCTATATTACTAATCATACTCAAATACAACTTTAAAGCATAACGCCACATATACGGACGCCTTTGGAGTGAAAATCACTTATACTTTACAACAAGACAGGTAATGCAAGCAATTCATGACATATGCTCATAACCGTTTAAAGATCAAAATACGAATACTTCTAGCAATAATAAAGTCTTATCTTTCGAAAACCATTCCTTCTTCCTTTGTGGGAAATTCAAAACAACACATGTTTATTAGAGTAAAAGTTGATTATTCCAATATGCTCATACTTCCATTAGTGAGAATCAATTTACTAACTATCATGCATTTCAGAATAGATAACCTTATCTACGGAGAATCAACTTATAATTCCAACATACGGTTCTTCATTATACTTGGATTTAGTGGACAAAGGAACTCTACATATACTTAGGATAACATCTATGGGACTCTACCGTTCTTCTTGGCGGTAGTTGACGACTAAGGAAAGTAAGTCAGTGTTTGGGCGGAGTAACTTCTTATAGTGAGCTTCTGGAAGCTTCGAAAGAGAAAGATTTCTCTCGAAACTAGTTTGTGACTAAAATTACTCAACTTTATGGATCGAAGGGTGGTTTTAGGATGAGTTTCTTAAAGAACTTAGGAAGAACTCCAAGAACAAGGTAAGAATGCTAAAATTTCTTAGAGAGAGAAGTTAGAGGATGAAGGTGTGAGTTGAATGCTTGGACAAGGGTCCTATTTATAGCAAAACTTGGCCCTCTCTCTCCCTCTCATGGCCGGCCTCCCCCTCTCTCCTTTATCCCATGGATTTTGCTCCATTGAATTATCATTCCAAGCCTTTAATCAAGATCCTAGCCTTTCCTGACTTGTCAATCCACCTTTAGGCTATAAACTAGGTGATCATGAAGGGTTTTATGGCTTGTCTTGTCCTAGGTTGGGCTAACTTGCAAGGAAGAACAAATGATGGCTAGGATTTGTACTTAGGAATACTAGAATGGGTTGTCAAGTTGTCAAATAGGCTTAAGGCTATAAAGGGTAGCTTGTGGGAGTGAACAGAGTCACATGCACACACCACACACACTCTCTCTCTCTCTCTCTCTCCTTCGGCCTCTCTCTCTCTCTCGTACTACATACATATATATATATATATTTACATATATGGTTATCTATGGGTAAAAATAAATAGTTTTAGGTCTAGGTAGTCTTAAGTCTATTTGGAAGAGAAAAATTCATGGGGAGTTTTCAAGTGACTACTCAATGAAAGAAAAATGATTAAGATTTTCCTAGAAAGTGTACTTATGGAAGCATAAGCTTTAAATGACTAGTCATGGGTGAAATGATTACTATAATGGCTTAATGGTCCAATTAGGGTTAGGAAAATATAACTAGGTGAATTGGTAGTCCGGTTTCTCCAACTAATCGGTTTGAAACTAACTCTACTAGCTATGTAGGACTTCTAGCCAAGAAATAAAATTTTAAAGGACTAATATCTAATTATAACGGATTTTTAGAAATTAAAAAAAAGAATTTTAAAAGTAATACCAAGTAAATAAAAATAAAATTCAAATATTTAACAAAATTTTTATCTACCGAAAATCAGGATTGTTACAGCTAATGTGTATCGTTTGGTGCTTACTGCCACAACCTCGCCTTCAAATATAAGGTTGAGAAAACCCCAAGCGTAGGGCTAGATCGTATGTAGCATAATAACCGGAAAGTCCGGGATCATACCCACAGAGAATTGAAAATAACTTAATCGGATTGTAGATTTTATATGGTGGATTTTGGCATTTAAGACAGTCAACTTGGTTTTGCTTTTAACGGTGGAAAACTAAGGCAAAAGACTAGAAAAGTGTTTTATGAACTAAAAGAGGCAAGTCTAGGGATCATCTATCCCTTGACAAAGGTCGTTACCGGTTCTCAATTATAACTCAAGCGAGAGACACGACCGCGTGCTCACGCCCGAAAGATTTAGCTTTAAAATACTACGTTTATCGAAAGATGTGATTAATCGAAACTAAACCAACCTATTTTTACTAATGTATCTAACACGTAGGAGGCCACGAGCACTCAAAATGTCGCTTGCCAAGACCGCTTGACAAAACAACATACCAAGGAGATAACACCCCTCACTTAGACCAAAATGGCTAGGTTAATAAAATTCCGAAAACAATTATTTTAAGCTCGAAGGTTCGAGAACCAAATAACCACCTAAGTCATTGGGAAAGAGTAACCCAAGACTTAGCCAAGAAACTACTCACACATATTGAAAAGACTAGAAATTATGCTAGGAAGTGAAAACATGATTAACCGATAGAAACGAAAATAAATTTGATTTATATGAAGATCCAACTAGTGGCTACAACATTAACAAACGGAAAATTAACATACAAACTTACTTGAGTTGTTGAGAAATTAAAGACAAACGCTTGAATGCATAACAATGGAGTTCTTGAAGAGAAAAAGACTAACCTAAAACAAACTACTTACTTTTTACAAGTGAGAGAGAAAAGAGTATTTATACAACTCAACTTCTCTCTCCAACAAATATCCTAAAAACATATTATAAGTAGCAACTATTCCATAAATAGAAGGTTCAAAAAGTAACAAATATCTGGCCGAAAACTCGTGATATCGATACTAATTATGGACAGTATCTATACCACACAACTAAACTGAAATGGCCATTTTTCCCGTAACGCCCCCGTATCGATACAGCCTTAATCAGTATCGATACAGCAATCACTGGAACTCCACGAAGCTAATGCATATCGATACAGAATAAGGCTGTATTGATACGGGGAGGTCATCTCCAGTTCTTCAGGCCAGCCTCAATAGACAGCTCCCAGCAACTTTCACAGCACCTTATTTTCATTCTCTAAACTTAAGTAAAGACTATATTTTAAACCTTTCTTTTACCTTTTCTTTACTTTAATTTATTTAATGAAAATAAGAAAGTATCTCCCATTCAGAAACAAAGGCATTACCAGAATTTCAAGATTCCAATTAAATTAAAATGTCAACCCCCAACTTTTAGTTTAAAATGAAAAACTGCATATTTTTCGCAAGAGAAAATGGCTCAAAACATGACATTACTCTTCAAATAAAACCTTGTAACTTTCTAGTTACTCTTAGAAAAATTTAATGATCAATTACCGTCATTTTTAATCTCGAGAATCGATACTTTTTCTGAAAGTCATTTTTTTTCATATTTAGACAGATTTTAAGGGGCCGACAGGGTCTTCGGGTACTTGGAAACACTTGGGCCATGCATGACATTGAAATGCGCATTATTTGCATGTTTTACCTGAAAACTCCAAAAATACACCTTACGTGCAATATCGTTATAAAAGCTAAATAAACGCAAGTTAAACAACATAAAACGGGACTAGCCACACCAGATATCTATAATATTGGGTGTTCATTACACCCCGCAACTTGAACTTTGCTAGTCCCTAGCAAACTAAAACAAAACGCATTTAACTAAATTATGTAAAGCTTCCCGAGATTTAAGATACAAAGATTATGCTCTACTACTACAACTAGGCAAGAGTCCAAAACATTCTTTCAAATCCGATCATATGCAATCCACACACAAACATGCCATGAACTATGACGAACAAACTATGACATATTAGAGTAGTCAAACACGTATGCACCATAATAAATTTACATATTAGAGTAGTCAAGCACGTATGCACCACAATAAATTTCGTCTCCAAAACTCACAAGGATATACTCATATTCGACTTTTCACACAGTGAGATACAAGATACATCACATGACAAGCGCTAGCGAGTACATGCAATAGCCAGAGAAAAAAAAGCTACGCATGCTATCAAAAGGGCACTTAGAACGAAAGGAAAGCTAATTATTCACAACTATGCACGTCAAGGGACAAATCATACTCAAAAAGTAATTAATAGATATCAATCATGCATCAAACGGAGTTAATTAGCATACAAAAGATCAACGGAGGACTTTATTAGCTTATAACGACCTTGGATACAAAGAAAAGGGAACTACAAAAATGTAGTGGCCATATACTTGCTTGGTTCATCTACCCTTGGCCACTATCAATCCTAAATTACCCAAGACATGACCACATATCAGCCAAACACTAAACAAAATTACGAAAAAGAAATAAAGAAAAATTACTACCATCAACTCTAACACACATAGTCATCATCCTCATCCGGCTCCTCATGGTATTGAGCATCGAGCTCCCCCTTTCCATCGAACTCTTCCTCATCCGGAATGTAAGCTAGCCCGGAGGTCACACCAATCCTCTCATCATAGTATTCAACCCTCTTTCGAATTTGTTTTTGCTCTTTCATAGCATTTCTTTGATTTTTCTTTGAGAAATAGGGTCATTTGAATTGAGATTTGTAGTGAGAAAGATTTGAGCCAAATTTGAAGCTTTGGAGAGGGAGAAAAAAAATTGGTGCTTTAGCTTCTGTAGTGGGAGGGGAGAGATAGGGAATTACGTACCATTTTTTCGCATTTTTACATCCCAAACACTTATATCACATTCACACCACCCCCAAACCTCTTTGAAACATTGAAAACTATAGACACATATCCCTCCGAACATCCGGTTACCTAGGTTTAAACAATGGAAGAGACTCGGACTATGGTTCAAAATAAGGACGATGAGACTTTTATGTGGTTTAATCAAACAAAAATGTCTTGAATTATTTCCTAAGTATGCTAACAACTCCAACAAGATGCACAAGAGATATATACACTACTCAAGTATGAACAAAAGATATTGTTTACGCAAATGCGGAAAATGAGAACAAAAAGCATGTGATGCTTAAGAAATGAATCTCTACTCTAGCGATGCACAATGTTTGACTTAACTTTTAGGCTCAACTTGTTTATCAATGTTCATATATATGTATATGACATGGATTAAAACACACAACCAATTTTGACGGGATACATGACTCTTGCTATATTGACACAATTGAGCATAATTAAAGTATTTAACTTATGAACAAGAGAGTATTGCAAGCAAAAGTGAATTTTTTAAAAAAAAATTTAACAAAAACAAAAAGAGACAAGTCTCAAAAACATAAATATAGCATATATATCGCTCCCCCCAACTTAAACGATGCTATGCCCTCATAGTATGAAGAATAACAGTATTGAGAGGAAAGAACAAAAGATTATACCTCCGGGGGGAATGTCAACCCCCTTATACCTCGACCAAGTTGGAGGTTTTCTTGTCACCGGCTCCTTTCGTCATTCGAACGACTTTCAAGGTCGACTCCTTCGGCTCTTCTAACGGAACCACAGCTAGTCACACAGGGTCATGACCAAAACTTTATTGGACTAACAACCGCGACACGTAATTGCACCCATGCTTAGGGATCCTGAATGCCTCATTCACTTCGACGTTAGACCCAATCCACCAAGGCTGATGTGGTAGCATGTACACCCTGCAAAAGACTTAAGCTCGAACTACCAACTAAGAGACAAATGACATTAGAACCGCCATGCTCGTGTTATTAGGGCGCCAACAAACATATATACAAAGAAAAATTAAAGACACCACCCGATTTTCACGCAATCTTACGAGTCATACTTTTCTTCCCATGTCTCACCGGAGAGGTAAGGCACGGGTGGTTATACTAGACCGTTGAAATTTGAAAAAGAAAAAAAAAGATAGAGAAAGAAAGAAAGAGAGAAAAGGAAAGAGTGTTCAGACACACGTGGGCTTCGAATGTTTATTATGACAACAAAAGCTAATAAAATGAACATAGCACTCCACTCCACACTCTACTTCAAAAATTGAATCTGACCATGCCACAAAAATAGATACTTTGAGTACCGCAATTGTCGAATTCGTTTAAAAACTTAAATACAACTAAGTGCGCGTTCCAAACTAGATTGATTTTCAACAAGTTGACACAATCCACAATATAAGGATGATAAACCAACTCAAATTCATCAACAACTACAAAATCAATCAATTCAACTTTTAAAAACTCTTGCGAAAGTGGAGACTCAGTACGAAGGGTGGCATCATCGAGAGTTGAGAGTATTGGATGGTTCAAAATTTCTATGGATGGTATCTCCTCAAAAGAAGGAGACAAACTCTCAGGTCTATTCACATTCTTCTCATCTTGCTCATTCAGCAGAGCATACAAAAAGTCTACCTCCGCATTCGGTTCTTCAACAATAAGAAATTTCTCCCCCAGATCGTCACACAGATGGGGATACATAGGGGGAGAATACTGGACATCAAGCTCAACATTCGGCTCACTACTCCATTCAAACTCTAAGAAGCTATCAGAATCTAAACTAACATCTTCAACAAAGATATGTGGCTCAATATTCTCTTCCATGGCATTTGAGTTGGACTCTTGACAATGTTTAACAAAAACCCTAGATTGTAAAATTGCGGCCAAATGATCAAAGAAATTTAAGGCTTGAGCGGGTTCTTTTTCAAAAAGTTTTCCATCGCATATCATGTCTAAGAACCGTTGACTCTTTTGAGAAAGTCCATCATAAAAATAGTTAGCAATTTGGAAATTATTATAGCCATGATTCGGGACAGTAATTAGCAATATCCTTATATCTTCCTCAACATGCATAAAATGACTCATTCACTCTTTTGGCAAAAGTTTGAATTTGGTTCTTGAGATCAAACCAATTGGTAATGGTCATACGACTTTTAAAAACATTAGTGTCATAAGTAGCAATGCAAGGGGTGTGAAAATTTGATTGGGACAAAGGTACTCCCGCAAAGTCTTGTGGGGTGTTTCCCAATTTGCCACCGCTATTCTATTAGATAGATAAGACATAAAATAAACAAGTTAGAGGGGCTATGTTGCCACCTCTTTCTCAAGACAGTTTTGTGGGGTTATGCCACCACCACGTTATATAGACAATAAAAGAAAAGGCAATTGATGCACAATCTAGCTTTGTTACATCTCAAGTCGAATTGGTGGCTCGGTTAGAGGTATCCATTAAGTCGAGTTCAAATTACACAAACAAAAAAATAAATGGAGTACTTACAGTGGTTTGTCGAACCTCCAAATAAGCTATATTAAGATTCCCCGGCAACGGCGCCAAAAATGCTTACTGCCACAACCTCACCTTCAAATATAAGATTGAGAAAACCCCAAGTATAGGGCTAGATCGTCAGTAGCATAATAACCGGAAAGTCCGGGATCGTACCCACAGAGAATCGAAATAGCTTAATCGGATTGTAAGTTTTATATGGTGGACTTTGGCGTTTAAGACGGCCAACTTGGTTTTGCTTTTAACGGTGGAAAACTAAGGCAAAAGACTAGAAAAATGCTTTATGAACTAAAAGAGGCAAGTCTAGGGATCATCTATCCCTTGACAAAGGTCGTTACCGATTCTCAATTATAACTCAAGTGAGAGACACGACCGTGTGCTCACGCCCGGAAGATTTTGCTTTAAAAGACCACGTTTATCGAAAGATGTGATTAATCAAAACTAAACCAACCTATTTTTGCTAATGCATCTAACACGTAGGAGGCCACGAGCCCTCAAAATGTCGCTTGCCAAGACCGCTTGACTAAACAACATACTAAGGAGTTAACACCCCTCGCTTAGACCAAAATGGCTAGGTTAATGAAATTCCGAAAACAATGATTTTAAGCCCGAGGGTTCGAGAACCAAATAACCACCTAAGTCATTGGGAAAGAGTAACCCAAGACTTAGCCAAGAAACTACTCACACATATTGAAAAGACTGGAAATTATGCTAGGAAGTGAAAATATGATTAACGGATAGAAACTAAAATAAACTTGATTTATATGAATATCCAACTAGTAGTTACAACATTAACAAACGAAAAATTAACGTACGAACTAAGCTTACTTGAGTTGTTGAGGAATTAAAGACGAAAGCTTGAAAGCATAACAATTGAGTTCTTGAAGAGAAAAAGACTAACCTAAAACAAACTACTTACTTTTTACAAGTGAGAGAGAAAAGAGTATTTATACAACTCAATTTCTCTCTCAACAAATATCCTAAAAACATACTATAAGTAGCAACTATTCCATAAGTAGAAGGTCCAAAAAGCAACAAATATATAGCTGAAAACTCGTGGTATCGATACTAATTATGGAAAGTATTTATACCACACAGCTAAATTGAAATGTCCATTTTCCCCGTAATGCTCCCGTATCAATACGGTCTTAATCCGTATCGATTTAGCAATCACTGGAACTCCACGAAACTAAAGCATATCAATACAGAATAAGGATGTATCGATACAGGGAGGTCATCTCCAGTTCTTCAGGCCAGCCTCAACAGACAACTCCTAGCAGCTTCTACAGCTCCACAGCACTTTATTTTCATTCTTTAAACTTAAGTAAAGACTATATTTTAAACCTTTCTTTTACCTTTTTTTTTACTTTAATTTATTTAATGAAAATAAGAAAGTACCCCCATTCGGAAACAATGGCATTACCAGAATTTCAAGATTCCAATTAAATCAAAATATCAACCCCCCACTTTTAGTGTAAAATGGAAAACTGCATATTTTCCGTAAGAGAAAATGGCTCAAAACATGACATTACTCTTCAAATAAAACCTTGCAACTTTGTAGTTACTCTTAAAAAAATTCAATGATCAAATACCGTCATTTTTAATCTCGAGAATCGATACTTTTTTTGAAAGTCATTTTTTTTCCATACTTAGACAGATTTTAAGGGGCTGACAGGGTCTTCGGGTACTTAGAAACACTTGGGCTATGCATGGCATTGAAATGCGCATTATTTACACGTTTTACCTGAAAACACTAAAAATACACCTTACGTGCAATATCATTATAAAAGCTAAATAAATACAAGTTAAACGACATAAGACGGGACTAGCCACACCAAATATCTACAATATTGGGTGCTTATCATCTGGAAAAAAAAAAAAAAAACACCATAAAATACTCAAACAAGAGAAATTACTAAATTATCCTTACTTCTACATTCCATTTTTCCATATGAAAGGTAATTTGATGATTTCACATGAATAAAAAAAGAGAGTGCAAAATGGATAAAAAGTAAGTGTGAAAATTACTTATCCTCAAAGAATTGCAAAGTGGATGTGAATGGTCGGAATTGTGTATTAATAACTTCTTCTTTTTTTAGAAAGAGAAAGAAAATCAATGATAATATGAAAGTACATGAGGCATATCCAACGGGGATACAATGTGAATCAATAAACAAAAACCAAAAAGCACTCATAGTTTATAACCTCGCCCATTACAGCACCTGCAAAAGATCCATTAGAAAATAAAATCAGATGAAGGATACTATATAATTGTGTATTAATTCGTAATGGCTACTAGTAATTGCCTAATTGGAAATGAATTTTGGGTAAATTACATTAAACTCCCCCTCAACTATCCCCAATTTCCGAGTTACGACCTTAAAAGTAAAAACTCCAACACTTAACCCCATTCAAGTATATTGATTACAAATCTGATGTAACAGAAAATTCTAATTCACCTATTTGACCCTTCAATCATTGAGCACACATCTTCTCTTCCTCAAAAGTTAAAACCCATCCCCTACGTACAGCTGATTCCAACATCACCAATGGTCCTCACCCTCCATGCATACTCCATATATAGGATACCCTCCTCTCCACCCATTAATATCCCCTCCATTCCGCACCAAAACTTCCCAATTTCGCATTACCAGTACCAGAAAAAAGTTTTTACTCGGGAAATCCAAATTGATTTCCAAGAGACAAAGCTAGCTTGGAAGTTGCAAATGGTGTTAGAATTGGTTTCTGGTGATGACGGCCGTGATTATGGCTGCTTTTGTGGTCGTGTTGTGATACATAGGAGTATATTATTACTAGCTAGAAGATGTTAACATAAAGGTTAACACAAAAATTGGCACAAATTTTTAGTGGATCTATTTTGGAGTCCTTTGAAAATGATCAAACCGTTTAATTTGTTTAAAACGTATATACTTTTAAAGGCTACCGTAAAGAATCAACTCATTCACAAAAATTGTGTCAACTTTTGTGTGGGGGAACCGACCCCTAACATAAAAGGGTAAATAACACAAGAGAAAATGTTTCCTCCAGACTACTCGGTAAACTAGTGTTGTCCGAAAAACCTATAGCCGGCAGCCACGTCACCTAACTAGGCAACTTTACCACTATCACTGGTTAAATACAACAACTATGGTGGGACCGGCTTTAACCTTAAGTTAAAAAGTAGTGCATTGGGGCAAAAAATTATGTTTATCGGATATCGTTAGCTACATCAAAAATTAAATTTTAGTTTATACAATAGATGATCATGGATAGTTTAACTTTAAATTTATCTACCGCCGATTTGATAAACCAAATCCATTTTTTTATATACTTATCCATGTCCAATAAAGCTATTGTGAATACATACCATTCCGCGAGCCCAACAAGATGAACGATTCAAATAACTGCAATATACGCACGGTGGGCCTCACAATTGGTAGTGGTGGAAAATTTGGGATTTCCACCTAAGGTGGATAGAATTTAAACTCATAACACAATTAAGGGCCTTTTAAATGGTTTAAAAAATAAAAAGTAAAAATTGAAGGAATTCTTCAGTCATTAGATTTTCTTAACCATTCCATGTGCTACCATGAGATTTTCCATCCAAAATATTGACGGAAGGCTTACGGAAAGTGCGAAGTGTCAAAACTGTGTACTCTAAGGGGGTTAAGTGTCCAAGTTTTACATTAAGGGGACAACTCGGAAATTGGTGATAATTGTGGGGAGTTTAAAATAGTAATTTACCCATGATTTTTATTTTTGTACTCAATTTTTTTTATAAATGCACTCTAAAAGTTTATTTCTTAGGCCTCATTTGGCTTTAAAAGTGGAACAATAACTTTTTTTGGTCTTTATTAAAAAAAATTATATTTGTTAATTTTGAGTCAAACTTTTGTGACTTATTGATTCGTCTCGGCGAGAGAAATCGGAAAAGTAAAAAAAAATTGATTGAAACTCATAATTTTTTCAAAAAGACAAGAATAAGTAAAAAAAAGTTGACTTATTGACTTATTATTGTCTTTATTCCAAAAATTATGAGTTTCTATCAAAATTTTTTATTTTTCCGATTCCTCTCGTTGAGACGAATCAATAAATCACAAAAGTTTGAAACAAAACTAACAAATGCAAAAAAAAAAAAAAATTAAATAAGGACAAAAAAATAAGGCACTCAACATTTTAATCTAAACCCACCCTTAGAGATCGTTTGGATGCCACACTATGAAAGGGTATTGTCCAATCCCTCCTTCTAATCCGTGGGGCCGGTTCTATTGCGTGGTTTGAGAAGACAAAAACTTAGGGGATTTGATAATACCTCCTCCTCCACAACCCCCCTAATACCCCCTGAGGGGGGCTTACATATGGCTAGGGTTTGAGCCGGTATTGTGGAATCCCCCCTCCTAATACCTCATCTCTCTTCCATCTCAACTATTCCCTCCGTCCCAATTTACTTGTCTCAGTTCTATTCTTAACTAGATTAAAAAACTATTTATATCTTTAAAGTGATAATAAATTTTATGTAATTCAATGTTTTCGAAATCACCTAAAATATTCTAAATTACAAGATATAATTAATTGAAAAGAGGCACGAACTCCAAAAAATTACAAGTATATTGGGACGGAGGAAGTACAAAACAATCTTATCTCTCTATTTTATCCCTCATCCAAACCAAGTATTATTTAATCCCTCCGTCACATCAATGTGGGCCCACCCTTCTTATATAATAACCTATACTATTCAATCCTCCTTCTTACATAATATCTCCAAATCTAATCTCGCATCCAATCGAGCCGGGCTTAAAACTAGGCAGGACTGTTCTACCTATGTTTGAGGGGGTTAAGCGAACCCCTTGGATTTAAATAAAATCCTGGAGCTGTCCCCTAAATTAGGTACAACACAATTCTATTACACACAACACAATACAACACAACACAATAAACTTCTTAGCAACTCATCAAATTTTGGCCCTTGGATAATCAAAACTACCAACCTTTTGCCAATAATCAAATTTAATTGTCTTCACATTTTCTCAATCAAGTATACAATCATTACATAAAAACCTTCCTTCTTTCATTTTCAACGTATTTATAACAAAAATACTTTTAAAAACAGTTTTTATTTTTTTGCAAATACAGTGTTTTTATTAAAAAAAAATTTCCCAACTTTTTTTGAAACAGTTTTATTTCAAAACAGTTTTTTTTTAAAACATTTTTTCAAAAACTGTTCTTTTGAAAGAAAAAACTTTTTCTATTCAAAAAATGTTTTTTTAAAACTTTTTCCCAAAAACTATTTTTTTAATCAAAGTTTTCAAAAAAACTATTTTCTCTTTTTCTAATAACCTATTTTTATTAGTTTGAAAACTATTTTTAAAAAATTATTTTCTATGTCACAATTTCTAGATTTTTATAAGTTAAAAAAGTGATGTGGCAAGTTTTGGTTATTCAATTTTGATTGTACCATTGTGAACCTCTACATTGCTAACCTTAGCAATCCCTTAAATGGATAACCAAAAGATGATGTGGCAACTTTTGATTATCCACTTTTGATTATTCCACTGTGGATGCTCTAAGAAAGTGAAGGGTAAAAAATCATTTTTATCTCATTACTTTTCTATTCCTAATTTCCAACCGCATGGGCTTATCTGTATTCACACGTGATACTCGGATCATTATTTTGTTTTCCTAATATTCTATGCATCAGTGGGGATTAACGGAAAAGTTAGTAGATTAGTCCACACTCCACAGGGAATTTAGAAGTTGTCTATAGCCCTCAACCTCAAACGCCTTTGATGAGACTCAAACCCTGACCTTTCTTGTAGGGTGACCATAAGATAACAATTGGGCTACAAGCCCGTTGGTCGATAACTTGGGAATTTCGGGGTGTCCCCTTATTGTAGGATTGGGTAAGGCGATGACTAGATAATTCAATAACTGGTAATTTCGGGTTTCCTGAATTGTAGGATTTGATAAGTCGATAAGAACCGGTATTAGTTGATGAGATTCCTTAATTATAGGAGATTGGATAAGTCCCCCCTGGAAACCTATATAAATTATGCACCCATTGTCCTTTGTTCTCCACGCAACAAATATCCCTTTCATTCTCTCCTTCTACCCACACAAAAAAAATTAAAAAAAATTAAAAAAAAAAAAAAAACCATTCCTCTTTAATTTCACAAGCAATTAACATGGCATCCGAAGCTAATGCAGGTATTACACCATTCTCATTCTTTCTCTGTTCATTTTGACATTTCCTCTTTGAACATAAAAGAAAAATAAACATCTCGGAGTTTCAGAATCAGTCGAGGTGCGCGCGCAAGCTGATCTGGGCATCCGATTGTAAAAAAAAATGAACATGTCTCGTTTTTTTTTATTATTGTGATGGGTGTAAATCAGAAAACAATTTTGTTTTTTTTTTTAAATTTGGGAATCGCAGAACAAATTAAGAGCAACAATGAGGCCTTCGCTGTCCCGGACAACAATGCTTTTGGTCACTCTTTCAGGTCATCTCTCTCCCTCTCTCTCTCTCTTTCTCTCATTTTCTCCGTCATTTGTCAAGGAATCAAAGAAGATGTTGAGATCAAACGCTACAATTAATTGAGAGATAGTACCTTTACAACGCCTCATTACGGAGGCATTCAATCTCGACCGTCCAAAAGTGTTTTGGACGGTCCGGATTAAAAATAATCTACTATCGCTAATATATATCTATTAACGGTAATAAATTATTTTCAATCCAGACCATTCAATACAGTTTTAGATGGCCGAGATTAAACTCTAGAAATTTTCTTTACAGAAAGCTCGTAAAGAAGTTTTTCTCCAATTAATTAACTTAAATAATTTCAACTCTCTCTCTCTCTCTCTCCGTCATTTGTCATCAAGGAATGAAAGAAAGAAGATGTTGAGATGAAAGGCTACAATTAGCTACTATAATTAATTTCAGGGACTATGACAAGGAAAGCGAGAGAAGAGCTGGCGTGGAAAATTTCTACAAGACCAATCACATCAACCAGACTTACCAATTTGTAAGTTTAGTGTCCATGCAATTACATAGGAGTAATTCTTAATCAAAAAATCAATTAAATAACGTGGTTTTAGTTTTAAAAAAAAATAATAATAACGTAGATATGATTTTAGCACAGAAACTTAGCTCAGAATTAGGTGGAAGTGATATTTCTAAATTACAAAACTATCATACAAGGCATTTTAATTCATTTTTTCATCAATACAATGGGCATGGAAAACATGAGCGCAGCCAGGGTCTTCGTGGTCCAAGATAATAAAACCATCGGTAAGAGTACATAAGCACGATACTTTTTGATAGTACCGGCGAACTAGCTAGATGGCGGCGGCAATGAAATCTGGCCCGCATCGAAACAGAAAAGCACTATGAAATATCAAGTCAACCATTGCATACATTACAAATTGAAACCCTACAAGGCCAACCACATCAACCAGACAAACCGCGTCAACCAGAAATCCAATATCGCATTTTTTTCAATCTAACTAACTAACTAACAGGATTATATTATTCATCCTGAATCATGTCACAATGGTAATTCTAAATTACAAGCCCCGATACATAATAAATGAAACCCTAGTCTTCCCCTAAAGTGAAAAGTCTTGTGTAACAATGGTACGCAATATTATGGTGATGATGGATGAAGGCAAAGAAGAAGAAAGAGGAATATGGAAAGCTGAACAGGGCGGAAATGAACATCTGGGACTGCTGCGAGCTCCTCAACGAATTCGTTGACGAGAGCGATCCGGATCTCAATGAACCACAGATCGAACACCTCCTCCAATCCGCCGAGGCCATCAGGAGGGACTACCCCAATGAGGATTGGCTGCATCTCACAGCACTTATTCATGGTAACATCTCTGGTCCTAAAAAATCAAACCAAGACGTTTTAGTACGTTCGTTTATACGAATGGCGGTCCAAACAACTGTGCCCAGAATCATTTTAGGCTAATTTTTATTTGCATGCAGATCTGGGAAAAGTATTGCTGCATCCCAAGTTTGGAGGGGAGACACAATGGTGTGTTGTTGGTAAGTTTTTGCCACCGTTGATTTATAGGCGTCGGCGATTTAACGTATGAGATCCTTTAGCTGGTGCACATTGATATATGATCACTTTGGTTTTCTTGGTTCCATTTACAGGTGATACATACCCACTGGGATGTGCATTTGATGAGTCCATTGTCTATCACAAGGTATGCACCCTTTCATATCTTTGGTCTCACACACAACCAATTTTGGGCTTTTCTCTTGATACAAGACTAGTGTTGGGAAGCCCATGGATCAAACCCAACTTGGTATCAGCCTCAAGTTCGAACTAGGGTCCTAATTCGGAATTTCCTAATTTTTACTCTTGCTAAGATTCTCCATGTTGTCGCGTCGTATTGCTAGTGGACAACGGAATTGGTCTTTCAAAAATTACTCGAGGTGTGCATAAGCCGACTTGAATGCCCTGAGATATCACAAGCTAGTTACAATAATGTTGTCGCATCGCACGACTGTACTATATCAGTCAACCGATTGATTACTTCAAATCGTTTATAACATCGTCATACCAAGGGAATGGGAAGGAAAGCCACCAAGTTGGGTTTTGATATAGCAAATTAAGCTAGCAAAAGTATGCCTAATTGCATTACATTAATTTCAGTGGTTGATTTTTGTCACATGTTTTGTTTTAGTACTTTGGTGAGAACCCAGACTCCAAACATCCAATCTACAGCACAAAGCTGGGAGTCTACAAGGAAAATTGTGGGCTTGAGAATATCACCATCTCCTGGGGTCACGACGACTACATGTACACGGTATGTCCCTTTAGCCCATTATATATGTAAATTTTTTTTCCAACGCATTTCCAATCGAGTTATGGAACGAGCAAGTTCTAGAACATACAAATCTACACGCGATCGCAGGTACGGAGATAAGGGGGCATGCATGAATTAGGGATAGGGTTGCAAATGAACCGCTCGACTCAACTCGTTTATTAATTGAGCTGAGCTCGAGCACGAATTTTAGGTTTGTTTACTAAACGAAGCAAGCTCACACTCAAAAGCTCGGCTCGGCATTTTTATAGGCTCATCTCATTTTAAAAAGGCTCATTAAATAAATTAGTCAGGCTCAACTTGTTTATAAATAAGCCGAGCTCGAACACTATAAGCTCGGCTCGACTCGTTTGCACCCTTAATTAGGGATAGATGATCCATCATTTTTTTAAATAACTCAAGTGTTTGGGCTGCTTACGCACACCTCCACTAATCTTAGGGGCCCAATCTCACAATTCACTTGTGGGGAGCCCAATTAAAGTCGGACCGGCCCAAACAAGTTAATACCACCCAGGAGGTACTAAAAATAGTTGGGGCACTAATTTTAGGGAAAATGACAGCCAAAGATATATTTTAATAATTAATATCTGCCAAGGACGTTTTCAGCAATAACAATTGTTCTTAGCATGTTCTTGGAGGATATTAACTATCAAAACACGTCCTGGGCCGTCATTTTCCCCTAATTTTATCACTTTTTTAAGGAGGCCTAAGGTGACGACCTTTTGTGCCTTAATTCAGGGCCGAGCCAAATATAAGCCCAAAAAATATAATTAGGGCCTTTTCTTCAAAATTCGCGTCAGGCCTTCGCGATGTCAAGGCCGACCCTGAATGTTGTTCGCTTCTTGAAAATCTATGTATTGGACAGGTGATGAAGGAAAACAAGACAACTTTACCCCCAGCTGGGCTCTTCATCGTCAGATTCCACTCCTTGTATGGTATGCCTCCTTACATCTAATTAGAAAATACGTATTAACTTGAATCATTAAGGTTAATAGTGATTAATACAGACTACTATGATTGCCCGGTTTATATCCAGCACTGCACAGGAATGGGGCTTACAGCTACCTGATGAATGAGGAGGACAAGGAGAATCTCCACTGGTTGAGGATCTTCAAGTAAGATATATACAATCTCCCTCATTGTTAAAGTTTGGTATGAAGTCTTAACGAGTACTTCCGAATTTTTCTCTCCTAAGCATAGTTCGGGTAGCTTGATTTTCTAAATAGTTTTGTCGGACGTAAAAGTTTACTGAGTTGAGTTTGGAATATGTTCACATTTTTAACGAGTGTACTTATAAAATCACAAATCAATAACCCTTATTTGTCTCAAAAGTAACCCCTTAAGGAAAAAGCTTCACTATTTTCCCTCTTAAGAACATTTAATTTGGTGATTGTATGCAAAAATTAGGAGTAGTTTTCATTTGACTAGCAAACATTTCTCAAAAAAAAAAAAAATGGACAAAAAAACAGCGTTGGGTTTAACAATAAAAAAGTATTTTCATAATCATAATTAAAACGTCTGGATTCGCCACTATCTACGTATCCCGCAATCACTAACCCATTGTCTACTTGTGCTTTTTGTTGCTCTTTTGTGGTGCAGCAAGTATGATCTATACAGCAAGAGCAAGGTCAGAGTTGATGTGGAAAAAGTCAAGCCTTACTACCTCTCCCTCATCCAAAAGGTTCAATATTACTATTACTTCTCTCTTTCTTTCTTTTTTGGTTCCTTAGTTTCTTTTCTTCCTACTATTACCTTGTGATTAATTGGTTTAACACATTTGTTTCTCTCTCTATGTGTGCAGTACTTTCCTGCAAAGCTCAAATGGTGATGGCAAAGGTCAACAACAGAGGATGTTGACATCATCATGTATCTATACAAAAGCGTGTTTATGAAAGTGGGTTGGATACTCAAATCCGAGATCTATCTTGTATAACGAAACATCCATTAATTGTGTGTGGCTTTCTCGAGAACCTAGTTGTAATGCGACGAATCATGTTATTTGGACAAAAGTTGAATAATATGTACCGATTCATTTATTGAAAATGTTTAGTGATTGTCTTGCCATGTTATTTTTCCTTGTGAATAGGATTCGGATGATATGAGACAGCAGAAAAAAGAAAAAAAAAAACCATTTTCAAGCATGTTTGGAACATCTTTGTTATGGTGTTTAAACCTAACTTTTAAGTGAAACGCTTCTGTTTTTTTTTTTTGTCTCGGGGCAAGAAATCCTTTAAGAACCCTTATGAAAAATGCTTTCCAAACAGATTTTAGGCAAAAGAAAACAAAAGTTTTTTTCGAAACAATGATGTACTTGTTTTGTCACATAAAATATGTCCGGCCGGTAAAAAAGAGAATTTAAAACTTTTTGTTTAAAAAAATTCAATTTTTTTCCGGCAAGTTATAGATGACACTGAATCATTTCAATTTATGAAAGTAAAATCAAATTTTATTTGACAAAAATGAATTAAGTTATCGATTTGCTAAACGAACAATTGGGATGGAGGGAACAGTTCTTTGTGGCCCTCACTTGGGCTTCTAATTTTGAAAACAAAGGGAAAATGATGATCCCATGACGTGTTTTGATAATTAATAACCGCCAAGGACATGCTGAGAACATTTGTTAATGTTGAAAATATCCTTGCCTGGCTGAGATTAAATCCACGAGAGTCAGTAAGGTTGCAAATGAATCGAGCCGGTCGCGAGCGGCTCGTGACTCGGCTCGCTAATGGCTCGTTCAAACTCGGTTCATCAAGCAAATGAAAGAGCTCGAGCCATCATTCTCAACTCGTTTTATAAACGAGTCGAGCTCGAGCCACTTGATGCTCGACTCGTTGAGCTCGCAAGCTACCATAGACACTACATACAGTACAAAAAATATGTGTGGGTATATATATATATATATATATATATATATAATACAAACACAGTCATTTTCAAATGAGGAGTTCCTTATTTTAGTTAAAATAAGGACCTCTCCATTTCTCTCATTTTCCGTTCGAATTACAATGATCCAAGCCGCTCAATATGTTTAGAACGTGATTTTAAGAGTATCAGCGAGGAATCAACAAAAAAAAAATAACCGGAAAAGGCTTCATCCAAGTAGTTTTTATTTGAACCGTTCGATAAAAAATAAACAAAAACTGCTTGGATGAAGCCTTTCCGGTTATTTTTTTTTGCTAATTTCTCGCGGGTACCTTAAAATTACGTTCTGAATACATTGAGCGGCTTGGATCATCGAAATTCTATCGGAAAAGGGAGGTCCTTATTTTATTAAGTTAAGGTGATCCTTAGGAAAAGGGGACTCTATATATTTATACTTATATACATATACATACATACGTAGAGTCTCCTTCTTATAAGGACCACCTCATTTTACTAAAATGCGGACCTCTCTTTTCCGATCAAATTTCGATGATCCGAGCCGCTCAATGTGTTCAAAACGTGATTTTAAGGGTACCCATGAGTAATCAGCAAAAAAAAAACCGAAAATAACTTCATCCGAGCAGTTTTTATTTATTTTTTATCGAACAGTTCAAATAAAAACTGCTCAAATCAAGTCCTTCTCTGTCATTTTTTTTACCAATTTCTCACGGGATACTCTTAAAATCACGTTCTGAACACATTAAACGACTCGGATCATCAAAATCTGATCGGAAAAGGCGAGAAATAAAAAGATCCGCATATAAAGTCCTCATTTGAAGATTTCTCTACGTACATATTTACCCATACATACACGAGTAGAGACAATTTTTTATACTTTACCTTACCACGTGTTTGCACACAGTAGCGTGGATAGCCACACCCATGACCTTGGCCCACTGGATATTTTTACAAGGAGGAGTGGCTACTCCTTGCATATCTTTTGCCGATGTAGGACAAGTGTTGAGGAAGGGTGAGAGGAAAAATATTAGTGCCACATCGCCCATCCATGAGAACTTCCAATCCCTGTATCAATATAAACTAATAATCCCACTCCTGCACCCCAACATCTGCCACGCAAGGGCCTCGGACAAGTTTCGAACGAGCCATGCGAGCCGAGCTCGAGCTTTTAAACATATGTTCGAGCAGAGCTCGAGCCCATATATTTAAGCTCAATTCGAGCTCGAGCTGAGGAAAATGAAGGCGAGCCGAGCTCGAGCAAGGCAAAACTCGGCTCATATGCAGCCCTAACTGGCCCACTTCCATACTATAAAATTCGGCCCAATTTTTATGGAAACAAACAAAATTGGTGGGCCAGATTCACATTCAGAAACAAATGAATAGAGTGGACACAAGTTGAGTCGCTAAACCATACAACCACCGTTGATGGGCTTTTGGGCCCATCTTCTTCCCCCTGGCAATGATTTGAATTATCAGGCTGGATCAGATACATTACTCATTCTGAGAGAGTGTTTTCGCTAGGCAATAAATTTTGAGAAAAAAACTTCTTATTGACAAGTCGTTAGTTGTTTCTACTAACTAATTAGTTGTTCATAAATATCAAATTGTTTTCACTAACCGATGACTTGTCGATTAAAGTGAACAACAAGCTAAAATGTTATAATTTGTTGTCCAAAATTGTCAGCGGAAACATGGCCCGAGTCTCTCTCAAACTAGTTTTTTCATCACATTCTATCGTTTTTTTCCTTTTCGGGAGGCCAACAAGGTAGTGGATGTTCTGGCTGGGAAGGCCGTGCAGGAGCAAAACACTTTTGTTGATGGCTCCTGATTATTTGACTACTTTTTGTTGTATGATAGTAGTAGTTTGGGGCCTTGGGGGTGACAGTCACCAGGCTTGTGAAATCTGTAGATACACATGTAACACATCTATCTTTTCTTTTAAGTCTTCATTTATGTAAACTTACAACGACGTCCTTTGTATGTATCAAAAATTGAACAACTGAAAGGGTAATGTTGTGCTTTTAAGTGACCAAAAGACAAAAAGACACGGCAAATATCAATGAAAAGAGCGTGGAAATCACTACCATCAATCCGGTTACAAATCATGATCTAACCACGGTATTAACCGATTAAGGTCTCGTTTCACTAAGATTCTTCCTTTTAAATACTTCTTCTTCGGTTTACAAAACTGATCATTCTTTCACAATGCATAACGTTTAATTCAAAAAATTAATTTTCTTTTAATTTTATTTAAAAATAAAAAATTTATTTTTTTAGCAGAACGGGCCTAGTTATATGGCAGCTTGAACTATTGATATCCGTATAAACATTATTGTACTCCTCTTAATTTGTAAACTAAAAGATCATTTTAGTCTCTTCGATCCCCATTTTTAATGAATATCCTTTCCCAATATGTTGTCTTTTAAGCGACAATTGTTAGACCCAAGACCATGAATCGCGGTCCGAGGAGATTTACATCTGAACTACTACTTTAATAACAACCACCAAAAATGAGCTAACCCGTTAGTTTTTTTGTCAAAAGTGGTATAGACTAGATTAGCCACGTCGATCAAGGATAAGATTCAATAATCGACTACTTTTAATTAATAGTAGCAGACACGTACACCAATTATATGGATATGATCCTCTTTCTTTTGTGTGTTAGGCACGTAATGGGTAAATCACAAATGGTGTTGCAACTAGTTAGGTCCCGTTTTGGAACATAAAATAAGTACTTATTTTTTAAGAAGGTAATTTCAAATTCAAAAATAATATATTTACGCAAATAATTTTTCTACCAATATGAATATTATTTAATAGATCTCATCAAGATCTTTAATACAGTACAAAAAAAATTTAAAAATTATTTTTCATTTATATTATTTTTTAGTTTGGAAATGTGAAATAAGCTGTTTATTTTTTAAGAAGGTTTCTAGAATGGGGCCTTAGTCTCACGCTTTAGACTAAGTTCAGCTAAGATTTTTGGGATTTTTTTTTATTGTTTTGTCCTTTTACCGGAAAAATCGCGTTTGTTAGTTCTGTGCCTAATTTTTGTGGGCTTTCGATTCGTATGATTCAATAATCCTATAAAGCTAGGTGCAAAATTAACAAACGCCAAAAACTTTGAATAAGAACAAACAAGAAAAATTCCAAAAAGTTCTTAGCGGAATTTAACCTTAAAGTAGGTGTAAAAGATAAAGATAAATATTATTAGGAGATGTAATAGGTGTAAAAAAATAAAGATAAATATTATTAGGAGACGTAAACAACAAACGACCAACAAATGCATGTTATCTTCTCGTTAACATGATTCTTAGGTTGTGTTACGTTTCTTCTTCTTCGTTTTTTTCTCTTCAATAGCTTTGTTATTCATATTCAATAAAATATTCTATTAACAAAGTTACACTATATATTGGGTACATTTTTAGAAGAAAATACTTTTCTTGAATTAATCTCTTCTCGGGGCAAAATTCTAGCTCCGCCACTACTTGTGCAATAAGACTACACTATCTCAATCAAAATTAAAGAGCATGGATTTTTCTTTTATAATAAAATTGACAATATGCAAATATTATTGAATCAAATTACACAATTTAAAGGGAAACACCGCTTCAGGTGTACTCCCAACCAAATCTCATCAAACAATAAAGGAGGTCACATCATGCACTGGCTAGAGAAATCCCATATCCTATTTTGAGTTTCCTTCCACGAATTTGCAATATTAATTTTACGGGAAAGACTACAATACACCCTCCTTATTTGGGTGTGTATCATATGCACCTCCTAAAATGTTATGAATTATAGAAAAAATGTTACGAATCGTATTGCTAAAAAGTTACGAATCGTATATAGGTTACGAGATACACCAAAATGTTATGAATCATAATGAAAATGTTACGAATCTTACTGCTGAAAGGTTATGAATTCTAGAATAAAAATTACAAAACACATTAAAATGTTATGAATGAACCATAAAATAAATACATATGGTTACCCTTTTAAAGGGTGTGTATTATAGACTTTTCCTTAATTTACATAGGCTTTACACCATTTTGTTCTAGGATGAGCGCAATCCAGTGAACGTCCATGAAATTAAGGCTGATCCAACCAAATCAAACCAGACGGTCTGATACTTTGGTTTGGGGCTTTCAATTCCACTTCATCCAAGGTTCAGAATATATCATACATGTAACAGTATTAGTGAATAAAAGTGGGGTACTCTGTTCTCAGAAAGTTAAAAACAATCATCCAATATTAGTGATATTATTGATTATGACTAGTACTAGCTGTGGCGGAGCCAGAATTTTTGATAAGTGAGGTTGAAAATTTAAACTACTCCCTCCGTTCCCTTTTTAAACTCCGGTATTCTATTTTGGGCTGTCCTTTAATAAGTGTCCATTTTATAAAATTAGTAGGTAAAAGTTAATACATTTTCCATTTTACCCCTAAAAGTAGATTCTATTTTAAAAAGTTAGTGAATAAAAGTGTAATGATGATGTCTCTATAGAGGGTAAATAAGGAAAGTGAAGGTAAAAGTTAATGTGAAAGATGTAATGATGATGTTTTCTTAATAAGTTAGAGTAACGAAGCGAGACATTTAAAAAGAGATGGAGAGAGTATGTGTAATTCATGAACGAAATCCTTGATTTGTTTTGAGGAACGAATAAACTAGCACTACGTTTGGGAATTTTGTGGGTAAAAATTCTATTTTGACTCTTTTTTTTCTTAAGTACAAAACCCTTATATGGATTGAGACAAAAATAAATTTTAAAGTGGAGTCAAATTAGTAAAAATAAGATAAAAATTATACCTATTTTTATGAAAATTTGGCAGCCAGTGGAGTTAGCTGCCCACTCTTGTCGCTATGTCCCTTCGCCATTGATTATGAGCTGGGACAGATTCAGAAATATAGTCTAATGGAGGCACCTGTTAATCATCATGGCAAAAATTCATTTCTTTAGTCAACCACAGTAAGATCGTACAAAATTAAGGCATGCATTACTAACTACAAAAATTTATAACGCATACTTTAAGTTAGATTAGTTAAAAATGAGCACAAAATCTTAGACAAAATTTTAAATTATGTTTGAAATGAAAATTGACAAGTTTTAGAATGATTGAATTATTTTTGTTAATGACTTTCTTTAAAATTTATCCCAGACGGTTAAAAATAAAGAGAATCAAGAAAGAATAGCTCCAATTAGACAAACTGCTCGTAAAGCAATAAATATAAATGCATCATATGATAAAATTCAGACATAAAACTAATTTTATATGTGCAATGTTGAGAAATATGCAAAAGTGTATGTTTATATATTAATACGCTTTCACAATTATGTTAATTTATGCAAAAATATTTTCAAATATTTTAATTTCGAGTGGGGGCACGTGCCCCTGCATGCCCCCTTTGGATCCGTCCCTGATTATTGAGTATCATATATCAAAAGTTAGAGAATATTGAAACGAGCTTCATATATCAGAAGATAAAGAATATTTCAACTTTTCTCAGACAAAAGAAATAATAATGCAATTACCTGCTCAAAAAAAAAAAAAAATCAAGTTATGACTCACAACCTTGGACTCCATCAGTGCCAATATGAGAGATTATTCAGTGTTTTTGGAGTACCATATGGTAGTACTTTAAGTTTCTTCACACCAAACATTATTGTGGAGTTTTCAGACTTAATCTTGGATCTCACAAAAATATACGATCGAGGAGAGGCCTGAAAAACCACGTGGCAACGCCCTACGGGCGCCAACATTGAGTCCGGATTACAATCGGGTCAAAACCAATTTGATAAACCAAAGACAAGCAAACTTGTCCCAAAACCCAACAACCACATCCATAGTTCATGCTTCTCATTTAGTACTTCTTTAACATGGGACCCAATGTTCCCCACATATAATAAAACAGGATCTACACCTGACCACACCAACCACGTGTCCATATCATACAGTATAAGTGCAGGGGTCATTATTCAGTGCTCCTGACCTCCTGGTGCTCCCGCTATTACTCCCTCGTAGCAGCTCCCCCATTTCTAATCTTTCCCCTTTTTAGAGACTCAAAAAATTACGTATATTCTATTCAAAAAGTAGTTTTGGAGAATCAACAACTTCAACTTAATTCTCCATTTTTCACCTCTAAAACTCCTCCCAATTCTTCCTCCATTTATTTGTCGATATCATTATTTTTTCCTTCTTTCATTAGATGCATGTTTTTTCATTTCAACTCATTATTTAAACCAATACAAATATACAATGATAGGATAGTGTAAATGAGAAAAGATAATATTATGAGTTCAAATGGTTTGATTTTACATTTGATGTTATTTCAAAATGTATTTACAGATACTTAATATTAGACTCATTTTGAAGGTATTATTATTGTCTTTTCAATAATACCAATTTTGTAGAAAATTTATGCGGAATGTAAAAAGTTATATTTAATCGACCAAATTCTAGCAAAAAAGTAAATAGAATATTAGTGAAGAAAAGAAATGGAGATGGGTCTCCATTTGGGAGGTGATCCTTCAAATATGGAAAATGATAATTGAATCTAAAAAATGGAGACACCAAATGGAGATGGGTTTGATCATGGATTCTCCAAAATGAGTTTTGGTGTCTAAATGGAGATGGGTTGGAGATGCTCTTAATCATATAATTCTTCAAAATAGTTTACGCTCACGCTCTCAATTCTTACGGTCAAAAATTTTAGTTTTTTTTTGGGACCAAGAATTTTATTTGTTCCGAAGAATTTTGAGAAATACTTTCAGGCTCACGTTGTCACATCTACACTCACACCCACCTGCGCTTTAAGTGACTTAGCCCCTACTGCTATCCCACTAGGCCAACAGGAGGAATGAGGGGAGGCTCTCCATAGGAATAAGGGTAGGCCCTATGCCAAAACGGGGGGAAATGTGCACGGTCATCGAAAGCTTCGAAACCGAAATTTAGGCGACCCTTTGCCACGGGCCTGGCATTGTTTGGGAGCACCATCTCACAATAGTATCATGTGTGTTGGTTAAGGTCTCGTTTGTTTACACGACCCTTTGCCACGGGCCTGTCATTGTTTGGGAGCACCATCTCACAGTAGTATCATGTGTGTTGGTTAAGGTCTCGTTTGTTTACAGTGATAAATGAGTAGAATTCGTAACCCGTTTGTTAACCCTCTTAGTCCTTAGGATTAGACTACCAATCCTAAGAGACTACCAATAGTTTGTTTGGTAATCTAAAATGAGTTTAGACTATAAATCCAATGGACTAGCAAGCCAGGGATTAGGGGTATTAGGAATACCCTGGGGGAGATGGTATTAATGGTCCAAATCCAACTCATTCTCATTACCAATGTCTTCTCACAATCAATTCATTTTATCAATCAAACCTCATCATCTAATCTCATATCAAACAAACAAGATATTAATAATCTCACTATTCAATCTCATCTGAAACAAACATACTCATTACTAATTCCTTTTCATTATCAATCTTAATCTTAATCATATCTCCTTACGAGTCTCACCCATCTATCTCTGTTTATCAAACGAGGCCTCGATATTGATAATGAGAATGAATTAGTAATAAGATGAGATTAATAATGAGTATGTTAGCTTTACATGGATTAAAAGATAGGATTGTTATTACTACCATATTTGTTTCACATGAGATAGGATTGGATTGAAAGTATAATTTTCCAATTCTACCCCTTCGCGAAACTGAAGCATAACAACCATATCCTTGTGTTTTGGCTCGTTTAATCTATTTGTTTTTATTAAAAAAAAAAACAAACAAAGATGCCATACTTTGTTTGCTACTGATGAAATGAAATTCCAGCGAACAAACAAGTTGGGGAAGTAAACCACATACATGGCTCATGATCAATTTACAAATGCAGAAGTCACAAATAAAAACATGTTAGCTGATTTTTCAAGAAATCATCCATAGAAAAGGGATGCTGTATGCATGTCTTGATGGCAAGTTCTAATGTTGGGTTAGGAACTTGGGCGCCTAATTTCCAGTTGGGTACGAGTTTTTTTTTTAGGCTGTTCTTAGTCATTTATGAGAAGTTGTAAGGATATTTTGGTCAATGTCAAAAGAGAGGTTGGGACTGGACTATCCTTCTAGGGATCTTTCCCCTCTTTTGTAATCCTTTTGGAGAAAAGTTTGGATTATCAAAATAATAATAATAATAATATCCCCAATTTGAGGTCTTAGTAGAGTCCGATTGGACTACCAATTCGAACCAATTTTGTGTACCAAATGCAGTATTGCTAATACCATCACCTTGGTAATCTAATCCCAACCCCCAAGAGCCTTATCAAATGGGACCTAAATATGTGTTGGATTTTTTTTGAAAAGAATAATGGGCTGTTTCCGGTGGTGAAAAATTTGTAGATTTTTATTTGTGGTCGAAAAGTTGTTAGATGTTTTCGGTACTAAATAAGTTGTTGAGAAATGTCAAGTTATTTTCAGTAATGAATAAATTGTTGTTGACTTGTTAGTAGACTTACTCTATCAAAAATAATATTTGTTGACAATTTTTTTGTTAGTGAAAACGAGATAATAAAATGCTGAAACATTTTTATTAGTAAAAATGAAATGGTAAAAAACGTTAAATTTTTAGTATTTTTTGTGAGGGTAAACGGGGCCTTAACCTACAAGATAGTAATTCCCAAAAGCTAATTGTTTGGGGTTCGCGTAATCCTTTTAATCATTGTATCTCTTTTAATTGATTAATAAATACTTACGAATTATGTTTTGTTCTCTAAAAAATGATTAATAACTTATTTTTGAGGATTTTTTTTTATTTTTTGGATTCCACAATCAAGAGTGTTCAAGCCATCTTACACATTCATCGACTAATCTCTTCCTCGATCTGGTTAAAGACAGGACTATAAGGTGGTGTTCCACTTAATTTCTGGCAAAATAAGTTGTTTTTGTCCTTATTTGATTTTTTTCCCATTTGTTAGTTTTGTGTCAAACTTTTGTAGATTATTGATTCGTGTCAACGAGAGAAATCGGAAAAGGAGAAAAAATTCCTTTTATCCAAATATTTTGAACAATAATCATTTTTCAGAAGAAAAAAAAATTTCAAAAAAATAATTATTTTCAAAATATTTGGGTAAGAATAAAAACATTTTACTTTTTTGATTCGTTAATTCAAAAAAATTTGGAATAAAATTAACAAACATGAACAATAAGAGTTAAAAATTTTAATCGCCTTTTTAGTTCACCAGTGTGTCAGGTCACAAGGATCAGGTGCACTGAACAAGTGATATTGCGGTGCACGTAGTGTATCATCCGCACTGGATTCCCGCTGTGTAGCGGATAACGTTGAAGATGTGGAAAGAGAGAGAGAGCGAAAAAAGGCAAAGGGTCAAAATCATGGGGATCTCGAGAGTAGACCCATAAAGATCCATGTTATCCGTTTGCCACGCGTACGCCCCACGATGAATGGATGGATGGTGGGGGAGACGTGGGTCCCGATTGTACAACAGCGTGTCAACCGAAACGGCGAGAGCGCCACCCAACACGTGTGCGTACTCGCCATTAGTTTCCCATCACGTGATGAGGGGGGTGACCCTGTACGGATTCCACTCACATAGCCCCTCTTTTTTTTACTACTACTATTACTGGGAAATTACTGGACGGTAGGTGGGCCTCTCTTTCGATTTGTCGTTTTCTGGTTCCCAGGTCCTTGGACCGGGATTCCTTGTTCTGGTTGTGGTTGCTACTACTTTACTACTCCGTATTTGGTTCGTTCTGGTTGTGGTTGCTACTTAGGACCCGCTTCGCAACGTCAAATAAGTACTCCCTCCGTCATTTTTTAAGTGTCTTGTTTCGTAACTCTAACTTATTAAAAAGATATCATCATTATACCTTTCACATCAATTTTTTCCTCTATTTTTCCTACTTACCCATAATCATTATACTTTTACTCACTAACTTTTCAAAATAGAATCTACTTTTAGGGGCAAAATGGAAAATTCACCAATTTTTACCCACTAACTTTACAAAATGGACACTTATTAAGGGACAGCCCAAAATGAAATACTGGACTATAAAATAGGGACGGAGGGAGTACTTTTTTTTAATAAGTTAATTTTAAGTTAAAAAATAATGAATTTATTAAAATATAAAAATATGCATTATGAATATTGTTTGAAAGATTTCCTTAAGATCTTTAATGAAAGATTTTATTGAGATCTTTAAACCATGATATTCTCAAGAAATCATCAAATGATGACTCTAATCCATATCTCATGTACAAATCGGACAAGTTGATCCCGATTACTACTCCCTCCGTTTCTAATGAGAGTTTATTTTCATTTTTTTCTGTTATTTTTATCAAGTAAGATCCATATTGAATATTTCTAACATTATTAATTGAAAGATATAAATAATTTTTTAAAATATCCGAAATAATAACATGAACTCTCATTTAGGAACGGAATATAAAAGAAGTATTTAATGTTGGAAATTTGAATGGATTGGGGTCCATTACTTCCTCATATTCATGGTGGGGGTTACCTCTATTCATTGTGGGGGTTACCTCTATTCATTGTGGGAGTTATTTTCCTATTCATTGTGGGGGTTTTTTTCACATTCATTCTGCCATTTACTCCACGAATTGAAGGCCAGGCAGCATTACAAGGGTCAAGTTCTGCCTATATAAGGAGCATTTCACAGCATAGTTCAACACAATTCAAAAAAAAGTCTACTAGCATTCTGATACATTGTGAGAGAGAGACAGACGCTGAATTAGATCGCCAAAAAGTTCTTCGGTGGTGTTCCGACGTTCGTGGTCAGAGCCGGATCAATCCTGGGAGACAGACGCTGAGTAATCTCAACACCCTCCGGCGGTGAATCTGTTTTAAGGACACCGTGTGAAACACGGGTTTCAGTTCACGAATCCATTCTGTATTTCGGTTTGCATTTTAGTCTTTGTAATTTCATTATGTTGTAATTCTGTTCATATGTAAATATTATAGAATTCGTACTCTGGATTCCCGATTGTAAACATTTTGTGTAACATTTAATCCTCAAATTCAGGTGCACACCCATGATGGGAAAGAAGGATTGGGAAATCCTTTAGTGTAAGGTTCTGTAAGGCGTGCACAGGCCATCAATTTGAGAATAAATGGTTAGATATAATCCAAGCAGCCACAAATCTTACCTGTCCATTTGTTTGGATGAAAATCTAAGTCGTTCATTATCGAAATAGACGGCCAGACTAACCACGTCACACGTGTAATACGGAAGATGCACTGTAGCACCCTTAGGTCCGGGAAAGCAACCAGAAGACTTTTATTTTTGTGGGCAACACACGATTTTACGACAATGTTTGGTGGAACTAATATATTATACTACTCTTATTTGTAGGAGATAGGAGTATTTATGTCTAAACATTATCCATTAACATCTTGAAATGAGAAAAGGACTTTTAGAAACAAAAAAAAAAAAAATAATAATAATAATTGAAAGTTGGACCGACTAGGCACCATCTCGAGTAATTATTCCATTGCCCCAGTTGGTATCCGTTTAATGAAACCAAACGGGACCTCCAGAAACTTCCTAAATTGATTACTTTTTCCACCCCAGTTTCGTTTCGTTACCCTCTAGATATTTCTATCCAGACCACGGTAAAGTTTAGTATTTAACCGCGGTTAAAAAAGCAGTTTATATTCAAGAAACGCCATTGCCATCTTCGTGTGTGGTATCGTGTCCAGGAGAGAGAGAGAGAGAGAGAGAGAGAGGATAGGATAGGATAGGATAGGATAATCAGATATGATGATGATGATGCTGATGAACGGCGAAACCGCTCGTTCGAATCCGACCATCCAAGTCCCTCCCTGGGACAACTTCGACGATCCAACAGCCACAATAACCTTCCCATTATTCTCCTCCCCCAATGCCACCAGTCCCAACTGCTCCTCCTCCCCCTTCGACGCCCTCACGGCGCTCCACCGCTACCTCCCCTCCAACAACTCCGACTTCGACAACGACTGCCCCGAGTTCACGGCTGACGCCTTCTCCTGCGACCACTTCCGCATGTACGACTTCAAGGTCAGGAAGTGCGCCCGCGGGAGGTCGCACGACTGGACCGAGTGCCCCTTCGCCCACCCGGGCGAGAAAGCCCGCCGCCGCGACCCGAGGAAGCACCACTACTCCGGCGTCCCGTGCCCCGATTTCCGCAAGGGCCATTGCTTTCGGGGCGACGCGTGCGAGTACGCGCACGGGGTGTTTGAGTGCTGGCTTCACCCGGCGCGCTACCGCACCCAGCCCTGCAAGGACGGGGCCCACTGCCGCCGCCGCGTGTGCTTCTTCGCCCACGCGCCCGACCAGTTGCGGGTCCTGCCGCAGACCAGCCCCAGACTCAGCGACTCGTACGACGGTTCCCCGAGTCGGCTCGGTTTCGACGCATGCTTTGGGTCGTCCCCGACGTCGATTCTGTATTCCCCCACGGGTTCTCCCCCGTCTGACTCGCCGCCGATGTCGCCGATTGATGGGGTCAACTCGGTGAGTGAGCTCGCCGCGTCGATCAGGAGCATGCAGATTGGTGGGAAGGTGAGGGTGGGGATGATGAGTCCGCCTGCTGGGTGGGGGATTCAAGTGGGTTCCGGGTACTGCTCGCCTCGCGGCGGATCGGTTCTGCGACCCGGGTTCCTGAGCCTACCTTCGACTCCGACTCGGGCCCCGACTCGTTCTGGGCTAGGCGTGTTCGATCTGTGTGAGGAGGAGGAGGAGGAGCCCGTGATGGAGAGGGTGGAGTCCGGCAGAGACCTCCGGGCGAAGATATACGCGAAACTCAGCAAGGAAAACTCGCTCGGGCGAGTTGACTCGGCGGGTAACTCGGTGGCTGCTTGTCCAGATGTCGGGTGGGTTTCGGAACTGTTGAAGTGATTGGGTACGTAGGCATCTTTGGCGTGGTCCGGGTTGATATTGATTGGTTTCGGGTTGGGTCCGGGTCCTGGGCCTTCTTAATCTCTGACTTATGTGAATACTTCTAAGTAAATGGTTACTGTTAATTGCAGTTTAATGTGTGTAAATACTTGCTTTTAAGGAGGAGATTAGGCGTTAAATCTGTATTTTGATGTGGAGTTCTTTTTTCTTTTTTTCTTTTTTTTTTTTGTGGGGAAGAAATTGCAGCGTTTTGTATATATAAAAAAAGAAGAAGGGATTTACTTGGGAGAAAAGTGGGGAATATCGTTTTGTTGGGTTGATCATTTTGAGTCAGCTGAATTTTATAATATGGAATGATTTTTAGTAGTATTTGCTTTCATTTAGTTTTTAAAGTATTAAGTTTTGATTTCGCCAATCGTTGTTGTCCCATGGAAATCATTTGCTACATTTCTTGTAAAAAAAATTACGTGTATTTTAGATTATATGTTGTGGTGTTTTGGAGATCCTTCCTCTCATTACATTCTCCCTTGCGGATAATTATTCATGTTTTGTTTGGAACATTTAAAAAATTTTTTTTTTTAAAAATTGTAGGAATAACAAGTAGAGAGAAATTATTAGAAGTAGAGAATTTTTTGAAAAATATTTTTTAAAAAGAGAATCAAATAAAGCATCAATGTGACGGGACAGGGATAGCATCATGTGGTGCATCAAACTCTAACTTCATCTCACATTTGTTTGATTTTCATTACATACAAGTGTGTGAAACTTACATAAATGTGATAGAGAAAATTTTTAAGGCCCCGTTACTTTTAATGTTTTCATGAAGTTACTTCTCTTTAAAATTACTACTCTCTCTGTCTCTTTTTTTTGTTCAGTATTTCATTTTAGGCTGTTCCTTAATAAGTGTCAATTTTGTAAAGTTAGGGGGTAAAAGTTGGTGTATTGTCTATTTTATTCCTAAAAGTATATTTTATTTTAAAAAGTTAGTGAGTAAAAGTGTAATGATAATGGGTAAGTAGGGAAAGTAAAGGAAAAAGTTGATGTGAAAAATGTAATGATGATATCTTTTTAATAAGTTAGATTTACGAAGCAGAACATTTAAAAAGAAACGGATGGAGTACTTGTTAATAAGGGTAATATGGCCAACAGGAAACTTAGCATTCATTCTCATAAATTTTATATTCCAAAACGTCTTTTTTGGGGGCATTTTTCTAATCAATAAGTTATGAACAATTTTTTGGTCTAAAAATTTCAAGGTGTTTTTAACCTATAAATTGTAGATGGTATATGAATGGATAAAAAGAAAAATAAAGAGAGATGTGGTTAATATGAAAATCATGATAAAATGCAATAATTTGTACTGTAGTAGTTCATAACTTTTAATGAAAACTCCCAAGTTAGTGTGACAGTAGTAAATTTGTGCTAGGAACGGGCATATAGCATTTAATTTAGTACTCAAGCCGTCCCAAAAAATTACACACTTTCACTATTATATAATCTTATACAAAAATTATCTACATCTTTAAATTCGTAATATATATATATATATATATATATATATATATATATTAGATTTCAATTAGTGCTATCAAACAAAGTTTAAAAAATCACATAAAATATTACTTCTTTTGTCTCTTTTTAAATGTCTCGTTTTGTAATTTCAACTTACTAAAAAGACATCATCATTACACATTTTACATCAATTTTTACCTCTACTTTCCCTCTTTACCTTGTATAGAGATATCATCATTATATTTTACTTTCGAACTTTTCAAAATGAATCTACTTTTAGGAGGAAAATGAAAAATTCACAAACTTTTACCCATTAACTTTACAAAATGGACACTTATTAAGGAATAACCCAAAATGGAATGCAAAACTCTAAAAAAGAGACGGAGGGAGTATGAATTAAAAGATATAGGCAATTCAAAAATGACTTGCAATCTGAAAAGTATCTAACATTGTGAGACGGAGGAGTACATGTTTCACAAGGATATTTTCTGTCTCTAAAATGTCTTGAATCACTATACTAGCCTTGTTTTGTTGTGTATAATGTACTACCTCTGAATTACTCATTATACTACAAAATAGGAAAAAATAATACTTAAAAAATTATCCGTGTATAATATACAACAAAAGAATACTGAACATAGAAACAACATATTTAATACTTGCAAGGGTTAAAAATTAAAGAAATTATGGGACTATATCTTTTGTTTTTGACTCGACACTGCTCCTACATAAGTCAAATAGATCATATTAAATGATAAAATAAATTACAAATAGATCATAGATGCACATTAATTAAGTACAGTTAGCGTGAATGATCGAGAAATACACTGTGCTAGGTGCTAGTAAATGGTAGGACAGGTCTTCCCGAAATTAAGAGGTGCAGGTGAGCTTACTCGGACACATCAGATTATCGATAGAGTGGATGTCCAAGATGTGTCAAGATACAAATTAAAAATCCCATACTTTTCGCCATGAAGTAAGTGACTATCGAAAAAAAAGAGGCTTTGTTAGCTTAAGTAAGATTAGGTAGGGTTGACGTGGATGCTAAACTTGATAATAAAAACCCGTCCTTATCTCTTGCTTTCAATGCTTTGGTAACAACCCTTTTTTAATGAGCCACTTGTATAGTGGATAAAAAATAGTAGTAATTATCATATTTGTATTTGTTTGTATTTTTTTTCCAAATCCGTATGACAGTGAAAGTTTTGAAGAGGATATCTGGATTGGACATGATCCAGATATTATGGTGGTGCCTGTATCTTTCGGGGAGAAGTTTTTTGATGCAAGGCGAGTATCACACACGTGATATCTTATCGACTATCCTAACCGTTCAAACGTGGAGAAAAAGAGGAGAGAAAGTTGAGCGAGGGTGGTCGGGTGAGAAGGAAGAGAGAGGGAGAGAATAAATTTGGACTGTACATCCAAAATATGTTTAAATGTTTGGAATCACCGACGGATACCATCACAGGGTACGCTGCTCGGCACCTAAAGATTTTCCCTTTTTTTGGGTCCCACCTAAATAAAATAAACTGTTAACCCCATTTTCATCATGGAAAATGATGTCCTCCCGGCAGGACCAGCTTAAGGTATTTGGATGCTTTAGCCTAAGTAGTGGAATAGTATTCTACATAAATTTTTTAATTTAAAAATAATAAATAGAAATACTTTTCTATATATAATTTCCATTCATACTATTCATCATGATAAATATTTTGGCTTTAATGGTTGTGCGATTGCAATAATATTCAGTGGACTCAGATTTGAATCACAGCAGCCCCAATTTGTGTGATGGGAGAAATTTGTTTTTTTGGCAAAAAGACACTACAAAAAAAACTACCCTACTAGGATTTGAACCTAGGTATCTTATATGAAAGAACAAATACTTTACTATTGAACCACTGAAAGAGTTTATAATATATTTGTACACAGAAAATATATATACTTATCTAAGAAGGATGCCCCATTATTGACCCAAAATGTGGAAGCCCAAAGCAGCGGCCTCTTGGGCTTTCCCATTGAGCAGGCCCAACCTTCCGCCGGCTTCCGGTATTTTGTTAAGGCAATAACAATTAGGGCTGCAAACGAGCCGAGCCGAGCCGAGTTTTAGAGTGTTCGAGCTCGGCTCGCCAAAAATTTAGTTGGCTCGAGCTCGGCTCGAGCTCGTGACGAGCTGCAGAACTCGAGCTCGAGCTCGGCTCGATAAGTATTTACAGAGCTCGAGCTCGGCTCGTTCGGCTCGTTTATGAAACAAATATATATAAATATATATATAAAAAATATAAATATGTAAAAATATATACATATATATATATATATATATATATATATATAAATATATATAATATAGTCGAGCTCGCGAGCCAATTCGAGCCGAGTTTCGACTAGCTCGAGCTCGGCTCGTTTATGAAACGAGCCCAGGACTCGAGCTCGAGCTCGTTCGTTTTTGTCTCTAATCGAGCCGAGCCGAGCCGTTATCGAGTCGAGCTCCGAGCCGCTCGCGAGCGGCTCGGATCGTTTGCAGCCCTAATAACAGTTGGGTTAGATTTTATTGACACCCCCTTGAGGTTTGTCTTCGTTAAATTTTATTGACACCCCCTTGAGGTTTGTCTTAATAACATATACACTCCTTACATATGGAAAATGACTATAAAACCTGTGTTTTTAATGTACATTTCATCGACACCTAACCAACAACAGTTTGATTGAACACATGTTAGAATTAGCCAAAAGTGTTTTATATTGAAAGATTCACCATTTTCAATAATAGATTAAATAATGAAAAGCTCTCTCACCTCTCAAAATTTTTACCTAAATGCTATAAAAATTTTCCTTCCTGACCAAGAAAGTGGTTCTTTCAAGTAACAAAAAATATGTGGTTATTAATAAAATTTACCGTTTTGATCAAAGCTGCTCCTCCAATAGGGTAAAAAAAGTCATTTGAGTTCGAAATAAGTTAGAGTTGATGATTTTTGAATAGTTTTTATTCTTTGAAAGGGAGTCATTTGAGTTCGAAATAGGTTAGAGTTGATGATTTTTGAATAGTTTTAATTCTTTGAAAGGATGTTTTTTAAGATAGAAGTCACTTTTGACTCATTCCATCTTTGTGTTTTGATAGACATTAGTGATCAATTGGAAGTTTTGATGAAACGAAGACAAAAATCATAGGGGGTTCATTGTTATTTTTCATATGTAAGGGTATTTTTTGTAATTAAGCAAACCTCATGGGATGTTGGTGAAATTTACCTTAACATTTTTTGTAGGTACGATTGTTACGGCATAATCATCGCATAAACTCTAACATGATTTGGGGTTGGAATGGTTTGTACACAAATAATGTTATAAAAAGGTTAAAATTTTGTGCACATTTTATGAACATTAAACAAAAACGCAAATTCCTATAAAATGTTTTATACATGTAACAAAAGGCTCTTGTTAGGAATTAACTATCAAGACTAAGAGAAACTGTTAGCTGTTTTTAAGTACGAGTAAATTATTACTTTAAAACTAGCAAAGAGTAAATTAAAGACAAAATATCGTTTGCAGATATATATTTTTGATTGGCATGGTTTGTAGATATTGATCCCACTACCGAAAAAATCTTGACCCTCCCGCGAGCAAAATTCGCATGATTGTGTGCAAAATTTGTGGTGCTGATATTAGGCTTAATTGCATCTTGTCCCGCTAAACTACCACATTTCTTCAACTTATCCTTGTAACAATAAAACCCTGCATTGGACCACCTCAAACGATTTAGATAGTTTAATAATTAAGATGGTTGCGTGTAAGATCTTGTAGTTAAGAGGTTCATTTGAAAAGTGTGATAGTCAAGGGAGACAAATTATAATTAAGCCCTATTGTGAGTATCTACATGGCATATCATTTTTTTTTCTCGGTTATTCATCCAGCAAAATGTAGTAGTTCTAGAAAATGTTTGGGAGCAACATTTTTTGTTTTTTTGGTTTAAAAGATTTTTAATTCCAAATTGCAGATTATAAAGTTTTCATAGGAGGATTTAATGTTTGAAAGTATAACTAGAATTCAAAGAACTCCTCTCGAGATGATTTTTGAAATTTCACTTATTCGTTTTCTAATAACGCACTTCACAAGGATTTCTAAAAACACAAACACTCACAATCCAAAAATGAAAAATTAAAATAAAAAAAAATGTGGCTCTGAAACACGCCCTTGTTCCTTGTTCGTCAATTCATGATAGTTTCATGTGCCAACCAAATAAAGAAGGAAGAGGTCCGTCCATCTGTCCATCTACTGCTTCATGGAGTATTTAAAGAGAGAGAAAGGGTAGGGCGGGGGACATGCTATGGAAAAGAGAACCAAGGGGTTAGGCGAAAAGTGGTTGGACTTAGGTGGTTGTTTCATTCTAAGTTTTTAGGTTCGATTTTTTTGTCAATAACTATTGAGATCACCTTACTTTACGCGTAAACGTGTGAAATGACTATGAAAAAAGCAAAAGAAATTAATTCGAAATACGCACAAACTAATTTGGGACACCATGCATTACCAAAAAATAAATATAAAAAAGAGGCCGACAAAAGGAGATGGGACGGTTCCTAGATTTTGAGCCCAGTTAAAAAGGTCTAAAGATTCTCCACAACTAGTGGGATTTTGTCGAAAGCCGTGATCCTTTGTTGAGTATCTCGCCCTTGGATTGTTATGTTCTATCAATCTAAACTCCTCATTGAACAGTACCACACATAGGATGAGTGTGAAGAGAGTTCGAATTCTTACCAGATTCGGAGGTAATTTTGACACCATAGTATTTCATTTCGGTGAGAAGAATCGAATAAATATAAAAATTATAGATCCAAGTTGCAAAAGATTCATATAAAACGACGAAAAAATTCTTAATACAGTGCCACAAGAATCTTTGTACAATTATTCGCTTCAATCTTATCATTCAAACTCTTTATAAATTTTGTTTTGAAACCCCCTCATATGAGAACTTTGTGTCCACCACTACATGAAGATTTGGTTGTGAAGGAGGTTGGGGCACCGGCCCCAAAGACCGCTAAACAATACACTATCCTTAAATTTATCATTCAAATTGTTACCCAATTTTGTTTTGGGACATCGTTTCATGAAAAATCATGCGTCCATCGCGGCATGAATATTTGATTATGGAGGGGGCACTGTGTGAATGAGATGACAATGGTGCGCTTCGATTGGTATGGTTATTGGCAAAATTAAAATCAAAATCGAAACAAATACCTAAAACCAAAATTGTCGGTTTTCACTTCATCTAAACCATAATCAAAACCACGAATTTTCGTGGTTAAAACTTTTAATAGAGTTAAAAACACAAAATATTCAACAACAAAATATTTATGAAAGCCAACAAACTAATAAACTGTTACACTATATGGTTCAAAGGCAACCAAAATCATTGTCCAACAAAAAAATATTTATATAGACAATAATCTAATATACAAAATGTTCAAAGATACTAAATAGTCATTGTCAAAACAACAAAATAACATAACATATCAGGGTAGCTATGCAATTATATTTAGGTTCGACTACGGTTACGGTTACGGTTCTTTTATAGCCTAAAAGCAAAACTGTAACCTAACCAACCGGTTTTCAAAATTCAATAACTAAAATCAAAACCACGGTTAAAATTCTAGTTGAAAACCGCACCATATGATTCGGTACGATTTGATTAACCAACTGTTTGAGCCGGCTTGCCATCCCTATATGTGATGGTGCCCAAACTGCAGAACAATTACTCCCTTCAATCTCTCTTTCTCCCTTATTTGAGTTTTTAGGATTTTTCGTTCTTTGTATTTTTTGGTTCAGTGTTTCCTTATTTCATATAGTTTTTCTCTGGGTTACATTACATATAAATAGTCATTTCTTTCGTCTCTATTTGGGCCAGTTTAGCTTCTCTCAAAAGCCCAAGAACACAAACCCAATTCTATGGGAAAATGACGGTCCATGACGTGTTTTGATAATTAATATCCGCTAAGAACATTTTCAGCATTAACAAATATTCTCAGCATGTCTTTGGCAGGTATTAATTATCAAAACATGTTCTTGGCCATCATTTATTTTTTCATAAGACCCACTCCGCTGCATGTTCTTTCAAACAAGATTCCGCACAAAGTCCATTCGTGACATGGGATTAAATTTGTCTCAGGAGATTGGCGCTAGCAGAACCACCATATGTTACTTATCATCTTCAGATTGCATGCAGTTTTTTTGGGCGGTGTGAAGGCTTGAATATTACCAAAATTGCTGAAAATCCCGCCTGGGCGATTTTGTCGCATAGACAGGAAAAGTGGTCTCCCAATATTCCGCCCGCCCGGGCGGCCGTACTCGTATTTAAGGCACATAATCAGTTTTTAGCGTTAGAACTCTCAAAACATCGTATTCTTTGAGAGAAAAAACTGTTGTACTTGTAGAGAGAGACTAGGAGAGTTTCCTCCATTGATTCTAGCGAATTGGTATGGCTCCCGAGGAGTAGGCAAGTTGCCGAACCTCATATGTCTGTGCGTTCTCTTTCTTTTTTTTTCTTTATCTATTTCTCTAGTTTGTTTTTCTGTGATTCCTACCATCCAAGATCTTGAGAGTTTGTGTGTTGGCGAGTTTGAGCATGCAGTTCAATTGTCTTTAATCCCAACACAGTTTTTGGGTCGTGGGCTTATTCTGTCGTCTTGTTTTTTTTATCAGCGAAAGAAAATTTCATAAATCTTTGAAAAAAATTACAAAAATTTAACGGATCATAGACACACTAACAAAACAGCACTCGAGAACCAAACCCAAAGGAGCTAGTATATATTACATTGGAATAGCGCAACCGTACGTGTGGTTAATTTCCATGGCCATGGATGGAGACCTTATAATAAAAAAACAACATATATACAGGACAATGATCAGTTATTGAATACGTTCTTGGATCTTGCCAGATCGTATAAAGTACTGACTTAGTATTCAATTCATTTTACCTAGCTACTAAGGGAACGCCAAGCAATTTCCTACCATTCCAACGGATCGAAGACTTGCAGATGCATACACATAGGTTGGGGTTGTTACCCTGAAGTCAGGGATGTCACAAAATCTTTGATCTGAGATTCGACTCTCATCAGCGTACTATTCTCTGTTTCATGCGAAGATGCTTCGATTTCTTTGTAGCCTTTGATGGCATTTTCCCATGATAAAACTAAAATATATAGAATAGAGCAGCCCCAAAAATTGATTTATACTTTAATTAATTGTTATAAGGACTTTTCATTCTGCATTTGATTTCTTCAATTTATAGTGATCTGAGTGTTAAAAGTAGGGAACACATCTCTATAATTTATGAAACTAACATTGCACTTAAGTTGGGCAAATATTTTAAAAATTATGATAAAGAAGTGCCCTCTCTATCAGGGGTGAGCAAAATAACTGTCAAATTATGAATCCAGTCCAAATCGACAAATTTGGTTTGGTTTTTTAGTGATGTGGTTTGGTTCTGGTGGTTTGGTCTATGGATTTACATTAACGGTTTTGGTTCGAAACCGATCCGAACCGTATAACACACACGTGTAGTATAATACTGTATGTTTAGATACATTAATAACATTATTTTTCTAATCTAATTCTCTATTCCACCACCCTATTATTTTACTTCCAAATTAATTCCCTAAACTTCTATATGCGATAACCTATTCCTACAATTTCAATACACTAAACATAGTTCGACTAAGTCAATTAATTTCTCACTCTTTTTGCTCGGTTACTAATTTTCTAATCTAATACCATGGCTCTATTCCTTCACTAATTACTTGTATTCTACTCTTACTTAATTATTTGATTTTAGTGAGTTTTGGTAATTTTTATATAACTAGCTAGTTTTAATATAAGTTTTAGTATTCAATTTTAAGTACTTCAAATAGCTATGGGGATGATATCTCAATTTTGAGTGAACCGTGATTTAAAACCGAAACCGAACCGTCTTTTAATGGTCTGGATTGGTTTAGTTATATGAATTTTATGGGTTAGTTTGGTTATCCAAATTCTTAATCCGTATGTAGTGATTTGGTTATTGATTTATTGTAAAACTGGATCAATCTGGTCCATGCTCACCCTTACCCTCTACACTTAATTTCCTGGCTATGGTATCGAAAATGTGATCATTAGATGTGGTCACTAAACCTTTAGTAATAGTCGATACTATGCATATATATAATTCATCACAAGAGCCTCGATAGCGAGTGCTCCATTTCCAAAACCATTCTAGGCTCAATGGTATCTACAAAAACACATTGATAAATAAATTAACTTTCATAAAATCTTGGTTACTTGTCCATTTATAGCGAAATTGGTATTTCGCTGACAGCATTATAATCTTTTAACTTCAAGGCCATGGGTCTGGGGTGTAGGAGGTGGTGTGTGGGGTGTTTTGATATTTTGTTGAGCTAGCTGTGTGTGCGTACCCGCGCTTGTTGCTGCCGGAGGTGGTGTGATGGCGGCTGCTTTGTTTTTTGTGGCAAAGGTGATTAGGGTTGCTTGGATTAGGAATTAGTTCTTGAGCTGGGCTTATTATTTCAGTTGTGAACATTTTGAGGCCTTTAGGTATTCGGGCTTTTGCCCTTAAGGTGTTTGGACCTCAGTCCACTGTGTTTTTTTTCTTTCTCTCCATCCAACCCTGATTGGATTCCCCTCCCTAGCTCCTTTACCCCCAACTTGATGTACCATTTGTTAAGTTTTCTTAATAAAACTTTTATTGCCTCTCAAAAAAAAAAAAAAACTTCAAGGCCATGGGGCTTGACCTGATATGAGACTTAATGATTTACTTCCTCCTGAGGTCTCAAATTCGAAAATTCTTTTCAACACTTCATGAGGCCACCTCAATCACATGCGTGACTTGACCCCCCTAAAGTTGAAATATTTTTGCTAGAGTAGTCGATAAAAAAAAAAAAATGCCAGAGTACCGAGATATTTCGGTGTCAATCTTCATATTTTCTGTTTTTGATCATCATGTTAAATTGTTAATCTTCACATTTGTTTCCAGAAACAATGTCCAATTGCCTCGAAGAACTTTTAATAATTTTAATTTTTGGCCTGCGGTATAACAAACTATAGATAACTGAAAATATTTTACCCAACTGAGAAATTGGTCAAACCAATAAACACACAGAGCTTGAAGAATAATAAAGCAAGACACTTACGTGATCGTCCAACTGTGTAGTAGAATATAGCTACGACTCACACCAATTTTCACCAACTACTATACATATCAAATGAAGAATTGAGTTCAAGTTACCTTAGCAGCGTACGTGTAACAAGTACTATTAATCACATAGGTTCACATTATCAGTTATCGTCACAAAAGTTCTATATTCACACAACACAAAATAGTTGTGGGGACTCAAAATTGTTATTGTAAGAGCATCTCCAGCCTTGACCCTTTTTAAGACTCAAATTTAAAATATGGACAAAAATCACAAAAATCTCTCTCCAATCTTTGACCCAAATCCTTCCCTATTTTGCGTTTTATCCATTTTTTTGTCCAAATCTGAGACAACTTTTGCCTTGACCAATTTCTCCAACGGCTAGTTAGAGAGAGAGAGAAAGAGGGAGATGTGTAAAATTTGGGTTTGATGGTTGGAGAAGTGTCTACCCAAAATGGGTTTTTATCTAAAATTTGACTCAAATTTGAGGAAAAATATGGGTGAAAGCTGGAGATGCTCTAATACCCCTGTTTGAATTTTGGCTGCCCAAACCTCGGCTGCATATGCGCTGCATCTTGAACCTAGCGACTTGATTTTTTGTCTTTTGGCTTTCCGTAATTTTTTGTTTAATTTTTCTTCGTAATTTTTGGAATTAATTATTGGTCTCAATGAGAAGAATCAGAAAAGTATAAAAATATGGACCGAAATTGTAAAAGTTTGTATATATAAGACAACAAAAATACCAAAAATAATACTAGTTTGGTATTTTTTCACTTTTAGTGAATTTTTTTTCTACTTTTGGTTAGAATTTTTTTACTTCTCTCGTCAAGACGAATCACTAATAAAAAAGCATGAATCTAACAACAATTCAAAAAATAAGAATAAAAATACTAAAACCAAAAAATGATAAAGATCAATTTAGTAAGAATGGGGTTCAGGAATGTGCAAACCTACCTATATCAGGCTTCACATAACCCAACTGACCTCACTGTGAATAAATTCACCCAAAGATTCATGTAACTGACCTCAAGTGATTGAAACATAAGACTCAGTTTGGCTTGGTTTAGATGTTGGAAAAAACACAAGAGACACGAACCTATGAATATGTAAAAGTCAATATATATACTCGGTGCACAAAAATCTTTCACTATATATAAATAATATAGCTCTCATATAAAGATATTTGGGATGGTCAGATATGTCATGGGTGGGCTCAATGTGTTAATTATTTCTTTTGATTCTCTCAAATCGTTGAACGATTTTCTCAAGGATGATGAGAAAGTGTTAACACAGTGGTTCTCTTCTGTAGAAGATTGGGATAACCAAAAGATCACTTCTTCTAGATGTGTCTGGATCTCTTGTTATGGCGTTCCTCGTAATGCTTGGTGCTCTTCTACTTTTATTGATATTGAAAGCTATGGGGTTATTAAGCTTGATGAATTAACAGACAAATCCATTGCTTTCGTTAAAGGGCGGATGTTTATCATAACGGATTATCTTGATTGCATTAATGAGGTTGTGCATATTAAGATCAATGGTGTGATCTTTCCGATCAAAGTAATTGAAGATCCCATGGCAGAAACTTCTTGGAAAACCACATGTTTACTTTGATTAAGATCAAGAAAGGAAATGATAAAGAGGTGAAAGAGGCCGTAGTTGAGACAGATTCTGGGGATGATGAATCGCTTGACTTCGATGTTCACGACACTCATGAGGAAGGCTTTGGTGTGGGTACCAATTTAATTGCTCTACAAATGGAGGTTGATGGAGCTGATCTTGATATGGGGCGTGGTCTTGGCTCGGATCCTAACGACTCTTTGGGACATGGTGGTACTCTTGAATCTTTTGTCGGGAAATCTTGTCCTCTAGTCGAGGGCAATGATAAGACTAATTTATGTTCAAAGAATTCTAAGGCAGAAGGTCACGAGGAGCACGCTCAACCGACTCCCATTGTGGAGAAGTCAAGCCCGGATGTGAGCTTCGCCACCCCTTGCTCTCAGGTGCAGAATGTGAATCTTAATGTTAAGAGAAGGGGCAATGGGTCTTGCAAGAAAGGTGAGAAATTGCTCCAAGGAGCCATCCAAAAGTTAGAAAGGAGGTTGCAGAGATCAGAAAGGAAGATTAGGAAGAAGAAAATGTTGTTCGAGTTTGGAATAAAGACAGTCAAAGTTTAAAAACAAAGGCAAAGAGGTACCTTAATCTTCTTCTTTGTCTTCCTTTGACATTAACAATAGGAACTCTATCTTACTTAAGAGAACCCGTAAGATGATGGACACCGGTACTTTGCTGGGAGTAAAATATCATGGAGGGACGGAGTTGAATTTGAAGAAATATGTTGAAATCCAGCTGGAGAATTTTGCTGAAATGGAGAATGGTGATTTCGATGTTTTGGAGGATGGAGAAATTGCAGATTTGGATGAGCGTGCATCCCTCTCTCTAGAGTTTTAATCCTTATGCTTCTGTTTGGTGATGGTGTTTCAGTTTTTGTTTCAGTTCGTATTCGTTTTGGGTGTTTGCTTTTGAGGTTTCTAATAGCGTTCATGTTCTTGTTGGAGGTTTCTGTGTTGGAGGTTGCACTTGTTTTGTCTTAGTTTCTTTGGTTTCGAGGTGCGTGTTTTAGGAGGTTCGGCTTTGGTGCATGGTTTTTTGCAGGGTCTTTGGTTTTTGTTGGCATCTTGTCTTTCTGGTTTTTTCTTTGGGTCTCAGGTGGCACTAGTCATTGTGTCCTTGGTCCGTTTAATCTTTGTATCTCTTTTTCAAAGATTAATAAATTTTCTTTTACCGAGGGAAAAAAAAAAAGTTGTCCTACATCGACATACTTATTCAAGTAGAAACTAATAATTAATAACCACTTCAAAGAAAGCATAGGGTTAAAGGATAAAGGGTGCAAAAGCAATGCTGGAGCTAAATTGAGAGGGAAGCTGGTTTCGCAAATAGTGACATTTTGTACGTATAAATTAGGCACCTATTGCTATTTTTTTTTTCCCAACGGAAAGAGAGAAGAATTTATTAACGAAGAAACCCGTCAAAGGACCGGACATCATCCAAAGCAAGATTAGCTAGCCAATAGGGGACAAGACCCCCCCAATTTTCTAGTCTAACCCCTAATAGGGAATGCTTAGCCAATGAATGGGCTACCCTATTACAAGAACGATTAACATGCACGAAAGTACAAGAGGAAAATAGAGGCAGAAGAACTAAGCAATCCAAGAGAATAGAGCTACAATCTGCAAAAGATTTTCCTGCTTGAGTAAGTGCTTGAACAACTTGGAGAGAATCACCCTCCAGAACAATCTTTGAAAGGCCTCTATTGGCTGCAAAGACCAAAGCTTCCCGGAAGGCCATGGCCTCAACAGCTCTAGGGGAGAAAAGCCCAATAAAAGGGATGGCCACCGTGCCCACAATCTGCCCCCAATGATCTCGAGCTACAATGCCGACCCCAACTGAGCCATTTGCCCTTTGAACGGCCCCATCAACATTTAGTTTTATCACATCAACAAGAGGTGGACGCCACATAGGAACACTCCCAGAAACAGCAGGGCTTTGGAGAGAATGATGATCAACCATGACAACCTTAAATTCGGAACAAAGAGCAGAAGCCTTTTCCAGAATCATAGTACCATCCCAGCCAAGGCCATCAAAATACACTTGATTTCTTGCCTTTCAAATGAACCAGCAAATAGAAACAAGAAATGCACTCATATTCACCAATGTATTAGACGCATAAGAATTATGGGGGAACGAATACCACCAATCAATAAACTGAAAGGAATTCCACATAGAAGAAACCGTAGAGCTAAACGGGGAATCAAGCCACACCGCACGCGATAGCTTGCACTGCAAAAGCAAGTGTTCTAGTGTTTCATAATTGGTCTTACATCTTGGGTAGTAGGGAGAAACATCAATACCTTTACGATTCAAATTAGCACATACAGCAATAGCATTATGGGAACATCTCCACAAAAACATCTTGACTTTATTAGGGATTGGTAAAGACCACAAAGATTTCCAGAAAGAGTCAGAAGGAATACCCGAACTTGACTCACCGCGTTCTCGAGACTGCTGTGGAAGGTTGCTTTGTTTTGCCAAACGATAAGCTGATTTAACTGAAAAGGACCCATTGCTGGTAGAGTGCCATAAACCCCTATCTTCGCAGCCTTGTGAACTGATCGGAATCGAGAGGATTGACTCCACATCAGATTCCAAAAAAAGCTCCTTAAGCAAAGAAACATTCCAGCTATGGGAGGTGCTATCGATAAGATCCGAGACACGGTGAATGTGACTAAAGGGGGAAGCGGTTGCTGGGGGAGGACTAAGCACTTGAAAAGAGAGGGACCTCGGAAGCCAAGGATCGCTCCAAATATCAATGGAAGAACCATCTCCCACATTCCATCTCCAGCCCCTTTTGAGAATGGCTCTACCTGCCAAAATGCTGCGCCATGCCCAAGAAGCAGAGTTCGGGCAACAAGCTTCCCAAAAAGACTTATTAAAAAAATACGTGCCCTTAAAAAGTTGTAGAAATAAAGAAGGCGGGCCTTGTAAGAGACGCCAACCTTGTTTCGCAAGAAAGGCCAAATTGAATGCATAAAGATCACGAAAGCCAAGCCCACCATCGGATTTGTTGTCACAAAGCTTGCTCCAACTAACCCAGTTAATTTTGTTCTCCCCTTCTTTTGAACCCCACCAGAATTTTCGAATTGCACTACAAATATCCTTGCACACCCGCTTAGGCAAAAGAAAACACTGCATCACATAATTAGGCATAGCTAACAGTACCGACTTGATCAACACTTCTTTTCCTGCCATATTGAGAATAGTATCCTTCCAACTTTGAAGCCTATTAAAAACTCGGTCTTTTACGTACCTAAACACCTCAGTTTTGGACTTACCAATAATGGAAGGTAAGCCCAAGTATTTACCTCCTTGAATTTCACAATTAATATTAAGAAAGTCAGAGATACCTTCCTTTACATTGTTGGGAGTGTTCGGACTGAAAAATAAAGATGATTTATCCCTATTCACCATTTGCCCAGAGGCCGCCTCATATTTACGCAGAACCTCATCAATAGCTTGATAGCCTGAAGAAGTAGCCTCCCAAAAAAGTATTGAATCATCGGCGAAAAACAAATGAGAGATTGCTGGACAATGTTGCCCGATTTTAACACCATGGAGAGCAACATTCGATACCACTGTTTGAAGTAAATAATGGAAGCCTTCTGCACATAATATAAACAGGAAAGGAGATAGCGGACAGCCCTGTCTAATTCCTCTAGAAGGGGAGAAAAGATCTCCTTTCTCACCATTGATCACTGTAGCAAAAGTAACTGTGGTAACACAAGCCATGACCCACTGAATCCACTGATCAGCAAACCCAAATTTACGAAGAATCGCCTCTAAGTATGACCATTCAATACGATCAAATGCCTTTGCCATATCAAGCTTTAAAGCCACCCATCCTTTTTTACCATGCCGCCTATTTTTCAAAGAATGCATTAGTTCATGAGCGATAAGGATACTATCTGATATCTGACGGCCCTCAATAAAAGCACACTGATTTTCTGAGACTATGTGAGGAAGGATGGGCTTAAGACGGTTGGCTAAGATTTTTGTAATGATCTTGTAGGATACATTACAGAGGCTAATAGGGCGGAACTGGTTAGGCTTTGTAGGGCATCTCACTTTAGGGATAAGAGTGATTAAGGTTTGGTTCATACTTCGTAACATATGAGATGAATGGAAAAAACTTTGCACAGCCGCAATGACATCTTCCCCCACTGTCGGCCAATAAGATTGAAAGAAGAGAGGGGTCATACCATCAACACCAGGTGCTTTAGTCGGCCCCATCCCCTTTAGGGCAGAAAGAATTTCAGAATCTGTGACAGGTCGGACAAGGGAATGGTTCATAGCATCAGTAATCTTATGAGGAATGACCTCCACAGTCTCACACATTTGGAGACTCGGGCTAGCCGTGAAAAGATCCGAGAAAAAATGTTGGAACTCTGTTTGCACTTCGTGAGGGTCACTAGTCCAGTTACCATTGGCCACCTCAATACCAGATATACGGTTACTTGCCCTCCTTTGCATAACCGATGCGTGAAAAAATTTTGTATTCTTATCCCCATTTTTCAGCCAAGTAACTCTCGATTTTTGTTTCCAGAACACCTCTTCTTTATCCCACACCTTTTTCAACTGCCACTTTAGATCTTTAATAATTTCCAATGGCGGTCCAGGCCACGAGTTACTCAACGCAAAGATTTTGGCCTTCAGATCCACAATTGACTTTCCAGAGTTATCCCGTTTCCGTCGTTTCCAATTAGTAAGAGAGGATCGGCAAGCCTGAATCTTCCTATGGACAAGAAAGGATTTCGAGCCCTGGACTGGAGTTGCCCAAGCTTGATTAATGATAATGCGTGCATCCTCATCCTCTACCCAGCGAGCATCAAAACGGAAAGGGACGCGGAATCCTCTAGCATGATCTCTGAGTTTCAGATGGAGAGCATTATGATCGGAACCCACAGTGTCAAGATGGGTCACAGAAGCTTGGGCAAAAAGTAGACACCATGACGGAGTAGCTAGCACTCTATCCGGCCTTTCCTGGACATAATCATTCCCACTCCTATTATTACGCCAAGTAAAAGGATACCCCGAGAATCCCAGATCAATAAGACCACAATCATTGACAAAATTTTGGAAACCCTTAAGAGATCAAGCGGGACGAACAATCCCACCCTTTTTCTCCTCGGAGCACAGAATGTCATTCATATCTCCCCATAATACCCAATCATCTCCAAGACAAGATTTATACCGCATAAAAAAATCCCACTGGGTTCTTCTAATAGCATCATTTGGGCTAAAATACACATTTACTAGTCTCCAAGATTTATTAAGGGCTACATCAAAAATACGAACATCAATAAACCATGAGCACATCTTTTCTAACGAAACAGTAGTCGTACCTTTCCAGAATACAGCCAAACCTCCAGCAAGTCCAGTAGGGTCAACACGAATCGCACTATCCATTCGCAGAGATCGCTTGATCAGGTCAAGTCTGGGCACTCTATTCTTCGTCTCTGATAAGAAGAACAGAGTGGGAGAGTGAAGCCGAGCAAGCTCCTTGAGTTGATGGAATGTCAGGGGGCTCCCCACACCCTGACAATTCCAGGCGATCATTGAGCATGCGGAGACCAGTCAAGGTTGGTCTCCACCACCACATCTGATCGAGTTTCATTCCTTTCCAGAGATTGATTGACTTTACGAGCTTTCTTCTGGGAGGTAACAGTGGGCATATCAAAGTCTCCATGTCCATCAACAGACATGCCATCATCCAATTCTCCAATCTTTCGCTTGCCCGGGGCTTTAGAAAAATTGAGAGGTCTCGCACTGTGCACAGTGGCTGCTCCTCTCCGTTTATTGGCTCTTGGTCTACCCTTGGACAAAGGTTGTACATCACTTTCATTCAGAATTGGGGTATCCACCAAAACCAGCTCATGGAGGGGTTCAAAGGGAGGATTAGAGGTGGGTGCGTCGGGAAGGATGTGGGTGGATGGAGGAGATTCTGGAGAGGGGGATTGAGGGGTAGGAAGAGCATTAGGTTTTAGATTAGAAAAATCAGACGGAACAGGGAAGGAATTGAGGTTGTGGGTTGCATCTGACTTTGTAGAAAAAGGCTTAGGTGTAATAGATAAGGCCGTGGGCTGGAAAATTGGTGGGGGTTTGGGTGAAAAAATGTGTGGATTAGGGATGTCATTGGGCTTGTCTAGTGGATGGATCAGTTTTGGGTCAGGGGAATTATTGGGAGAGACGGCTTGGGTAGAAGTGGGCCTAGAAGGGTGTTTAGCCCGCCACAGTTGCAAGGCCTTTTCTCCGATCGGGCTAATCACATTATGGGAAGTACTAGTCAATTGAACACGATCCGGATTTTTCTCGCGATATCTTAATTCCGCTAACATCTCGGCGTGGGATACGTCATCAAAATTTGTAATTTTGTTTCCCGCTCCTCCCGAAAAGGTAGGGGATTCCAAAATAGTAAGATTGGGCTGGTTATCTCCATCCATCCCGAAATCTCCGCCCATTTCCTTATCAACTTCACCATCTGATTGTTGCCCCGCCGCCGGCGATGCTGGTTTTTTCCGGCCTGGTTGAGTGGCCGGAGATGCACGAATCCATGCGCCGTACTGAGCAGTCCGAAGCGTGTTCTCTTCAATATCAAAGAATCTCGTAACACAGTTAAGAAGATCATGCCCGACCAGCCCACAATAGTGACAGAAAGTAGGTAGTCGTTCATACCGAAATTCTACCCAGAAAGCTGGGCAAGAGCCCAACTTGACCATACATCCCCTCTTCAAAGGTATAAGAACATTCATGTGCACCCTTACACGAACGTAGCGTCCCTCCTTACTACCAGTGGCCGGGATCGTCACCTCGTCAACAAAGCCAAACTTGGCCCCAAGTTTCAAGCCCACCTCTTTGGAGATAAACTGGAGTGGGAGACCCCATATCTGCACCCAAAGAGGTGCATACTTGAATTCATACTGAGTGGGATGTAAGTTAGGATTCCATCGTTCCAAAATAAGAAAATGGTTGTTGAAGAACCACGGCTTGCCGTTAAGAATCCTGATCGTATCCGTCTCAGAGGGCAAAATGAACTGATAAATGCCTTTCCCAATCTCAAGCACTCTAAAATTCTTCGGGTTTCCCCAAAGCATCTCCATAGTGGATTTGAGTCCACCAAAGTTTACCGATTTCTGTGAGATAATCTTTCCAAACAAACTTGTGCGACATTCAGCCTTACTTGCTTTGACATCATTATCATCTAACATAACTTCACTTTGCTCGTCTTCCGTAAGCCGAAACGGGCGCAAACGGGTGGATAACTCATCATCAAGGGTAGAAGGGTTGGATTGAGCCATAGAATATCAGATAGAGTTAAGATCAATAGTGATATGGTATAGAAAAAGAAAAGGAGAACGATGGGCTAGAGAAGGTTTTAGGGTGTTTCAAGGTTCAGAATATAGGTGGGCAAAGAGTGGTTTACCGTGGAAAGTCTAAAAGGTGTAAACAGGGCGAGATGGGAAGAAAGATGGAGGGTTATGTAGGGAAAAGAGGAGGGAAATAGGGTAACTCCATGAAGGAGACGAAACTCTTGCAGAGCAAGACAGAGCACTCCACAAAGGAGACTTTTCCTCTTGATGTTCAGTAGGTATTGCTATTTAAACAACTTGATTTTTCACAAATGATGAATAAGTAGCGATTTAAAAGATGAATGGTTCAGATGCAAAAGAAATAACCCCATGACTTTTAATTAAGGACCATGGAAGAATAGAATCAACTCGTTCTTCGTTTATAATAAAAAACAAAGATTAGGGGAGGCTCGTTAAACAACGTTACTCTGAAATTGAAGTCCTGGTTCTGCCACATGCGCGAAAGCTATTTTTCCTGTTATTTTTTTTATGGTAATAAGTATATATGCGAGTGGTGTAATAATCATGTTGAATATATATAATTAAGTTTAAAAAAAAAAAAACTTGTCAATATCGTAAGGCATGATAATGGGTTATTACGCCATATTTAACAATTGACAGATGCTGGTCCAAGAAAAGGAAACGTAAAGAAATGAAGGGACCTTTCACATGCATTGGCAGAGTAATACTGTCTCTTTATGTTTTTCAAATAAATTTTCTAAGCATTGCAACACGAAAATATATCTACTTTTTTTCATCACTAAATAGTACAGTAATTGATATATTTTGATGAAGAAAATTCGTGTTTGGGCACCATTAGCACGGTGGGGTGGAGAGAGAGAGAGAGAGAGAGAGAGAGAGAGAGAGAGTATGGAAGGGAATAGGGAAAAATGACAAGCAAACGCCTGCAAGTGTTCCTCATTCCTCTCATGGACTAAAGATAGTGGTGTTGTATGACAGGGTAATACTTTATGTCGGAGGTGTTGGATACCATATCTACACTTTCGTGTTTCGAAATAAAAAAAATTTCCCAAGTAACTAAAGAGAAGAATGCCCTCATTAGGGTTGTTTAACGGATGAATCGAACCGCTCAATCCGCCCGATCCGCATCAAACCGAAGCATGGTACGGACGGATATGGATCTAAAAATATTTATTCTAACGGATCTGGTTTGGATCGGATCCGCCAAAACCGCAATGTTCCTATTTCACTTCCAAAGGTTATGGATGATGTTGAGTAATTTGAACAAAATTTCATAAGTAATAAACATGCATTCTAAGATGGTTTTATGTTTTATGTTGAAAATGTTAATAATCTTCTCTATTTTTTTGGTACATTTGAATTTGAATCAAGTTCATGTTCTAGTCCAGCTCCAAGTTCGAGTGTTATTGACATCTAATAGTTTATCTTTAGACATTAGGATGGATGAATGTAACTTAATTCTAAGTAATGTTGGTTTAGACTTGTTTGAATTTGTGGCTGACTTGATTAGACTTGAAATTTTGGAACTTTATTTTTCATTTTTTTGGTGTATATAAAAAAATAAATTGCATACTCAAATCTGCTGAAACCGATCTGCCCAAACCGCATCCAAATTAAACCAACCCAATAACATTACTGATGGTTGATGGATAAAGAAAACGACAATCCGCCACGAATGGATTGGATTAAAAACTGGACCAATCTACGTCAAATTGATCTGCGAGCAACCCTAGCCCTAATATTTTGCCAATAAAAGAATCCTACAGGCTACAAACCAATTTGTAAAGCTATCATATTTCTCGTTAGGACTGCTTGGTTATCATTGCCGATTTACTTAAGGTGCCGTTTTCTTTTTAAATCTTCTTTTTCAAAAACAAGATAATTTCAAGTTCAAATATAATAAAAATAAAAAAATAAATTTTTAATTTTTTTTCACTGTTCAAAAGATCTTAATGAGATCTATCAAATAAGATCCATATTGGTAGAAAAATTATTTGCGTACACACATAATTTTTGAACTTGAAATACCTTTTTTTTTAAAAGTTTTTTTTCATCACAAAACTGAAACAGTGTACTTTGATGTTAACCTTTTAAATCACGTAGTTAGGCTAAGAGTTATCATATCAGACCTAGCCCTAGCCCTAGCCCTAATATTTTGCCAATAAAAGAATCCTACAGGCTACAAACCAATTTGTAAAGCTATCATATTTCTCGTTAGGACTGCTTGGTCATCATTGCCGATTTACTTAAGGTGCCGTTTTCTTTTTAAATCTTCTTTTTTAAAAATAAGATAATTTTAAATTTAAATATAATCAAAAATAAATGTTTAATTTTTTTTACTGTTTAAAAGATCTCAATGAGATCTATAAAACAAGATCTATATTTGTAGGAAAATTATTTACGTATACAAATAATTTTTGAGCTTGAAATACGTACCTTCCTTTTTTAAAAATTCGTTTTTCATCACAAAACTGAAACAGTGTACTTTGATGTTAACATTTTGAATCACGTGATTAAGCTAAAAGTTATCAGATCAGTTGACGCTGGTCAATTTTGGTAACTCTCTAAATCCATTGACTGTACTTCAAAGCTAATTCCAAGTCAATTAAAAACAAACCAATAAAGTGGGTCAATTTTCAAAATAGCACTATACATAGAGCTACACATTAGTTCTTTTTGTTTTTGTGTTTTGTCTGTAAATATACATTGCACTGTGATATTATTTGATTTGGTCTCAGTTGGTGATAGTGAAACCCTTGACCTACGTGTGAACCAAACCTAGTAAACATAGATGCATCATGTATTGTTGGACTGGGTCCCACGACACCCAAAGCAAGGGAAAAAAAAAGGAAAAACAAATAGGCCCCATTATAAACAACATTAAGCTGCGTTTTCGTAAACTTATAAGTTTGAAATTTATTTTGTTAATTTTTACTTTTCATAACTTTTTTTTAGCTTTCCGTCGTAATTTTTGGGGTTAATAAATCGTCTCGACGAGACGAATCTAAAAAATATAAAAATATAAAACCAATGTGAAAAAATTTGAATAAGACACAAATAAGACAGCTTTTAATACTTTTTTGGTCTTTAATTAGGGAACTTCTTTTTTTTTTTGATTTTGTTCATAATATTGTACTTTTTAGACTCCTCTCGTCGAGAGACGTAGGGCTGTAAATGAACTGAGCTATTCGCGAACTATTTAAGGTTCGGTTCGGCAAGAACTCGTTCGAGTTCGATTCGTCTGCTAAATGAATTGAACCTAAACCTTAATTCTAGGCTTGTTCCGTAAATGAGCCGAACTTGAGTCTAACGGTATTTGACTCAGTTAGGCTCGTGAACCTATACTTAAATTTAATTAATAATTCAATAGGGGTCTATTTGTAAATATAAAAAATTTTAAGGTTGTATATATAATTCAATACTTATTTTTCTCCTAAATTCTATACAATCAATGAGAGTTTGGGTTCACTTGAGTTTAATGAGCCGAGCCGAACCAAACCTGATTCTTGACGAGCTCAATTCGAGCTTAGATTTGGCTCGGCTCGATTCTTTTGAGTTTAACGAGCCAAACTTGAGCCAAGATGTTCAGGTTCGAATTGAACCCGTGCCGAACTCGAGCTAGACTAGAACCTTAACAAACCCAACCGAGCCGAACCCGAGCCTTGAAAATTTTTAACGAGCCGAACTTGAGCCAAGTTATTCAGGCTCGAATCGAACTCGAGCCAGACTAATACCTTAACAAACTTGAGCCAAACTTAACAAGGTTCGGCTCGATTCGATTCATTTACTGCCTCGAAACGGATGATTAATCTAAAAAATATCACTCAAATTTAACAAAAATTCAAAAAAGACGAACAAAACACAAAAAAAAAAAGTTTTCAAGAATGAGGCCTAAATAGGTAGGAGTAAAATAAAGCTAATATATTTGGAAAATAGGTCATGCCAAGTCAACCGAAGGGGCTATATATGTTTGGATGTATAGACAGTTGATAACTTGTCTGGAGCAATTGGCCATTCTGCCAATATTGATTCCTAACCCTAGTCTCTCTCTCTCTCTCTCTCTCTCTCTCTCTCTCTCTCTCTCTCTCTCTCTCTCCTAGTAGTAGTAGACATGGGAAGAGCACCTTGTTGTGACAAGAGTAAGGTGAAGAGAGGACCATGGTCTCCAGATGAAGATGCAACTCTCAAGGACTACCTTCACAACTATGGCACTGGTGGCAATTGGATTGCCTTGCCTCACAAAGCTGGTTCCCCTCTCTCTCTCTCTTTCTCTCTCTCTCTCTCTCTCTCTCTCTTTCTCACACGCACACATACATCTCTCCATAGATTTACTATAGTTCGACACCAACTTTCTGTTGGATGCTTGTTTTACTTTTTTTTCATTTGAGTAAGTTCATGTACTTATTTTGTTCCCCCTTCGAAGTACCTCTTTAGAGTTTATAAAAGTTTCATTTGCAGAGAAAAAGAAAAACCCAACTTACTTTGAGGTCACATTTATAGTTTTATAAAACTCGCTAGGTTAAGTTGATAGAAGTATATTAATTCCCGCTTCCAATTTTCCTATCTCTGAGTGTGTTTTAATTTGGGGGAAATAACCATATCTTAGCAATTGGATTGTGGCACTAAAATGACTGTCTTTTGCTTTTAGGATAATTTCCTTACAATTATTCTCAAACTTTTGTGCACTTCTCGTGGAAATGGACATTCCTTAATTTTGGGTGAATTACTTGTTCTACACTCTTAATTCTCTCTCTCTCTCTCTCTCTCTCAATTTTGTGATCCTCATTTCTCTAATTTCTAAATTTTATATGTTTCCTTAGGTTTATTTTCCCTTCATATATTTTCTGTAAACAATTATATTTTATTCATGAAAAAATGAAGGTCTTGCCTTTCCTTAAAAACACGTAATGACTGATTTAAACCAATTTGAATTTAAAATTATTCTTATATCTTCCCACAGGACTAAAGCGTTGCGGCAAGAGTTGTCGTCTGAGGTGGCTCAATTACCTTAGGCCAAACATCAAACATGGAGGCTTTACAGAAGAGGAAGACGACATTATCTGTGCCCTCTTTACTAAACTTGGCAGCAGGCAAGTTGGAACACTAACAAACAAATTTTTGTTTCAATTTTTCGAAACGAAATAACAAAAAAACGTTACGAAAACATACTTTGTTGTGATTATATGTCACTAATTAGGTTTAACAATGTTAACTAATTGTTTGATTACTATTGTTTTTTATTAGATGGTCTATCATAGCATCTCACTTGCCCGGAAGAACAGACAACGACGTGAAGAATCATTGGAACACCAAAATAAAGAAAAAGCTAATGGCACCCAAAACCAACATTGGAGAGCCTTCGAATTCACTGCCTTTGCTACCACAAACAGAACCATATGATGCCCCTTGCAATTTTTCAACTCTGCTCAACCAAAGTTGTCCTCAGATGATCCCATCGCTAACCGAGGTCAATTACGGTCTAGACATCGATAACAAGAGCTTAATCCGTGGCCAAATTCACTACCCTCTTCCGGCAATCACCGAAGGATTTGATTTTGGTGGAAATTGCTCTAGGCGAATTTCGGGGTTTTCTCCACTTGCTATGGAAAATAGTTATGCGTCGTTGTCCAGTGGAGATAGCGATTTGGGATTTTCTGTGGATTTTGGCCCAGGGTACGATCCTCGTGAGCTTATTAATAATCCTGGGATTTGGACTGCTCAAGAGAGTACAATTGGTAGTGAGTTTGGGAATTCCATTAATATTCCGAATTCGGTTAACTCTTTTTATTACCAAGACACTAGCCCACATGGAGTGGATCACTGTGGTCTGTGGGACTAATCCCCAAGAGTACTGAAATGAATTTGGGAATTCCGTTATTCCCAAATTCGGTTGTGGGGCTTTTATTATTATTATTATTATTTAGTGATGGATTAGTACTAATTGATTGACTTTTGGTTATGGTAATTGAGACACAAATTAAAATATATATTGTAAATCAATTTTCATTTCTGCTGGGGATCAAAATTAGTGATGATCATGAGGGCTTAATTAAGTATTGTTGGCATATCTGGTGCAAAGGGTGTGAAAAATTTATTGTAAATGAAGTTGGAGTGATTCAAGTAAATGGAGATCATGAGGAAGTACATTGCGATCGATCGACTAGTTCTGATTCTCTCTCTCTCTCTCTCTCTCTAGGAATATTAGCATTTATGAGCTAGGGTGGTCCTGAGATATGTTTTTCTTTTTACCTTTTTTACTGAGTACACGAATGTGGGGACTAGATCAACATGTTTGTTTGTTTGTTGGTTACTGTGGTGGTCAATATCACGAAATTTGAATGGATTTCACTTATGACCAATTCAAAGATGGGGCAAAATATATCCCTCACACGTTAGCCATTAAAAGCTCTCTCTCTCTCTCTCATACGTTAGCCGTTAAAAGCGCTCTCTCTCTCTCTCTCTCTGAGTGTTTTAGTCCGTCACGAGGATGAAATTCCCAAAGAGTGGCTTACAATTAGGACTCGTTTGTTTGACGTAATAAACGCATAGATGTTTGATCTCATAAGATTTAAAGTATCCTATGGAGTAATAGTGGCCGATAGGATTAATAGTACCATGTCTCCGGTGGTATTATATGTATACGTACGTGCATGTGTTACACTGTGTAATTATTGATAAAGATTATGTTGTTTAATCTGTCTTGTAAGAAGTTTAATCAATTAATACTGGAATTAATCTCGATATGATCCATAGATAAAAATTCAAACTCAACGCTCATATCTGAACAAGTACGTGAGCCTGTCAAGAATAAGGAAGAAAATAACCCATGAACTTAATATTCCCTGGGTACGTACGTAGCCTCGTGATGAAAGCAGTCGCTTGGATTTTCGGAAGTGTTTTTCTAACAGAGATATATAAAAGATCAAACAACATCAATCAAAGAAAGGTGGAGATTCTTTTTTTTTTTTTTATTGGCAAATTTTTTTATTGAGAAACTTGACAAGAGTGCATCAAACAGGAGGAGCGGAATCCAACCAAAAGTTGGATGAAAAAAGAAGAAGAATAATCTAAAGGGTCAAAGCTCAAAAGCACGCATGGACAAAGCCCAAGACACCTAAAGAGTATAGCCCAAACAAAAGATGGGCCAAACCCAATCCAAGAAAACCCTAAACATAACCCTAACCAAGAGTTTTCTCAAACTTCCACTGCAACTATTATTGGACCAAAATTCAGAAGCTGGAAGGAGTCTCTTCTCTCACCTACCCTATGAGACGGCTCTGTATGTAACTTTCGCATTGCTATGCATTTCATGGGTACAATATTAGTGTGGGCTACCACAGCGCCGGAGGGATCGGGGCCCTTCGGACAGCCTGAAAAAGAGGGAAGTGTTTTTGAAAAATAGAAGAGTCGCCATCCGGATTTGAGGTTTACCATCCGAGAAACCGTTTTGATTAAAATAGTTGTTTGAAATTGAAAACTAGAGATTGTTTTGAATTCGGAAGCTATGTTACGAGAGGGGAATGGTTTTACGGCACCCGTCTCGCCCGACACGAAGTCGGTCTCTACTCAAAATTTGTGAGATTTTTATCGAAAGCATTTTGTTTCATAAAAAGCAGATAGCATGTATTTTGCAGGTATAACCCGTAAAAGTGTATACATGTGCATGTGTACAATGATGACACGATACTAAATGAATAAATGCAGAAAATGAAACAAAACTACTGAAAACACTCTTGAGCGCTCAACAGTGGTCCTAAGAGCCCAGGAGTACCCACTACCTACAAAATAGAACTTAGCAACTTTTTGATAGTAGACAGAATATTCAAGTACTGCAGGGAAATGAATTCAAACAACATTTAGGCAAGCTTGTTCAGCATCAAACTCAAACAAACAGGAACAAGTTTTGAATATCCAAGTATTGTCTCCTTGCAAGTATAAATGAACCTAACTGGGCTCTGGAAGGACCATTGCATACCCAATATCTACAAAATCATCTGAAATAAAACATATAATGGCAAAACGTGATTTTTGAGGTGCCTCAGAACTCTTAAGTGCTAAGGAATGGTCCCGAGCGCTCAAGAGTGAGCCCAGAAATTTTTTTTTTTTGCAATTCTCTTTCTCTTGTTGTTAAACTAAAATAAAAAGAACTCAAAATCAGTATGGGAAACTGGTATGAGCCTCTAATTTTCCTTAGAAGTAGGAAAAACAGAAAATAACTTGGAAAAATCAAGTTTTATACATTTTCTTGACTTGGACTATGCTTTTTGAATGATTTTATTGCTTGGAATGGATTGAAAAATCACAGAAAAAAAGAGCTTGATTATGGTTAAGCTCTCAGATTTTTCTAAGGTTTTCTAGAGATTGTTTTTTATTTTTGAAAGAAACTTTAAAGTAATTTAGAGAGGGAGAGAGGGACTTTTCAGAAAACAAGGTGGTTAGGGGAAATTTCGTGGCCCCTCAATGCTAGGCACAATGAGGGTATACATAGGCAAGCCAAAATTAGGATTTTAATTTGAAAATAAAATCAAAAATAAAAAGAAAATGTTTTGTGGGGAAAAATGCCATCATTGGTCTTTTGGTCTTCTGAAAATTTAGATTGAGTACTGACCAAGATCAGGTTTGAACATTTAATAAAAAAAATGATCTCTTCACCCATTGGGTGTGATAGAAGTTCCGAGTGCTCAAGAGTGACTGTCCAACTTCAGAGGGGCGCCACGGACACTCTCAAACTTGGTTTTTGGTGTTTTTCGAAGTGTTAGAAAGCTGGTTGGGTTCTCTTTCTAACTCAATTTGTTTCATTCCAAAATATTTTATACACTGAAATGTGTGCCCATTTTATCCTCAGGGTGTCCGGAAAAAGGTATTTTTGGTTTGTTTTAAAATTCAAGAAGCATTGTCCAAGCTGTCCAAGGGCCGTTTTAGTTAATTTCATCATCGGGGGGCCACATTGGGGTGTTTACAATTATATTAAATGTCTTTTCTCCTTGGTTGTGCATTAAGAAGTTTGAACCAAGCAAAATATGTATGGATTACATCAACGTTATACTTCCAACCATCTTGGTTGTGCATTAAGAAGATGTTGGATGCCAAATTGAGCTTGGATGAATTCAAAATGTCACTGCCATATATGCTTCTTAACTAGGGACAGGAGAAGATCAAATTGCATTCAAGCATCTGTGGTATTGTGTTGAGGATAGCTGAATAACTACATAATTTTTTGACTTACATCCCAACTACACCTCCGACACAATAAAATACGCTTAGGTCAATGTTGGATGGTGTCAAACTTTGCTCCCTACGACTAAGAACATCAAAATGCGTGTACAAGGCTAATACTACGAGATTGTATCGAATTCTACTTAGGAACACGAATAGTAAAATCATGATGTTTGTAAACATATAGTATATACATCAAAGGTAAAAAAATAAGTATTTCCAAAGTAGATATCACAAAATCTTGAATAAAAAAATCGGTTTTCATACAAGATGGATGAACCAAGAGCGCATGTTAGCAGACTCAACAAAATAAGTATTTCCAAAGTAGATATCACAAAATCTTGAATAAAAAAATCGGTTTTCATACAATACGGATGAACCAAGAACGCATGTTAGCAGACTCAACTCTCCTTTGTTTCCTCCCTACTAAATTATAACAACGGTCTAAAGGATGACCAAAACAAGAAAAAGGAAAGAAAGAGGATAATTTCCCCTCTTTTTAATTTGGATAACTTCATGCGCCTAGCAGCGCACAGTAAATGGCCAAGTCTCCTCGTGGATGAAGGCGCCACAATAAGTGCGGAAAATGTTGCACAATAGTTGGAGTTTGATAGAATGAATCTTTCCTTTTTTTGCAATAACTGAGATACACCCATTTATTGAGATCACTCTATCGAACTTCATGTGGCGCAATAACTATGCTGATCTTCTGCCACCCATTGTTTCCTTTCGCACTCTGATCTTCACCCAAGTCTCTGCCACCTGCAAGGATAATACCAAGAGCGCAACCAAAACAAGATGAGGGCTAATTTTGAAGAACAAAGTCACCGAGATGCTCCAAAGAAGATTGGTCCACTACAAGAGTCTTTAATAGTGTATCACAAGATGGAATTGCAACCATTTTAGAATGGATGGTGGTGCACTCGCAGCCATACTCTTAAAAAGGAGATGTCGGGCTTCAACTCTCGGCCACCATGCATTTCCCTAAAAATGATGTTCGTATACATAACACGATACTATGGTAATGCCATGGTCATTGGTGGGCTTCAACTCTCTGCCATCACAAAATGCACTTGTGACTGTTTTAGGGGTGTTTGGGAATCTATTTTTTGGCTTTTCATTTTCAATTTTTTGTCTTTTTGAATTATAATCAGAATGCATTTTGAATCTAGTACAGTGTTTTGATAATATGTGCAAAATGCAGTTTCCAATAAAAGTAGTGTTTGAGAGGTATGTGATGAAAATAAATTATGGATTGTTTTTTATACCATGTTGCCCCTGGTTAATAGTATATAATGTGTATGAATAATGTTTTAATCAAAATTTTTAAGTTATATTGCGAAATTATTTTCTTCTTCGTTAATTGAAAGTCTCAAACTATTTTTTAGATTATATATATTTTTCGTTTGAAGCCTTTTTTGTTCATACTTTATTTTTTGGTACTTGATAGCCTCCAACAATGTTTTTATTTTTTATTAAAATAATAATTAAGTTAAATTGAAGTAACTACAAAAAAACAAGAACACTTCGAACTATCATTAATCCAAAAAAAAAACGAGGGAGGTTTTGGGTATCATCTGAAAATGGTGGAAGATGTGTACCAAAAGTGTGAGAAGGATAATGTGAAGTCGCCATTTTTTTTAAAGTCTCTAATTTTTATTTGTTTTGTTAATTGAAAGTCTTCAATTTTGTTTGCTAATTAAGAATAAAAAAAATAGACGACTGACTTAAAAAAACCTCAAATCCAAGTAATTGCAAAAAAAGAAGAAAGAAAAGACGAACCATCATTAATCCCAATGCAAAATATGTAAAGGGTAATTGGGTGATTTTAATAAAAGAACCACCTCCTTCTTATATTTTGCAAAATTTGTTTCAAAAGTATAAGCACGACAATCCTATAATTTCATTCTATGTACTTTATGAATCTTGACAGTTCAATGCAAAAGGGTTAGAAGTTAAAACTCATACATTATGTTTGTATGGTCCATATGTAGTGTTTTACAAAGTATTTTTGTGAGGAGACGTGAGAGAAGCAAAGATCATTTTCTTTTAGAGATTCAAAATGCACATGTATATTTGGTATTCATGAGATCCTTTTATTGAAAAAAATCCAAAAGAAATGAAAAGGAAAGAAAATGATTGGATTATGGCAATGTACGTGGGTGGGTGCATGAGGATCACACACAGTGGTTTCTTGGTTTTAGACTAGAAGGTAGCGTATGACTCTTTTCAAAAAAAAAAAAGACTAGAAGGTAGCGTCAACGAGACATGAGTCTTACTATTGCTAAAGGCAGATGAAGATAGAGATTTGACTATGGTAAGTATTGGGATAGGGATTCAACAAACATTGACTATGGGTTAGAACTTAAAAGAGGTGAGAATGGTTTCATGATTAAATGAAAGTTTGAATTACATGGGATTTAATGTGTTTTTTGGGATTAGAGGATAGCGATAGATTGAGTTTCTTTGGTAGTAAGTTTGATTTTGTAATGGCTATGGTTTTATAATTTGTTGGTTATCCAATTACGTTTACTTTTGGATGATGAGAGTTTGGTATGTCATGTGTTTTTGTGTGACTGACTATTGATGATCTATTGGATCCTAGATTAGTTGATGTGCTCAAAAGTACCAATGAGCAATTGGTTTTTCTGGTGATAATAGTATATGGGTGCATTCCTTTGGGCATGATCACTTTGCTCCGTATTGAATATCAAATTGTTCAAGCCGTGCCTTTAGGTATTGGTTGTCTAGCCTGATAATATATTAATATGACATGCTTGTTTGCTATATGTACATATGAAATGCTTGTTTGCTATATGTACGTATATATTGACACAGACAAAAAAAGAAGAAGTAGGATCTTCTTGGCTATCAAGAATCTGTTTTTTGGACAACATATGCTTACTACTTTTTCCTGCATGCGGGAGAATTTTTAGGAGGTCCATTATAGCATGTTTTTAATTCGATTAGTCCACTTCTAAAGTTATTAACCCCTCTAGTTCACAAATAATTTCAATGACAAAACTACTCTATGTAAAAGAAACAAGGGCCTTGTTTGGCTAACACAAAAAATATATTTTTCTATTTTTTTGATCTTGTTGCAACCACGTAACCACCACCACGCTGACATATAACGTTATATGTGTGACACAAATTTCTATTTTCTTTTTTTTATTCCTGTTTTGAGCCCTTCCCTTCTTGAACCTGCCACCCCTTAACATGTAACGTTATATGTGTGACAAAAATTTATATTTTCTTTTTTTTAAACCTGTTTTGAGTCCTTCCATTCTTAAACCCGCCACACCTTAACATATAACGTTATTTGTCCTAATCTGCATTCTTATCTTATGTTTGGTACTATATCAACAAAAGTGCACATATAATCTTATATGTGCCAACCTGTCCTCTATACGTTATCAAAAACGAAGATAGATCTGAGACATATAAGGTTATCTATTGATGTCTAAAATTTATTTTTTGCAAATACAAGCACATATAATATTATATTTGTATATCTGAACTTTGTATCATGCCAAATATGTTCTATACATGTTGAAAAAGTGCATATATAAACTTATATGTCACAATCTGCATTCTTGCTATATACGACAGGCGTGGCAAATGAATTTTTTTTGAACCTTTGTTGCAATACGGTGCAAGTGAAAATGCTTGTTTCAAACTAGACTGGAACCAATCTTCATTTGAGGGTAAAGCCGCTGATTTACTTAACTGGCCTAACATGTTTGCAAAGAGAAACAAGTTGGAAGCGAAATGTCGTAAGTACCTACTTAAGGTGCCTAAAGCACGGCCAGCACAGATGATGGCCGGAAGAAGGCCAAATCGTCTCCATAACGACGTGTGCGAAAGGTTGCAGGTCGAGATTAATGCAATGTGCAAGCAACTAATCCGTCAAGTCCAGATAGTAAAGAAAGTGAGGGAAGCTGAAAGGGACGGCTTCGACCCCAGAGAGTCTATTAGAGAAATTAAGAGGAATCCACAATATGCATCCAACCCCGAAGTATCTGATTATTCTAATGACGAATAGGAGTAATTGTATTCATTCATTGATTCTAGTAATTATAAATTGTGGTAGTATTATTGTTGGATCTATGCAAGAACTTTATGTTTTGTTGTCAGAGACAGCTGCTCTATGAATTCACATATGTTGCTCCTATGAAATAAAGTAGTCCATTGTGGAAATTAAGTTGTTACGTTATATTCTGCTGGACTGATATAGCAACAGAAACAGCAGCGTAGAACAGCAGCAGCAGGATACACAAAACAGCAACACAATACAGTAACAGCAAGATACACAAAACAGCAACACAATACAGTAGCAGCAAGAGTAGATAACAGGCAGCTACTATTCATTACAGCAACCAAAACAACAACACAATACAATAGCAAACAGCTGCAACATCAGTAACAGAATTGATACAGCACAAAAACTGACATATAATTCGTCATTGTAAATGCAATAGCTACACACTTTTGGAAATAACTGCCCTCAAAACTAAGAGACAATGGGACAATAGCTATATAAGATGTCACAATTCATAACAAAAGAATATATGAAACTGTAGTATTTGTCCCCATCCACATCCACATGTACTAGCACCTTACAATTCAAAAAATTGTAGTATTTGGGGGGTTTGTATTTGTGCATTAACCTAACTGACAAAGGAGAAGTACCCAGTCTCCGTTTGGATAGCAAATAAGGAACCCACGAACCCATAAAATCACTTCAAAGTATCCTGCACACAATCCACAGGAGTATCAACTACATGAATTAGACCACCAATACCCCATAATCTCCAAGAATGAAATATTGACAAGGCTAAATGATACATCTTCGAGAGTCCACGTAGCTAGGGAAACAAAGAAAAAACATAAACGAAAATTGTAGAATAGCATATCACAAAACGAAAACCATAAAAAGTGTGACAAATTAGAAACCCGTGAAAAGTGATGGACACAAACGAATAGTGCCATTCTTGTTTCGTGCAATAGGAATATAAAAATTGAACTCAACCTTCACTTTACTAATGGTATAGCATAGGATCTGCATACACATTCGCTGAACTCAAATTGGCTGTACAAAGCAACTACTATCATTCACAAGTCAAGCTAATTAAGGGATTCATGTAAGTTCCGCACATAGGTCCTAGCTTGGTCCATAAATATTTTCAACCTTTGGTTCAATGGAATTAAGCAGGAATGGAATGCTCATTCTCCCAGAACAAATCTTCATTAAGACATTGGGGGTTTGGTAAAAGGACGACGTAACATGGATATCCCATCTAGATTCATTATTTTTTAAAAGGTAAATGGCCATTCGACCGTAAAGCTAAAGAAGGGACACTCAGAGTGCTACTGCAAAGGGATACGGTTGTCTACGAGGAATAGTATATAATCTATGTACCCACCAAGTTTATTTCTAATTTTCACACACGTTCAGAAATCAAGTTTGATGGAGCGCGTCATATATAAAACCCAACCCTATATGCTATTTAAAACAACATAGAAATCTGCTACCTTAAAGGTTTCAAAACCTATGTACTTCCTAGCTAAAAATCATATCCGCACATATATTCCAACCTTTCAAACATGCAAAATGCGTTCAGAAAAAGGGCAGAAATAAGATGTCCATGCAGAGGTTTTTGAACACAATGTGAACATCTTCAAAACAAATACTCTAATAACATATTTACTTCAGGATCCCTTTTTCTTTGAATTTCCCTTTTTTCATATTCTTCGAACCAGCAAGGACTTCCAACTTTCTTAATCCCAGTCGAGATCGAGACCTCAGAAATGGAAATAAAATAGCATCCTAATATACTCACAGTTACAAACAATTATATCATTAACTATAAAAACACAGGTAAGAGTAATATGCTTACGTTTATCGCCGAGGGATGATTTTTAATATGGAGTCTCTTTCCTTATTTGGTTCATCCATGAAATGATGAAGCAAAAGCCTTTTACGAATGTTTGGAATATGACCTCTTTGAAGTTCAGTCGAACAATCCACATACTTCATGACATAAATTCCACAATCATGGCTACAAAAAGAAAATTGAAAGAAATGACTACAACACCCAAAAGAATGACAAAATAAGTTGCACAGGTCAAGGAAGTTATGACTAACAAGTTTGTCTGTTGTGGCACATCCGCATATTCAACTTCAAATATGCAGGAATCATTTCGTGAACTTCGCGTACGTCTCTTCTTTAGCAGTGCAAATAGATTCTTTTGCTATAATCGAAATTGAAAACAAGTTTGTAAGTATAATAACAAGTGCGCCAATCAAGATATAATGCATTAGGTCCAGCGACAACTTATTAAAATGTTAACTTGCTCCAATTAATCCAAGTTTTGTCCCGCGTGCTTCATTGAGTCAAGAATATAAACGCGTGACTCAACAAGGGATATGCACACGCAAAACCAATGTTCACTTTCAAGCACAGGCAAAAAAAGCTGAAAATAATAGGCCACCATTAAGTCAAAATAACATTGGGGCACACATCATCGACAATGGAATACGGTATATATTGGGATTAGTTACGTACCATGTCGCATTTTAATACATCATAACCTAGTTTATCAGGGTCGCAATCATCCCGCAATACATTGCTGTACTTGTCACTTTCAATTGCAAGTAGATTGGACTGGGGAAATTTTTTTTGAAATACATCAGAAATAAAGTCAAAAAATAAAAAAAATTAACCATAATAAGAAGGATATGTTTCTGCAAAGGTTGGAGAGAAAATGTGACGTGATGGATGAGCCTTGGTCGCATGGGCTCTTTCCTTCAGCATTCGCCAATCCGTAAAAGTGTACATAACCTACGTGTAGTCCAGCGTATGACAGTTATTCAACGTTATGACACAAATAACACAAATTGAAGTATGGAACATACCATATTACACACAAGGCCCCTCGGTTTAAACGATTGAGCAACTTCCTTGCGAGTAAGAGGCCACTTTGCCCCTTCAATACGGATCAACACCTCACTGTTGTGCCAAAATATTTTGTTAGTATACCAAAATCGGGAAAGAGATAGCATGATTTCAGAAATGTAACCGATGGTCTGTCCCTTACAAGTAATATGGTATGTCGCGAAAAAGATAAAGGTACATTAAATCATTTGTCGATCTCCTAATAAGATAGTTAATGATTGATTCTTCTTCTTTCTTTAATTTTGTTGTCTTGACGAGGGGTTGTGCAACAAAAGGATATTTAATAGATGAGCTCGGCTTCACGTTTCTTCAACGTTTTCTCTTTGTGGGATCAGTTGAGATCGCCACTGCTTCCTGCTTTCGCTTACAGGACACCGACCCATCCATGATTTTGGATGTCCCCCCCACCTCCCCTTCCTCCTCAATCTCATCCCCCTTCTCCTTAATATGATCCCCCTCCTCCCCCTTACGAATCTGATCCCCCTGCTCCTTAATATGATCTTCCTCCTCCCCCTTATGAATCTGATCCCCCTGCTCCTCCTCCTCCCACTCCCCCTGGTCCTCATATTCATGTAGTTCAAAATTTTCACTAAATTATGGCGAATGGCCTTCATCTTCTACAGGTTGTGCCTGTGGACCATCTTGAGGGCTTCGAAGAACAGGGCTTCCAACGACAGGCTCGCCCATAGCAGCATCCATTTCATGCAATCTTTTTAAGTTATTCATAAATTAACGCATGAAATCTTTGTACATATCAATGCAGATCTGAAATGGTATAAGATAAATCAAAATATGAGCATATGTGAAAACTAATTGAGGCAATCTAAAAGAACCATGAATATATGAAATATTGAAACTAAACCAATACCATCACCTGATTTTTCAAATTATGGGGAGGGAACTAAGAAAAAAAAGAATCCTCAAATGGCTTGTTCTCCGCCTCTTTGGAAATGCGAATATCGATCAATTCATTTGTCCATAAGCCAATAGGAGGCTCAGGTTCCTTCCCAATTTCAACATCCAATGGGTGTAAGTCAAAATATATGACCTGCAAAACAAATCAGTCATAATTTTTAACTTCCGACATAAACCATAATATTGTTATTGAAAGTGTTAAATAGAATGCTAAAAAAGATTAAGTAAACATACCATCAAAAGGAACAGACTACCACCAACTCCTTCCGCCTTCCGTCCACGACCTTTGGTTACTTGAACCTTATAATTTCGAATTCGTTCAACAACCAATCCAACACAAAGGCCGGCCACTTATACGTCTTTAAGGTTTCAAGGTCATCGGCAATCATCCCAGGGAACAATCTATTCCCCGCAACTTCCTTTGTGATGGGGCACAGCAAGCATCCTAATGTAAATAGCATGTAAGCCCTATGAAACTTCCCATCAGTATCGCCTTCATTAATCACATCTTCCAATTTTATGATTTCAATCCCCTTAAAATCTCCCTTAAAGTCCTCTTCAATTTTTGTTATGTGTACTTTAAGGCATTCCATAGGCACGGGTGTCTCCCCTATTGGCATCCTTAAAACTCTTGCAACATGTTCTTCAGTAATATGAACAATTAGGCCCCTCCTAAATTCGATGCTACAAGTTTCTGGATTGAAACATTGCACCAAATGCATAGCAAAGACTCTATGCAGATGGCCACACTTCACATGAAGTAATGAATGGAATGGATTACATGCTTTGATTGCATCACGTTGGTCTTGAGTCAATTCACCAATCAAGGAAACAAATTTCCTAGGGGAACACCTTGTCTTTATAATAAGCTGTAAGTATAAACAAACGGAAAATTATATTAGCATGGTAGTAATTTCATTATCACAAAGGTAGTACACATAGCAGGTATTGGGTGGTAATTTTGTTAGTATGAAACATGTACATGTTAAAACAATCAAAAAGCGATTTGTGGTAATAAATTAAGTAGTTGTGTTAAAGTGGGGCTCAACTCAAATTGGATAAGACCACAATGAAAAAGGATACATATTCAAAGGCATAACTACCTATATATGGACATAAATGCACATAAAGGTGAAATTCCATGATTAAGCATTTTAACTCCTATGCACGGTACAAAACATCGTTAGTTATTGACATACCGGCACTTTCTTTTTCTTTTTACTCTCCCCTGTACTCTCCTTCTTCTTCTTCTTCTTCTTTGGACGGGGCGGACAATTGTCGCCCTCTTGTTCACTCGATTCCTCATCATTCACATCGTCCTCATCATTCTCTTCCTCATTGCTTGATCCAGAATAGGTTTTGTTGTAGTTCTTTCGCAAGAATCCCTCATGCCACCATTTTGACATGGCTGCCATCACCTACATAGGAAATGATTATCATAGACGAGATTAAAAAATGGTACTGATCAAAAAAATACAATTTCTTTCCATCCCTCAATCCTAACCTCTGTTTGTCTTATTATATTATCTTCTTGAAATATTTTCTTTACACCTCGAGTAAAATCCTTCCTGCATTTGACCAAGGATTCAGTGGTCAATACATAAGCAGGATAACAAAAGACATGAAATATTATCTATTAAAACTCACACATAAACAGCGAAACAACTAAGTTTCCGTTGCTTCTGGTGTGAACTACTTCCCTCGTGAACTATTGCACCCATCTTGACCTGCACTTTCATAGGTGGTACTACTGATTTCCTAGCTTTGGCCTTTGAACGTACCATCATAGAGATAACTGCACATGAAACGAAGAAATTTACACATAAAACCATAATAAGCAACCTGTGAAGTATAAATCTTGAAAATATGTTTCAGATCATCTTAGTTTCCTAGGGCCAGCCAAAACTATTTCAGACTTAGCCAAATTGCATTGCATTGTTAATGGAAGAAGACAATGCAATGCAATTTCGAACATCGGCATCAACTACTTTGATTTACAAACATCAGTATCGACTGAGGTAAATGATCAGAAACAGCAGCAGAAAATATCATCAGCGTGATAGCAAAACAGGTTGTAGCAAATAGGAGATTGGAGCTGCCAAAACATAAAATACAGAATAGCAGAACAACATTTTGCAGCTGCAGTAGCATCCACACAGCAAATAGCAGTAAGAACTAGGGACATGCCCCCTACAAAAGGCCTAAACACTCCAAGGCCTAAACACTCCCATCAATACAAACTGGGAACAAGAAATATTTACAAAAATATGATTAATAACATCGTCCAGAGGAAAATAAATATTGGAACCAGTCGTCTCTAGGAATGCAAAGTACCCTAATACAAGTTGTATGAAAGATGCTTTGATAATTTTACTGTCTGGGCAATCTCCTATCTTGTCACGAAATCCCATGTGAAATGAGTTGCCGAGCTCCAAATAGAAAGGAGAGTTATCCCAGTAATCTTCATTTACAAAGTTATAATTGATGTTAAGCAACAGCTCTTGAGGTACCTAGTGTAGTAGGACATACTATAGTGTGATGTATATATCCCATCTCTTTCTTGCTTTAATTAGATTACTTAACAAAAAAAGGTTGTTTTAAATACATTCGATGTTGATCTATGAGTATAAGAATGTCCATAGTAAGCTCAAACAAATTCTATACATCCTAGACTCCTATAAGATGGTCAAGGATAATTACCATTATGCTAGTAACACCTATAGAAGCTACAAAACAATTCATTACTTCTAAGGATCTAAATGGTTACCTGAAACGAATTTATGTTAAAAACAAGAGGCATAAACCTATTTCCTTATTCATAAAACCGTTTCTCCACTCAGTTTTTTGTTTCCTCAACAAAAATATAGCGTCCACTCAAACCGCCACTGTCATTTGTCTCGTATGCATTTGCATTTGATGGTTCTTCATGAACTAGGGAGCAAAGACAAACTTGATCCTCTTTAACCACTCTACTTCACCTATCTATTTGAAATAAATGCTGCTTGAAGACAACATATCAAGGTCACAGTTTCTTTCAAAAAAATAAAAGTCACAATTTAAAACAATTAAGTTTCATTGTCCAATGATGGTCATATCTTAATGGATCAATGCATCTCAATGATTTAGAAGTACGCAATATCACTTCCAATAAATGAGCACCAAGCTAAGTAACAACCAATATTTTACATGCACTAATGTGTGAGTGTTCGGTACAAATTTGTGTTCAAGCACATCAAGATTCATCTTATTTTCATCTTAACACTCAAAGACAAGGGAACTCTACAAAGTACTTATATTTCTGAATATAATTCATCAATTCTCTTAGGATTTTGTGTATATAAAGTATCACAGGCCATTTCTGCTTAACTATGTATAAGAGTTTGATACATAGTTAACTAGTAACCAAGAATAGTAAACATATTTTGAAGAAGCACCTTACTTCCGCTCCATTTCTTCCATTTTCTCCCAAGTGGAGGGGAAGAAATGGGACAAAGAAATGGTTACAATTTTTTTACCTCCTCATAACTCCTCCATACCCCTCCCTCCCTCCCTCCCTCCCTCCCTACCCCTCCTAAAAATCAACCCAAACACGCAACTATTTTTTCACCTCTAACCCTCACTACTCCTCCAAAGCCCGCATTCCAAACGGAGTGTAGAGTGTTCAAACTCCATACTTCATACATTTTGATGAGTCATGCAACATTGGTAATGACTAAGTAAAAAAGATTCAACCCCTATAAACTACTCTATCACTTGGACATTATTTTCCTCCAGAATTGCAGATCATGTATTAAGATTTATTTTCCTCCTTCCCATGACTTATGAATTCCTATAAACTACTCTATCACTTTGCATTATTTGCCTCTTTTCCCACTGATTTGCAATTCTCCCTTTTTTTTATTCCCTTGTTTTCATAATATTGCATCCAATAGGCAACTTCAAAATGTGATACGAATGCAATAGTAAGTCATCCAGCAGGAAAAATAATGCAAATATGGTGTCATTCAACCTCAACTAACAAACAAAAAGATAAATTACGAGCAAGTCTCTAATACACTGGAAGATCGATGTAATAAGAGCTAAGTCTCTAATAGCTAATTGGCTTAAAGACATCAATAGGAGTTTGATTGAGTAAACTCAATGGAGGAGATATAATGTTGATTCCCTTTCAAAGAGAATGGGTCTCAAGAACAATGCAATGCAAGACATAGACATGCTTATATAAATTAAATCTGTGATAGTCATACTCACTTTCTCAAAAGCCCCTATTACCAATTATTCCTACCCTCCTTAATCCGCCGTTAACACCTTTGTTTAGCTGCCGGGAGATACAAAAGAAAGTAAATCAAGGAACAAAAACACTATTACATAACATACTTGCATGTTATTACAATAGAAAGTTTCAGATTTATCTTCAAGGTTTTGCAATGACCATAAATGTAAGCACACCATCGATGGCATTGCTTCGATTACACGAAAATGAACTATTCATGCTTGTTATGCTAGCATATCACACTTTGCCAATTCGAATGACAGAAGAAAAAAAGAAAGTAAACCAATTCAAAAAAACATCAAGGAAGCCTATGTTTGCAATTCTGGTAATTTCACTATAAAAATGCATTATGGTGGGTCATTTGGGGGTCCCTTATATGTTGGTGGTAGTTATAGATTCATTGATTATTGTCATGAGGATGAGATTTCAATCATTGAGTTGACTACTATGGCTACTGAAATGGGGCAACATTACTCTAATGACTACTATGTTAGGGTTAATGGTGAGAATATTCTACTTACTTCAGATCTAAAAGTAATGCAGCTACCCAAATTAGTAGATTGTAATGGAGTGGTCCTCGTTTACATAAGATCCAACTTGGAAGATGTTATACCTACTCAGGGTAGTCAAATTGGCAGTGGTGGTGCTAAGACTAAGCCCAGTCCAAAGAGTAAGCCAATTACCAAGCCCATTATCAAGCCCATTCACAAGCCAATGCTGAATCCCAACCCTATTCTTAAGTCAATTGTGAATCCCAATCCCTTTCCCAAGTCAATTCTGAATCCCAACTCTATTCCTAAGCCCATTCCAAGCCAATTTAGAATTCTAAGCCCATTCCCAAGCCCATTATGAAACCCAAACCCTTTGTGAAACCTAGAGTCTCTGTAAAACCAAATCCTACTGCAAAGGGTAAGGGTGTAGTGCAAGATGAGGAAGACACAGACACAGATGAGTATGACCTTGATTCATCCTCATCATCTGAAGATGATGAGGACTTCTGTGAGAGTGATTATGCTATTGTTGAAAATGAAAAAAAAAAAAGACTTGGCTCTGGTTTCTAGAGTTATTGAGTGATGATCTCAATGTCCAAAATTCATATAGGTACACCTTTATGACAGACAAACAGAAGGGATTAATTGATGCAGTGGGTCAGGTCTTTCCTAATGCTAGCCATAGGTTTTGTGTAAGACATCTTTACAACAATTTCAAGGGTGACTTCAAGGGGTTGCATTTAAAGGAAATACTTTGGAAGGCAGCTAGAGCTTCCACTGTTGCAGCATTCACCAAAGCCATGGAAAAGATGAAGATGGCAGATCCTAAGGCATTAGCCTGGTTGATTGAAAGGCCAGCAGTGAATTGGAGCAAATCACATTTTGACACTTTCCCTAAATGTGACATCCTATTGAGTAACTTATGTGAGAGTTTCAATGCTGCCATCCTATCTGTTAGGGACAAGCCAATCATTACAATGTTAGAGAGAATAATAATCATTCTAATTTAAACAACTCAGAAGAGGCTTCAAGCTATGAAGAGGTGCATGGATCCAATTTGTCCCAAGATTAAGAGGATCCAATTTATCCCAAGATTAAGAAGAGGCTTTACCTTTTGAGGGGTGAAAAGGGATGGATTTCTAGGTACTGTGGCAATGGGAATTTTGAAATTGTTGGACCCTATGAGCAGTACAAGGTAAACTTGGAGAATAAAACTTGTGGGTGTAGGAAATGAGAGTTAAGTGGAATTCCTTGTGTACATGCTGTATGTGGGTATAACCATCTATACATGGATCCCATGGACTATGTGCATAACTGTTATAAGGTGACCACCTACCTGAATTGTTATGGAAATGGATTGGGACCAATTAATGGCAGGGAAATGTGGCCAACAACTGATCATCCTATCATACTTCCACCAGATGTTAAGAAAAGGGCTAGTAGGCCTAAAAAGGCTAGGAGGAGGGAACCAAAAGAACATGAGCCAGTGGATCCAACTAGGGTTGGAAGGAAGAGAGTTAAGATAACTTGTGGCAAATGTGGTTAGGTAGGACACAACAGAAGAAGTTGCAAGGGGGATCCAACTGCAGCAACAACAGAAGAAGGTTCAAATGCAGTAACAACAGAAGGTCCAAATGCTCCAATTGAGCAGGTTCTAAATGCAGCAACACAGCAGGGTTCAACATCCCAAATTGTAAGTCATATGCAAGTACTGTGAGGTTTTTTTTTTTTAATTTATACAATCCATGCATAGTGGTAAGTAATTAAAATACTATGCATACAGATTGGAGTAACAAGGCAGAATGGTGCAACAAGTCAGAGTGGTGTAAGCATTGTACCAGCTACAAGGCTCAAACTACCAGTGAGTTATTAATTTTTTGTTTGAAAATTTATATGAAGTTAAAGTTATTTTAATTAGTTTTGATGACGTATTCAACATGGTTGAAAATTTGCATTTGTGGTGCATGTGAAGAGGAATAGAGGTGCAGGGAGGACTGCAAGGCAAGTTCAAAAGAGAAACTGAAGCTGGCAAGGGGAATGGTGGTGTAGGTGCTGATGAAAACAGACAAATTTGCACTGTTTTTGTTTAGGACTTAAGAACTACGTTGGCATTTCAATTACTGAAGTTGGTGTTTGAACTAAGTTGGTTTTTGTCTACTAAGTTGGTGTTTGACAGAATGAAGTAAGTTTGCGTAGTAAGTACTGAAGTTTGTTTGAACTTTGTTGGTTTTTGTTTAATGAATATTCGAATTATGAATGTCATATACTTGCTTTGTGTAATGTGAGTTGGGTTTTGTGTAATGAATATTGTAGCATTTACTGAAGTGGATTTTGTTGCCTTCATGAGAGGCATATACTTTCACTGTTTTCAGACACAAAACTGGGACAAAATAGCCATACATGGAATTTTTTTTTATCCAAATCCCACATTTCCCATCAAATTTTCCCTCAAAAAACAGAGGAAAAAATTTCACCTTTTTCACAACCCAAATCGCCATTAAAAGCCTCAAATTTCCCATCAAATTAACCCCAAATCCCAAAAAAATTCACCGACGCCGTAATTCCCCATCTACGTACTTTCCTACATACAAATTGTATTTTTTAGTGGAAAAAAAGCCATACCCAAAATGCTTCACAAGTTCAACGTAACAAAGGAGAAAGAAGCCATAGCCAAACTTGTACAAGAATGGAAGTCGAGGAAGCGCTGCCACACACCCACTGAATATCGATCGAGGAAGAGGGCTGCTCTATCGTCGTCGTCAGTTGGCTACAAAGAGAGGAAGAATCAACAGAGCAACGAGATGGAGGGAGAGAGTAACACACACACACACACACACACACACACACACACACACACAGAGAGAGAGGGGGGGGGGGTTTCTCTGGTTGTTGGAGAAGAGGAGAGAGGGAGCAACGCACTGAGAGAGAGAGCAACACACTGAGAGAGAGAGGCGCTAGGGTTTCAGAGTGATTTGGGTGGGAGCCTGGGAGGGTTTCACAAGTTTTAGGTGGGAGAAAAAAGGGGAACGACGTCGTGTGTAGGAGAAGGGGTACTTTCGTCCAAGTCTGTTTTGGATTCTATGTATTGGGAAATATTTTTCTCATTTACATGATTTTTGTATTCATAAAAACTACTCTATGACTTGGGCATTATTTACCCCTTTCTCCACTGATATGCAATTTCTCCAAAAAAATCATATGCTAACTCTGTGGAAATAAGAGGCAACGAGGATATTTGACTGCAGTGCCTAATTGGAAATTCAAATTGTTGCAAACATTTTCATAAATCCTAACATACCTAATAATGACCTAAAAAAATACTATCCATGCTATCCAACAAGAACTTAAGCCAAAAAAAGATTTCAGAACATATCAAACCTATCATAGCCGCCTAGTGAATGAGGAAACCGACAGTAATCAAGTATTAATTGGTAGAAGGATTGACACATTGAGATAATGGATTGATTATGCTGCTTGCCTGATCGAGTTCAGTGCTAGATCGGTGATCTTCGTAAGTTTCTTTGGAGCCATGTTTTTCTGTTTGGATTATTTTAGTTGAACGCAGTTGCTTTCTGTTGGGTAAACCAAGGATTTTATTCTCTATTTGGGATGTTTAATCATATGACTCCTTTTTCTATAAAAAAAAAAAAGTACATTAATTACATGCATTAACTCCCAATTGTTTTCGCCATCCCAAAATTGTATTCATAGCCCTATCTAATACCAATATACCCACGGCAAAATATGTGTTATTGTTCCTAATCATGTGACTAATTGTATTTTAGTGCCATTGATCTCAACACATAATACACAAACATCAAAAAAAAATTACCACAAAATCCTAACAAAGACATGCACGACAAATGGCATACGGAAAAGAGATGGGAAACTGAAAATCGAAGTTCTATATTCTATATATCAATGGGCCCCCTATATCAATCCCCACAACGAAATCAAGCAAATACAAATCCAGAAAATTTGTCAGAACAAACCTCTGCACGACATACTAACCCTGTAACCCAGAAAAAACAAAACAACTAATCATCATAGAAAGATACCTGTTACAGACGGCAAGAAAACGGTAGAAAATATCTCCAACCCAGGGAATTTCGGAAGCTCAAACCTAGATAAAATTGAAGAATGTGGCAAAAACAACAATAAAGCACTGGAACAAATAATAATAAGTACGTATTAATGAGATAAAATTGAAGTTGTGTAGGTCAAGAACTCTTACCTTGGACTCGAAGAATTAGCTCTTTACTTCCAACAAATCCGTGCTGGAAATTCCCCCAAGTTCAAACCCACTGAATTCCGAAACCTGATCGAGGAAGAGAGCTGTCCTCTAGACGTCGGTTGGCAAGAAAGAGAGGAAGAGAGAGGGAGCAACGAGAGGGAGGGAGAGAGCAACAAAGAGAGAGAGAGAGAGAGAGAGAGAGAGGTTTCGGCGCAAGGGTTTCAGAGTGATTTGGGGTGGGAGGGTTTCACGTTTTGGGGAGGGAAAATGTTGTGTAAGAGAAGGGGTATTTTTGTCAAGGTTTGTTTTGAATTTCATGTCTTTGGAATTACTTCTTTCCATGAATTTTGAATTCTGAAAAACTGGTCTATGACTTGGGTATTTTTTGCCCCTCTTCCCACTGTTCTGCGATTTCCCCATGGAAATTATACATACTTCTGATTTTTTTTTTTTTGGTTGAATTTATATTTATTTTTTACTGATTTTTTTGTCTTTTGGTTGGCCAAGGCCGCCGATATGCGAGGCTTACCTCTGGCCGGTATGCATGGTATGCGTGGAGCTCATACTCTTGTACGTGGGTGTGTACTTGGATTGTGTGAAGGAATGCGTGTGATTCTAGCATGTTTGTTCAACAATCAACACAAACCAACCCACCGGAGCCCCACTCGTATTAATAAGAACTCGCTCCAGGGAAATGTTCTTCAGTAGCCACCATTTTATTTTGGGGCTCAAAAAGAATTGACGATGGCGCGTTGCGAACCTTTTAGGGGTCGAAAAGAATTGACAATGGCGGAAAAGAGAACGGAACCTGACGAGTCGATGACCGACGCCACCGTCAAACCCTCTCCCTCACCTCCGGTCGTTGGTTTCTTCTACCAGAAAAACATCACCGCCTTCGTCTTCTCACCAATCCCCTCCAACTTCCCTCCCGGCGCCTCCACCGGCCACCTCCGACAAACCCATCTCAAGCCCTACCGCAGTGAAGTACAAGGTAACACCGTCGGTCTAATCAACTCTTCTAATGGCCTTATTCTACTCTACTGGACAAAGCCCACCCCACGCTACCTCGTTCACAACCCAATCACGCACGATAAGTTCCACGTCAGATTGGCTTTCAATTTTCGATCTGTTTCCCTACGTTTTCTGGTGTTCGGTTTCGCTTTTGATCCGTATCGTGACGATCCCTGCTTTACTATCGTTCAAGTGTCTGATATTGTTGGCCCGATGCCTATACGGGTTTGTTCCTACACTTGTTCTTCTTCCTTGCGCTCGCGTCGATCTGCTTCTTGGGTGACAACCCATCATGCGCTCCCCGAGTTTGTTCGAGACAAGTACTTCGCGCTGTCTGGTCCTTCCGTGTTTTACAGGGGAGCTTTACATTGGTTGTTGGAACCTTCTGGCGTCGTTGCATACAATATTAGTACCAAATCGGTTTCCTTCTCGTTGGTGACCATTCCAGGCGATGAGAAATACGTGGATGGGGATGGGGTGTGCAGTTGTGTTAAGAAGATGAAGAATGCTGGGTTGTATTCAAATGGCTGTTGCAGTTGCAAGTACTTGGGGGAATCTGGAGACAAGCTTGTATACGTTCGGGTCACTGATAATTCAAGATTGACAATGTGGACTCTCACCGATTATTTCGATGGTGTGTGGTTGCCCACTGGTGACATTGTTGTTGATAAGTTGCCCAGGTCTCTTTATTTGGGACGTATGTTGGCATTTGATAGGATGGAGCCTCGTCTCTTGTACCTCGTGGTGGGAAGTGACATTTTCTCTTATAGTTGCATTAGCGGGGAGCTTAAGGAGCTCTGTAAAATCGTTAAAGAATACGGAGGGAGAGAGAATTGCCTTGGGTTCATAATTCCTTATGAACTTCAGAATATTACCCCATCTATTCCCAAAGTTAAATCAAAGAAAAAAAGTAAGTTGAATCAGACTTATTGTGTTCTGTTTTTCAGTTCTATAGTTCTAATAACTCAGCATTAATTTGTATTTGTTGCTCAAGCAAGGTTTCCCTTTCCATCCATGGTTAAGACTATGTAGGTCCATCAAAATGGCTTCCTGTCTTCCCCTTTCATCATTATAAATTTATAAGTGATGTAACCATGTGCAAGAATAATGCTTGTGTCTAATTTTTCCCTCTCTCTCTCTCTCTCTCTCTCTCTCTCTCTCTCTCTCTCTCTCTCTCTCTCTCTCACACAGAGAAGCGTTCCCGTTATTTTGCATACCTCTTTTGCGCTCTAAAAAAATTGCTTCCGGATGCTCCAGGTAACTAAACTGCACCATGCACCCTAACTGCGATATCTATAGTTACCAGTGTACTTGTGCCGTGTCTTAAAATATTATTTTGTTTCCTTTCATGTCTGCTAGATGTTTCGCATTATTGATTTTGCCGGAAAATTGTATTTGAAGCGGAGAATTTTATGTTTCTTACAAGGAATGCTTAATTATGCTCATTTGTGTTTGAGTTGGACATTTTTCTCATATGGAGATGTAGCTGATGTATCTTGTTTGACTACTCTTGGTAATTTTGTCTGATTGCCCTGAAGGAATTCTGCATCTGACATTTTAGCTTCGCTTTCTTTAGCTCTTACACCAGGGCCTTTTGGCACAGTTCCTAAGTTCAAGGAAAGGTTAGAGAGAAGAGCGGAACATGTTAGACGAAGTTGGAACGATGACAATCTTTTTCATCTCTATGAGCATTCTTGCATTTCGCAAGTGGCAGGAAGATATTTCCCTCCACCTTGTTTGGATTCGACCAGACCACCTATATGGTCCTTCTACAACTTTAATGCCCCTTTCTCAATTCGTGGACTTCGTGGTGAGACCAATCACGTCTAGTTCTTGGAGTGCACAGTCTTTCCACCATGTTTTGACAAAATGCATTTTTCATTTTGGCTTATCAGATACAGTGTATAGGTATAATGACATTATGCTACTTGAAGCTTGTCTATATGGATGCACTGCTGAGCGTGAGTTAAAGTGCATCTCCGTTGGGTCACTGAAATGCTTTTCAGAAGTACCAATCCTGCAGCGATATCAGGCCAGAGATGTCTCTCTTTTGGGATTCTTCCATCAAAGAAGCCATAGTAGCTTTGTTTTCACTGCCATTCCGTCCCATCTCTCCCATGACGTCTCACAAGAGGGTATGCAATCACATGGTGTAGTTGATGACACACTTGCTGTATTGAACTCTTCCAGTGGTCTACTACTCTTATACTCTTCGAAGCCAACTCCTCACTATGAGGTGTATAACCCTACCGTAGGTGAGAGGGTCTCTGTTGGATCCTCGTATTTTCTCGAAAATGTGGCTGAACGGTTTATGGTGTTTGGATTTTCTTTTAACCCTTATTGCACCAATCCCTACTTCACCATTGTGGAGGTAACTGATCATGCACCCGGTAATAGCTTACGGGTCGATGCCTACTCTTCACTCTCACCGTCTGTTTGGGAGACAACTTTTCACCAGCTCCCGTCCAATGTCAGGGATGATTATGTTCTGTTGGGGCAGTCCATCTTCTATGAGGGTGCTTTGCAGTGGTTATTGGAACCTTCTGGCGTTATTGCATACAATATTCATGCCAAAACCATTTCCATATCGTTGATGAACATCCCGGTTGATGAGAACTATTTGGATGAGAATGGGTTATGCTGTTGTATTAAGAACATGAGGGGTTCGGGGATGTATTCTAGTGGTCGTTGCAGCTGCAGGTATTTGGGGGAGTTTGGAGACCAGCTTGTATATACTCGGGTTACTGGAGATTCTGAATTGTCATTGTGGATTCTGAAGGATTATGATCGTGGTGAATGGTCTACCCCTCGGCGCATTGTAGTTGAGAAATTATCTACGTCTCTTTCTTTTGGTTGTCTGCTAGCATTTGATAGAATGGATCCTGGTCTCCTGTTCATCCGGGTGAAAAAGCAAATATTTTCATACAATTGCGTGAATGAGGAGCTTAAGCTGCTTTGTGAAATCAGCAAAGATTATGGCGGACAAGAGAACTGCCTTGGCTTTATTATCCCCTATGAACAGCCAAGAATTCCAGTGACCATTCCCAATGGTACTTCTTCGTATGACTCATATTCTAGTGGTGTACTCACTCTCTCTCTCTCTCTCTCTCTCTCTCTCTCTAAATATGTATATATACATGTATGTGTACTCCTATATGCATATATTCGCAAATATATGCATTTGTCGACTGATGCGGAAAATAGTGTCTAGTGAAAATTATGTCATGTGAGAGATAAGCAGGATCGGACTCTTCAAGATACTGTCAAATAACAAAAGAATCCTATTCTTATTTCTTGCATCATTTATATGAGAAACCTGTATTTTGTCAGGAAGACTCGTTTGGGCAGTTCCACTGATGTTCTTTGCCTTTGTGAAAACGTACAATTTTTAGGTGTAAGGCAGTCCGCATTGAGTTCTTCAAAAAGACCTATAATGATTTTCTTTTCTTGCGCACAATGGGGCTCCATCTTCAAATATTTTTTATGTTGTTGCATACTATGCAAGAAATTAGGATACCAAATTGAACAAGCAAAGGAGGGGTTTCCATGTTATTGTGTGAGCGAAACAGTTTAATTGCGGAAAGATTTCAAAAAACAATAACAGCATATGGAACAGTGAACAATTCATCAATCAGTTAAGAGAACCAAAAAAGGGATATAGTTGAATTAGTTGAGATCCCAAACACGGGCTAAGGTGCAATATGCAGGCTACGATTATCTGTAAAAAGGGCAAGATACGAATATGTGGAGATGGTGTAAGGTGCTGAAGGCGTCCCTTGCGCAACAGTAAGGTTGCCCTAGTGGTCACGGGTTCTAGCGGCTCAAACAGCCTCTCTCCTTGCAGGGGGTAAGATTGGGTACATATAACCTGTCCCCATACAGTAGCGGTAGCAACCCCCCCCCACCCCCGGGTTTATGGGGTAATTTGTATGCTGGTCAATCAACTGATTCCGTGTGAATGGTAGTGTTTGTGGGTATGGTTTATGGAGAATATGGTGAGAGGAATTGTTTGTTTGCGCGAATTAGAGGGATCTATGTGAATACTGTAGACAAATGGATCTATGTTTTGAATCTGTTGCTTTCTCATTACGTTTTTCTTGTTTTTGTAGTTGGACATGTAACAAACTCTCCTGTATATTTTTCCCCATATATGGCTTGATGCCCTTTTTGCCAAAAGAAAGAAAAAAGAGAAGGAAATAGCAGCACTCTCGTCAGAGAGGGTTTTCCCCCAACTTTCCCTCATTTAGGAGGGCTCAAATTAAGCGTACCTCCCCAATCCCCATACAACTCTTGTTTATTGAGATACTTGTTTTTTGAGCAAGTATACATTTAGTTCTAAGCTGTTATGGCCATACATTATAAGGGCGTCTAAGACGATATCATTCTCTCTGTGGCAGGCATGATGCCTGAACATGACAGATGTTTGGGCTATGTGCTCAATTCTTTGAAGTGCGTACATGAGGATTCTTCAGGTAACAAAGCTTCACAATTTGCCGCATTAAACAGTTTAAATTTTATTCCGGGCATCATTGGATAGTGGGTCTAATTCTTCCATGGAATTGTATTTTGAATATGGTATTATTATAACATACTCACCAGCAAAGGTAATATGAGCATGTAATTGTGCCATGTTGTACAATCTTTTTTGCTCTTATAAGTCTACAGATCTCTCTTTTTCTCTGATCTTGTAGATTAAGAATCACGTAATTTTGTGAAGAAATTTGTAATTGAGAAGCGGCTAATGTGAAGTTGTTACATGAAATACCATGTTACAGTGTTGGTGTGTACATGCAAGAATTGATACATGTTTACTTTCATCTTTAACCATAACAGATGATGTGGTTGCTGATCCAAGAGTAAATACCTTCCTTGCTAAAGTGAAAGCTGGTGGATACGGTTCGAGCACCGATGGTGTTTTGCATCTTTATCATCTGTCTGGGATTAGTCAAGTGGCAGTAAACTATTTTCCTCATCAAAAGCTGCCTGTTGAGTTTGATGCAACTGGACCTCCTTTATGGTCCTCCTACAACTTTCATGCCCCTTCAACACTCAATGATATACGAGGTAAGGACATTTATTGTCTTTCCTGCATGCAAATTTACGTTCCATTTTTCTTACTGTGACCTTGAAGCTTTCCTTTTCTGGTGATGGAATTCATTTATCTTTTCTTGTTAGATGCGGTGGTTAAGTACAATGACTTTGTCCGACTTGAAGCAAGTCTCTATGGATGCACTGCTGAGTGCAAAAGCTTATAATTCAAGTTGATTCGTAATCCTGTAGCTGCCATGCTCCAATATCTGCTAATGAACTTTTTTTTGTTGGTACCCAAATCAAAACGGAGGCAGCGCCTACTGACTGCTAACGGAGTGATCTTTAGTTATAGAGGAACTAATGTAGTTTGAACCATCCGTATATGTGCCTCTCTGTGTACATTTTGGGTGCAAATGCAATTGCTGAAATTTCTCATAGAGTTGCTGAAAATGAGGGATCAATGGCCCAATTCACTGCCTCCATAGTCGCAGAATTGTGACACAAGCGTTGGTACTTAATGTTGCTGAAAAAATGATCCCGTTGTTCTTGAGCAGACAGTAAACTGGCCCGTTAGGCTTTTTTGGACCGCTCCCACATCTACTTTGATGATCGGAACCATTTGACATTTTCAAGATCGTCAAGAAAATTAGCCTCATCAAAAATCACATTGATGGGATCTCGTTTGATAAATCTTTAGAATGCATTTGTGTTGAGGAAAGCAATTGTGACACCGGATTGGAATTTATTTTTCTTAGCATTAAATGTTTTCCGAAACCATATCAACTAATATCCGATGAGCTTTGTTTTTTTATGCGACTGATATCTTTACAATCTCTAAAAAGCAGGACCCTCAAGTTAACGGAGAGGGTACCATACTAACCCCCACGAATTCTGTCCTGGAATTTAGAGCATGACCACCATTAAGTGTCTAAAGTTGGAATCTCATCCGGTCTACAATAGCAAGACTCTAAGAACATAAAACTCCTCATGTATAAATTTTCTGGAAAACCAAGATTACTTCAGTGGTTTGGCACAGTATAGTTTCTTTTGTTTTCAGACTCCATTGCCATGTTCAGAATTTTCATTTTAAAATCTCCAATTTTAAGAAAGCAATATGAAGGTATTTTCATGTTCTGGAATTTCATATTCAGTTCAAAATACGTACAATATGAGAAAATTAACCATGAGTGCTATATATGTATTCCACGAAGTAATTTTTTTGAAGGTGTTCTGGAAAACCGAAACTGAAAATGAACAATGAAACCGGGTCTTCTCTTTCTAGTCTAGAAGAAAAACAATTGGGGTTTGGGAATGCAGGGCTCCTTTGGGTTTTCATCTTTATTTAAGTGAGATTTGGACAGTTTGGATAACATAGTTGGTTTTACTTTGGTGTACCTAATGGCATAAATTGGATAACCACAAGTTTCAACTACAGCGTTTGGTTATTCAATTTAAGGGGTTGTTACTTTTGGTATTCATTTATGACCCGTTTGATATGAGAGTGAGAGTCATGGGCAAAGTGTAAGAGTGTTCTTTTGTGGAGTTTTGGGTTTTCCTACTTGTAAGGATATGAGATTGTTAATGAGAATGGATTGTTAATGAGAAGAGATTGATAATGAGTGTGTTTGTTTGAGATGTGATTAGATGATATGATTATTGATATCATGTTTGTTTGATATGAGATTAGATGATGTAATTGGATTGATAGAAGAAATTGGTAATGATAAGAGATTGGTAATGAGAATATGTTGGGATTGGATTATGAATACCAAGTCCCAAAAAGTATTGCTAATACTCTCTATGAGCCGGATTGTTCATCCCATGGGACTACCAATCCGGGCTAATTTTGAAAACCAAACAAAGTATTATTAGTATCATCACCTTGGCAATCCAATCCTAACCTTCAATCCGTTTATCAAATGGGGCCTTACGGGATTGGTAACCTTAATAATATTGAGGTCCACAATGATCAATAATAAAAAATTCATTTTTAGTAGAGAAAAATATATAGAGTTGGTAATATATGTAATTGGATAGCATGGGCGGAGAGAAAGAAAATAGAGAGAATGTGATTCTCATTAAATTAGCAATGTTGGTTTTTTTTTTTGGGTCAAAAGTTAGGAAAATTTCCATAGATCAGGAGAAAAAACCAACTGTTACATCAAGAGGAAGTTGCATCTCCTTGGAGAGGAGGGAATGGGAGGGGGCCGAGGGGCTGTAGTGCACCCGCCGCACTACACGCATAGTGCGGTCGATTCGGTCATCCATCTTGACATGGACGGTTTGAATTTAATCCGAACTTCTACAAAGCCTACCCGTCTATTGTTTAGAATAAAATTCGAGCCATCCATTGCCGAGATGGATGGTTGGATTGGCCGCACTACACGTATAGTGCGGGGGGTGCATTACAGCACCCCGGGTCCAAGAGGAGATAACCACCACGAGGGAGGACAAAATTCCCACATATGAACTCCGCTCCCTCTCACCGCATTCTTGGCCACACAATGAGCCACACAATTCTCACTTCGCCTCTCAAAACTGACCTTCATTGCTTCAAATGATTGCCTGCATTTACCAATATCCGAAATAATCACTCCGAACCCCGAGTTCACCTCCTCGTTCTTCTGAATCAAGGAGATAACCTGCTGAGAACCCCCTTCCAGCTGAATCCTCGAGAAGCCAAAACAGACTTTCCGTAGCTGCCATTGCCTCAAGAACCACAGGATCCACGCCATGCTCTAAGTGAATAGTCCTGGCAGCCAGTGGCAGATCCAGGAATTTCGCACAGATGGGTTACTTTTCGAACATAAATTTTACTTCATCCGTCCCTAAATAAATGTCCATACCGCAAACCTAACTCTCTAAAAAGATGCATATTATTCGTTAAAATTTTTTCAAAAATCTATAGATATCAATGAGTTCTTTCAAGTTGTGGAAAATATTAAAAAAAAATTAATAAAAAAATGCATCTTTTAAAAAACCTAATTTGCATGCCGTATATTTATTTAGGGACGGAGGGAGGGAGTATAAAGATTCTCACAATCCAATATAACAAGAGCGTGAAATAATATAACGAGAACCAAAAATAAAAATAGATTGGTGTTTTCAGTATTTGTACTTGATAATTTATTACTCCTATACTTTTATTGGTGAAATAGGTTGCATGCGTTATGTTGGAATTGTGGTAGTACTATTACCTAAAGTCATAAGAAAATAGGGTTCAATTTCCAGCAGCTACATTTAGAGGAAGCCTTTTTTTTTTTTTTTCCCAAACCACGTAAACGTTAAAAACAAAAAGTAGAAAGACGCTACCGAATCTCAAACAATGCTTCCATTTAACCATATTTCGGGTATTTTAATATATATTACTTATTTTTGGGTTCACACAAAAGAAATCCCGTTAATTTCAGGTGGGTCGCGTGACCCGTCTGTACCTTAATTGAATCCGCCTCTGACAGCTTAAAATGAGCCATCCGAGTCCCGAACGCGGAACCACCATCCCCAATCCACAAATTTTAGCCTGAGTGTCCAACCCACCGTCAAATTTTATCTTCACCCAGCCCCGACACGGCTTCTTCCACTTGTTCACCACACCCTCTGGACTTACTTGCGATACACCACTAGTCCTATTGGGCTCCTTATTAGCCTCCAAAAAATCCCTTGCATCTGAAATCGCTAATTGACATGCTGCATCCGGACGCCATTTCTTGTTATTGAAAACCATATCGTTACGACACTTCCAAACCCTCCAGATAATATTACACTCTCTTGCCGCCCACATCTCCTTCTGTTCCCCAACCCCTTTCCATCGTTCCAGCAAACAGTCCCACACATCTTTAACATGAACTATAGCATGCATACATTTTCTTAATGGACCCTTTAAACACATACACACACAATACCCAAACTCCCTAGTCAGCAATTGCCTAAGTGAGTTGGTATGTGAAATTACCCTCTTGCCCTCCTCCAAAGCATACATTTCCATAAAAAATGTTTAATTTTACCTGGGGCAATGTTTGAAACCAATCCGTTCCTCTTAACAAATGGAGTAGCACACCACCACCTCCTTGGCGATCGAGATGATCAATAGCCACCTCACCCCCTCTGAGTACCACTCCGTTGCCGCCAAATCCATATCCAACATCTCCTCGATCTTGCGAAAAACTCCCCCTCGTCGTCTTCGTGGGCCAGACTGTAGGGAAACGTACCCCTCCCAACCAGCATCAATCCGTTCAACACAAAGGTCCCATTTCTTATCTCCTTATCGTCACTTCTTTTGGCATTTCAAATGATCGCTTGTTTTTTTTTTTACGTGAATTAATTGATGTTTTGATCAGATCAATATAATTTCACACATGCTTTGTGCTGTGTATGCAATATGTATTATGGTGATCTAAAACTATTCGACGGCGGCGACGGATGCTTGGCTTTGGAGGCAACTTGCTCCTAGCTAAAGACAATGGGCTAATTTTTGTGTTGATAGGTGACGTTTAAGAGTTATGGGAAGATCAGCTCTCGATAAGCCACTACTTTTTGTCATGATTTCGGTAAATATGTTCCGAACTTTCCAAATTTTGTCATCACTTTTGTTCATTGTAGTTTCGTTGAGGCGATTTTACGTGTGAATTATATTGAAACTTTAGAAGGAAACAATCTAGGAACACTGGGAAAATGATGAGAGAGGGCTTGTCGACCGGACACGGGGGGGCTGCTGCTGTCCCGGTCTTCCGGGTCCGCTCCGGTCTTGCTCCGATAATCTGAAACGTTCACTTTGTAGAGCTCGTCGAGTAGAATAACTATGAAAAAAATCAGCTTAATTGGATATCATTAAGTGCCTGATCGGAGCCCATATAACTCTCGGTCCATGGGTTACAATGGATTTGATTCAGTGTTTCGGATTCATTCTTTTTAAGATAAAAAGATTCCGATCAGGCACTTAATGATATCCAATTAAGCTGATTTTTTGCATAGTTATTCTACTCGACGAGCTCTACAAAGTGAACGTTTCAGATCATCGGAGCGAGACCGGAGCGGGCCCGGATGGCCGGGACAGCAGCACGCTGCTGCCCCCTTGGGGCAGCAGCCCCCCCGCCTCCTTGTCGACCTTGGACCATAGACCAAGCTGTCAGAGACCATGCAGAGGAATCCATGTGACAAACAGCTTCCCCAAGTTCGAGAAGTACATATTACTAGCAATCATCCACTTTCACATACCAAACTCCAAAATTTCTCCCATTTTTCTTTTATCTTCAGGCTGTTTTTGGCTTCCCAAGTACCTCATGGCTAGTAGCTTCAGCTTCCTTTCCTCTGTGCAACTGGTAATCTATACAGTAAGAAAGCCACCGAAAAGAACCCCATGCACCCTTTTCACAAAAATAACACACAGAAAACATGTATATTTGCTGCATGAGTACATTTAGGATGTGTCTGGATCTTGGATTTGTTGTAGGAAAAAAAATGACAATAGCATGCACAAATTTCTAGAGGAATGATAACACGCTCCATGCAAGAGCATGTACAAGTCAATCGGTGTGCCGGCCAGATCTTGGCCACTGAGTGATGTTGAATGTCCAATAAAACAACTGAAGGTCTGGGAAAACAGCATGCATTTTCTTAGCATGTTTTACAAGTCCCAAGTAACTGCAAAACAGAGGGGCAGAGATTGCATATCTTACCTAACTCGCTTTAGGGCTGAGATCTTCCATCAGCAGCATTGCTGAATGACAAGCACATGGATACAAGCACAGTAGAAATATAAATGTGGAAAATGGTTTCCATTGATTATTTTAAGCATACAGTTGAAACAACTAATCAACAAGAGCCACCAGATATCTGGAATTTTATAGATCAAAATGAAAGTTTGATACAACTAGATATAAGGCGCAGTTCACCAAAATTTCGACTTAATGCCATAAAAGTTTGCTAAACCAACAAGAAGGAACAGAACAAATGCATATACAACCAAGACAGCGAGAGCTGAGGCTGATGAAGCAAACAAGGTCTCAATAAACAAGTTTACCACTCCTGTGAGCACATTTGCCTGCATGAATAGTTGTGAATGACAATTAGTTTGCCATCTTAGCTCCAGAGAGGTTGAAAAGTATTCACAAATGCTAAAATAGGGAAATGAGCTGCAAACATGAATCCTAACAAAATACCCATCCAGAATGGCATGGAAGTGGAATTTTTAATTGCAAATATGGTCATATATACTTGTGTTGTAGAGCACTACTCTTGTGAACAAAAAAAGAAAAGAAAAGAGGAATGTATCTTTCACCAGAAGAAATGAAGCCAGTAGATTCTGGTTGAATGCTTCTTCCAGCACAGAAATCTTGTGTCCAGGTATGTAATCAGACAGCATTAAGATTGCTAAAACCTGCAAAATCGCAAGATATCAGGAGATGAATGCCTATCAATAGTTTAAAACAATGAAGAACACTCCTCAACCATTACAGTACTATCTTTGATTTACATGGAGAACGTTCTCTACAGGTGAAGATAAGTTTCGATATCAAGATGGCAAGGCAAGAGAAGTTTATGTCTGATATCACGTTTATTACAGGTGTCTAATAATTCTTCAAAAAACAGAGATCTTGCTAAATCATCATGCGAAGCAGCAACTTCACCATCCATTTCATGTAGACTACTTCCTAACAATTTAACCAACACCGCAGCACTTTCTTAAAGAGGGTAAAAGCTTGGTATGATGTGTGGAAATGCTGATTACAATCTGAATTGGCTCACGTCATGCAAACAATACTGCAAGTTTAGTTTCTCCCCAAACAAAACTTCCTACTTCCTTATAGCCCCATGTGGCCATTGTCATGTCTTCGTATTTGCCTGGTCAGAACAGGTTCATTAAAACCATCAAAGCTTTCCCATCAAAAACAAAGATTAAAAAACCAACATCTTATGAACCTCTGTCAATTGAGTGATTGATGAGTAATTGAATGCCCGAGTTTCAAATAATAGAATACGCGTAATACACAAACACCAAGGAAACACAACAATCCAATGTATATATAACATGGAAACTAAAGAGTTGATGTGTCGCAAAAGGAAAGCAGACCAAATCGGTCAGATTGAAGTCCAGGTAAGCAAACATAATGCATCATTGAAACTAATAATGCAAGTTAGCATAAGCAAAAACATACTTTTAGGTCAACTTTAGCTACACAATACTTTTAAAAGTAGTGGAACACAATGATACTATGTGCTGACTACAAAACAATATCGCGTGTAGAAAACCATCAAAGGTATAAGTTAGTTGCAAAAGAAAAGGAAAATTAGGATAACCTGAAGATTTTGAGCCAGTACAAAAGTAACATAAGCAACATTGCACTGCAAAAGAATTTTCCATTAGTCTTCAGAAGTTAATGTATTAAAAAGAGCACGAATTATCCCTTTATGTTAATGAACAACATTGTTCACAAGAAGTTCAATTTATCTCTTAAGTAAATGGGGCATATACCCGACGTTTCTTACCGTCCTACGTGAAACTTTTTCGACCTTCCTGTCTAGTATCACAGTCAACAACCTGCACCATTCAGAATGAATCAAATGGTAAATCAACTACAAACAGAGCAGATGACACTGAGATGACAAAACAGCACAACAATAAAGACATACCAAAACAGAAGAGAGAGTATCCCAACTCTAACTTTCGCCCAATTGTTGGATCTCAACACTTGGTTAGAGTTTCCAAAGAAAAGATAGCTTCCCAATTGGACTCCAACAAGATACATACCCCAATATCCTGAGAAGAAAGAACATGAATTTTTTGGCCAGTATCAAGTGTGGGAACAAAAATCAGTAACTTGATACAAGCTCACTCTTAACCGAAATATTTTAGACACTACTTTCTAATTGCACCTGCTTGCCAATTTATTAGACCGGGAAAAGGTACTCTAAGAAAAGATTCCATCCCGATAAAATGAGCAATCAACGGATCATCATAATCCTATTGAAAGACCAGACAATAAAGTTCATGAAAAAAAATATTCCAATAATCTAAGCATTCCTCACCAAATATGCTGAAAATTCCTTCCTTGTTTTGGCTAATGATGTCTGTTCCCCTTTCGTTAGAAAGCAAATAGACATTTAAACCATTGATCAAGCAAACTTGGTAGCCTAAAAAATTGAAACCAAACAAGAAACTTAGTAAAAATAAAAGAAAAAAGAAAATATGGTTTCTAACTAATAAAAGTAAGCAAAAGAAAGTATACCTACAACAATCAGTGAACCAAGAATTCCAGAATATTTTGGAGGAATGTTAATTATTGATGATAGGATTGATACAGCAGCAAGTGTGAAAAAGAAGTTCCAGTGCACCCCATATTCGCCCACGTGGACCTACATAGAGTCATAGACAAAAATGACATGTTTAACCTAAAATAGAGTAACACATACCAAGCAACGGCGACATGATCTTCATGCATGTATGTCCTTTATTACTCTTATCAATTAAAATATGAAGCTATTACCTTGCCAACAGAAATATGAAACTACTTAATAAATCTGTGTCATGCTGCATAAAATGGACAATCCAGTACAAATTATTTGATATGGCAAAGGTCTGGTGTCACATTCGTAATGGTGCAAATAATTCAAGATGGTGAGATGCAAAAGCTGCTTTATTTACCTAGGAAATTACTTAATTAATCCAGGGGCAAGCCCAAATTCTTTCCCAAATTTGAGCAAATGCAACGTTTGCCAATACACAAATAGGAATCGGTGATTTAATAGACCACCACCAGCCCAAATAGCATACAACTAAAATCAGCTTTTTACCAACAGATGAACTTCATTGCCAATTGTTTGTTTACACACAGCAATTCTAATATAGCATATGATTGATGACCATAGACAACCCAAGAATAATTTTACCTGATAGTCTACACCTGCTGTGGAAAGAAGTCGAGCAATCCCTAGAACAACAAGCGGACTACTAGATTGAAGTGCATTTTTCCATTTCCTGAGGAGGGCAACCAAGAACCTCACAATGATAAAGAAAAAAAACAATCACAGGATGTGACGCTCAAGTACAGTGAGTTAGTAAAAACATTAGTTTGGACATTGTCACCTCACATGTTATGCATTTCCTAGCCAACTAATAAGTAATAGATAAATACAAAATAAGAACAAGACTTCTTTTCACAATTGTTTCGAGATAACTAGATATCAAGTTAAACAATGGATGCCAAAAGGAGAGATGACATCTTGAGCAATAACCACACCTCGTATGCAATGCAGTAATTTGCATTACTTGTCCAATTGAAATGGTTTAATGATGTTGTTTATTTAGGTGCCTCGCTATATTTTATTGGCATGTTACTTGATTGAGTACAATCTTGGTTTGTGAAACTTTTGTGCATATCAAGAATTACTTTTCTAGAACAAAACTTAGATGAATTGAATTCCCTAACCTATATTTCAACGTTTACATTTACATGTATACAACTAACCAAGGTCTATGAATTATATGCCAGCAGTGTCGACGTTCCAATGCATAAATTCTTCTTACAAAAGATTATGTTTTCTACTCTAATTTTCTAAGTGAAGAAAAGACAATAACTTGAATAGAAATGTAGGATAGTAAATAAATGACTCACAACATTGGGAAGCCTCGAGCTTGTCGTGAAACTAATGAATTTGCTAACACAAATGAGCCTACTCCTAGATCCATCTGAAGCAGTCAGGAAAAAAAGTTATTTCATTGGTCCAGTTTTCAAAGTCCATCCATCACAAACACATAAAGCAAGTACCAACAAGTTTTCCATAACTACCAAGAACACTAGACTACTCTTTATTCGTACAAGGAGACGAACTGCTAACAAAACAGATGAATCATATGCGGTCAAGTAAAAATACTAAAAAATCTAACAATTCTAAGAAAAACAGTCATTACCAGTATATGAGAAAGGTCAAACAAAAGCTTTAGGATCTCAACAGTAAATGAATAAAGACATGGCGAACATTCATCAGTATCCAACAACATGTAGATCAAGGCACGGAAAGTTTACAAGAGTAATTTTCCTGTAGGATAACAAAAAAAAGGGATCACCACAATCAAGTAGAGATCATTTACGATGGAACAAAACAAATGGGGTTTGAAGGGCTGCTGTGGATATGTTAACTATGATTAGAGATATTTCTTGGGCTAGAGAAAGTTCTTGAGCAATATACGTGCAAGGTAAATACCTTAGTGGTAATGTAATGTCACAAATCCATGAGCCGCAGCAAAGCAGACAATATAGCTGTTATTTGGGCCACTCCTCGAGACTACATCATTAAAGCAGCTGGGGTGGTGGAACCACTGACCCCTTGATGATGTGTTATCCTATGTAGCAAGTGTATAAATATCTAATCGTAACCTGGTTATAGTTTTGGCCATCTGGGAGTTATGTGGGCTTATATACCTTACAGGATGTTCTACAACCATGAGCACCGGTAAAGTGCCTAATTTTGCAATTGTTCAGGATAAGAGAGTTACAAAGATTACCAAGCTAAGGGCTTTAAATTAAAAGTGGAGCAAATGTAAAACCATGCATTTAAACGTTTCACAAGTGGAACAAATTCGTACAACGTGCATTTAAAGGTTTCTCTGGATAGAAGAGGTAGTATGTGATACAAAGAGGTTTGACAACATAAAGAGAAAGACTGGTAGAGAGGGTTGAAATGCATGAAACCACACAATAAGACCTAAACAAGTCTACTTACTTCGTAAAAAAGGACCAAGAAGAAAATCTGCTTTCAATTGTTAAAAAAAAAAACGTGATCAGCATTTATACAGGATGATGGATCTTACCAAACTAGTACCATAAGTCTCAGTTTTTGCATATCTTCTAGGAAATATTCTGAAGTCAACAGCTAAAATGCACAAGCATGTTACAACCATCTGCAGCAGTCTCCATGTGAGATAAAAGCAGAAAAATACAAGGAAAAATAGAGTTTAGCTAGATAGACTGAAAGGATGACCATACACTCATCAGACAGACTACATACTATAGAAACCCTGTATGAAGAGATATTTGATCTGAGAGAATCAACCCCATCCTCCAAATAAATAGAAGCTCCATATCTGTTTTCAAGGAAGTAAGTAAATTTAAGTCGATGACTCAATGCATGAAATTTGAATTTTGCTTTCATACCCGATAATTAGTGCAACATGACGAAGATAGCTACAAAGTACATCACAAAAAAAAAAATTCAAAATTAGATATCACTAGACTTCCTGATCTTACCTTTTAGCTGCAATAAGAAAAATCAGCAGCAACGTTAGCAAAACTGCAGCTACACTAGTCCATTCTGATAGAACCTGACATTGCAAAATTCTTCAAATCTGAAATATAGCTTTACAAATATTATAAAATTCAGGTAATGAAGGAATGATAAACAGAGGCAAGACAAGAGAATCGAAGAAGCTAAGCTGATGGTGACAAGAAACCAGCAATAACCAACCCATGCTTAACCGGACTTGTGTTATTTCAGAAAAATGGAATTACTTTAATATCACCAAAAGCACCCAACTTAAAACATGTACTTTCTAACAACTAAGAAAAAAAAAACTCACAAGAAGCTTCATGGCTATTTTATCACGATGATTGACTAAATTTAATGATATTGAAGGCATCATACCCCAACTAGTGTGTATTTGAATAACAAGGAAGAACTACAGCATCACCAAAACTCCAAAAGCACCCAAGGTAAAACATCAACGTATTACCCAACACAGAAACCAAAACCTCATATTAAGCTTCACTGCAATCTTTTCACCAAGGACAACTCAAGGTAATAATTTAAACAATTCGGAAAACATCGCAGTCGAAGGCCTCAACTCACAATTTCCAAACACTTACAGTGAAGAATAGAAGCAAAGGAAGAATGATCAATAGAAAATCTAAAAGCATTGCTGCCATGTAAGCTCTCAAACTCCAGACACCAACTATAACATCATCGTTCTTTTTGCTTGAAATCTTCGTGGCATTTCCATCTGAAGAGACAACACAAACAAACAAAATAGAAAACAGGCACATCGTTAGCATTCCCTTGCCCATTTCCAAGAAAAAGCACAAAAGATAAATATTAGAACACTTTGAAGATCCAAATGAGCGTAAGCTGCATAACTAAAAACACAGAATCTCAAAAATTCAGCAGCCAACCTGGAACACGTAACGGGTTTCACTAACGACTTGTAGGGAGGTTTATTTTTATTGTAAAGAAGTTTCAGCCCTTTTAGTCGGCACGGCCCATTCTTCTGTTCTGCAAGTTTAAAACTACCATGCGGCCATGGCCAGCAACACAGTCAAGGAAATGCTCATTTCGATCTTATCATATAGGAAGAAGATAACAGCTCCCGTTATCCATATTCTAAAGTATAACCATCATTTAATTACCAAACCTTTGTGAATGGTGTCGTTCCTAAATGTTAACAATGCGAATTAAATGCCATCAAGCTTAGACAGTTGCAAAGTGCTGATAGGATTCTTATTTAGTTGCTTTATTTATTTTACTTTATTTCTACCAATGCATGATTTAGGTTGCTTGAGTCTAGGATATCATATACGTCAATTATGTCATTCGACTGCATTTCCTTATTTTTAGAAGTCCATAAAAATGTAGATGTCGTATGGCTCATTATGCAACAATAATATCACAATTGCCTAAAGGCTTCGGAGGTTAGGTCCCATCGAAGTGATCTAGTTGGAGGTTCTATCCCATCGAAGTGATCTAGTTGGAGGTTCCATCCCATCGAAGAGATCAATTTCTCCCCCATTCTCTTTTTCTTTTAATTTTCGGAAGTGATCCTAACAAGTGCTTACTCGTACAGGGTCCGCAAAAGTTCAGGAACAATCCCAATACAAGGATAGATTAGCAAAACCAATTTCCATTTAGGAAAGTTTTGAAAATAAATATAACGCGGAAATATTCAACACAATCATCAGTGTATCTCACCTCGCATGCCATGGGAGCAGAAAAAACGTCGCAGTAGAATCAGAACCTGAAATAGCCAAAACAAACAAGGAAATTGAGGGATCAATGTGCAAATAAAGTGATATATACAACACTCAACTGATTATGAATTAGTAGTTAATTCTAGGGTTTAATAATTTCATTTGCACAACCAAACAGGACCAAATCATGGATGGAAAAATCAAACTCGTGCAAAACTTACAGGTACAGCAGTCGCAAGAGCAATTATTTCAAGCATTGAAGATCCTGTCAAGTTGCTCACAAATCTAACAAATTGTTACAAGTATCAGTGAAATTGTAGAGATACAATGACAGAGAAAGAAGTGAAAAGAGAAGAAGCTAGAGAGTGAGAGATCGTAACTGTTCTTTCAAATGTTTGTAAGGATTGAAGGAGTTCACTGGAGTGTCCATTGCTAGGAGGAAAATCTAGGCGCAATTCAATCTATTCGACGAGGAGTAGAAGAGAGCGTGTATTTCGTCGCCGGCGAGCTGGTATTGGCTAACGTCAGTTTAATCTGTTTGACGACAAGTCCCACGTCCAGGGCACGATAATGTTGTATAATTTTACCCGATCCGTTGACCGGTTTATGAAGCTGGATGCGGACGGATCCCCTGAAATATCAACCCGAGGATCTATTTAAGGCCCCGTTCTGCGATGCTAAATAAGTACTTACTTTTAATAAGACAATTTCAAGCTAAAAAATAATATATTTATTAAAATATAAGGTGTAAAAAAAATTGAAAAAATATTTTTCATTTGCATTATTTTTGAGTTTGAAAATGTAAAATAAGTACTTATTTTTTAAAAAGGTATTCTGGAACGGGCTCTAAATGTCCGATCCGATCCGCCATTAAACAAAAGTTTGCTTACAGATATTTCTGGTTTTCTGTTTATTGCACCCATCAGTCGATCGCATGCATCAAATTAAGGAATCGGGGGCTTTGCTATCTGCTACCTTGTTGGGACGAGTTCAGATCCACTGCCCGACCCCCTTCCTTTCGGATAGACGCTTGTTCCACCCTTCTAGGCCATTAATCTCGCAAATCAACGGTTGAAATGGGCCGAGTATTTTTTGCTCCAAAACGATTAATCTCGCAAATCAATGGTTGAGATGGGCCGAGCACTTCTTGCTACAAACGACGTCGTTTTGGAGCAAAAAATGCTCGGCCCATTTCAACCGTTGATTTGCGAGATCAACGGTCGAGAGGGTGTCGGACAAGAAATCTCATGCGAACAGCCCCTACCCACACATCAAAACGATGCAATATTGAGGCAAAAACTTCTGGTCCTCTTCTCATAAAAACAACGCAGTTTTTGTTAGAGCAAAATCCAACTGATTGATTTAAGATCATTAATCATAGCATAGGAATATTGTATTATTATTCTTTTCTAGTTTAGCTTCTCTGTATGACTATATAATGTGTTGGCTATTGTTGTACACAGAGAGGCACATATACGCATGGTTCAAACAACATTAGTTCCTCTATAACTAAAGATCACTCTGTTAGGAGTCAGTAGGCGTGCTGCTTCCGTTTTGATATGGGTACCAACAAAAAAAAGTTCATTAGCAGATATTGGAGCATGGCAGCTACAGGATTACGAATCAACTTGAATTAAGCTTATGTGCTCAGCAGTACATCCATAGAGACTTGCTTCAAGTCGGATCGACAAAGTCATTGTACTTAACCACCACCGTATCTAACAAGAAAAAATAAATGAATTCCGGCCATCACCAGAAAAGGAAAGCTTCTAGGTCATAGTAAGAAAAATGGAACGTAAATTTGCATGCAGGAAAGACAATAAAATGTCCTTAATTACCTCGTATATCATTGAGTTTTAAAGGGGCATGAAAGTTGTAGGAGGACCATAAAGGAGGTCCAGTTGCATCAAACTCAACAGGAATGCAGCTTTTGATGAGGGAAATAGTTTACTGCCGGCCACTTGAGCTTGCTGATCCAAGAAGAGTAAGACTGTTCCAGAAACACAATAAGAACTTATTTTTTTTTGTGTAATAAGAAGGCTTGTTCCGAAAAATAAGAAGTCTGGTATTTATTTTGGAAGAATTTATATAGGTACCGACTGGCCGGGGAGGGAAATCGTACCGGCGGCTGCGCCTGGCCGTCTCCGGCCATTGGACGGCCGATCCGAGCTGTTCAAAAATTCTAAAAAAAAAAACAAGTGGGCCACAGCGGGAATCAACTGCATCCGAGGTGTGTAAGGTACTTGATCCGAGCACCCCTTTTCCACGTAGGGTGCTTGATTATATATACACGGAAAAGGGATGCTCGAATAAAATACCCTACACATCTCGGATGCCGTTGATTCCCGCGTTCGTCCTCTCGGTTTTTTTTTTAAGAATTTTTGGACGGTTCCGATTGGCCGTCCGGTGGTCGGAGACGGCCAGACGTGGCTGCCGGTACGATTTCCCTCCGCCGGCGACCATTATCATAGCAACAGTCTTATTTTTTGTATAAGGCAACTTCAAACTCAAAAATCATGTGTTTACGCAAATAATTTTCCTACCACTATGGATTTTGTTTAATAGATCTCATTGAGATCTTTAATACGGTACAAAAAAATTAAATTTTTTTTTATTTACATTATTTTTGAGTTTGAAAATGTAAAATGAACTTTTTATTTGGATTTTGTAAAATGATCTTTTTTATTTTTAATGCGAAGTGGCAAAATAAATATTTATTTTTTAAGAAAGTTTCCGGAACTGAGCCTAAATACCTTCCTTGCTAGTGAAAGCTAGCTGTGCTGTCTACACGCAGTTTTTTTTTTTGAAAAATTCTAACCGCAGAGACGATTTGTAGAGAACCACGCAGAAAAAAATGCGTTTGAAATTTTGCCTTTACGAATCCAAAAGTAATACTTACCGATATCCGCTGGAGCTGATTTTTTACAAGACCCCATAAAATAATATTCAAAAATTTATGAATTCTTTTTTAGATTTTTTCGGAACCCAAAATAAAGCCAAACGCGTTTTTCTCTACGTGGTTCTCTGCAAATCGTCCAGCGGATAGCAGAGGGCTCGTTTTTTTTGTTATCCTACAGGAAAATTACTCAAGTGGAGTACTATTTTTCAAAAAAGTAATGATGGATTGATGGGTTGGCGGCCAAATGTTTACTGCCCGTGTGTAATATTTAACTCCACTCCCAATACACCCTCAAAATACACATCCACCGTTCATATGAGTGTACGGGGTCCATTCAAATTATTTCGGTATGTCTTTGGATGCAGTGGCAGAATTATTGAAAAAAAATTCTCCGCGACAGCAACTTGCACACTTTTATCTTTTTATTTTTTTCGACGGTCAGGAATAAGGATAATCAAGCCTGCTTATGCGCACCATAATTAGAATCGATTTAGAGGTAAGACTGTGTTCTAGAAACACAATAAGAACTTATTTTTTGTGTAATAAGAAGACTTGTTCCGGAAAATAAAAAGACTTGTTCCGGAAAATAAGAAGGCTAATACTTATTTTGGAAGAATTTATATAGGTATCGACCAGACGGAGAGGGAAATCGTACTAGCAGCCGCTCCGGGCCGTCTCCGGCCATCGGACGGCTGATCCGAGCCGTCCAGAAATTCTAAAAAAAAAACAAGAGGGCCAACGGGTGAATCAACGGCATCCAATGTGTGTAGAGTGCTTGATTCGAGCACCTCTTTTTCGTGTAGGGTGCTTGATCAAGCACCCTACACACCTCGGATACGGTTGATTTCCACGTAAGCCCCCTTGGGTTTTTTTTTAGAATTTTTGGATGGCTCGGATCGGCAGTCCGGTGGCCGGAGATGGCCCAACACCGCCGCCGGCTTCCATTATCATAACAACAGTCTTATTTTTTGTATAAGGCAATTTCAAGCTCAAAAATCATGTGTTTACGCAAATAATTTTTCTATCGCTGTGGATCTTATTTGATAGATTTCATTAAGATCTTTAATACGATGCAAAAAAAATTAAATTTTTTTTTCATTTACATTATTTTTAAATTTGAAAATGTGAAAGGAATTTTTTATTTCGGTTTTTTGGAATGATCCTTTTTATTTTTGAATGAGAATTGGCAATATAAGTACTTATTTTGGAACTTCACATTTAAAAATAAAAAGGGTCATTCCACAAAATCCAAATAAAAAGTTCCTTTCACATTTTTAAACTCAAAAATAATATAACTGAAAAAAAAAATTCAAATTTTTTTTGCACCGTATTAAAGATCTCAATGAGATTTATCAAATAAGATCCATAGTGATAAGAAAATTATTTGCGTAAACACATGATTTTTGAGCTTGAAGTTGCCGTATACGAAAAATAAGACTGTTGATATGGGAATGGGCGCCGGCAGAGAGAAATCGTACTGACGGCCGCGCCGGGCCGTCTCCGGCCACCGGACGGCCGATCCGAACCGTCCAAAAATTCTATAAAAAAAATCGAGGGGGCTATAGCGGGAATTAACGGCATCCAAGGTGTGTAGGGTACTTGATCCGAGCACTCCTTTTTCGTGTATATGATTTCACATGAAAAATGGGTGCTCGGATCAAGCACCCTACACATCTCAGATGCCGATGATTCCCGCGCGCGCCCCCTCGATTTATTTTTTTAGAGTTTTTAGACGGCTCGGATCGGCCGTCCAGTGGCCGGAGACGGCCTGACACGGCTGTCAGTACGATTTCACTCCCCGGCCGGTCGGTACCTATATAAATTCTTCCAAAATAAGTACCAACCTTCTTATTTTTCGGAACAAGGCTTCTTATTAGAAAAAAATACGTTCTTATTTCGATTCTGGAACGGGCCTTAAGTCCCACCAGACCTCGGACTTGGGCAACAGAAATAAACTGTAATTAATGTAATCTTAATTTTATTTATTTTTTACTTTCATATCCTTTTATTTTTTAGTATATGATTTAATAGTAATGGACAACCAAATTTGAAATGAGGCTTGGATAACCCAAACATCAGAGTCGACAATTTCATCTCCAGTTCAATAAAAAGCAAGCATCCACACCATAACTAGGAAAAATTATTAGGTACTCCCGATGTACAAACCATCCTATCACATAAAATGTGGGGCTACGCAAGATCCACATGCAGGCCTCTTATTTTATGTAAGAGGAGGATGTATACACCGGGAGTATCTAATAATCTCTCAATAACTAGAAAGTAATAAAAAATTATTTATTTGGTGCTTCGTTCCAAAAATCGAACCCTATTAATTGTATGGAGAGCAAAAACCTATCAATCAACCAGATTATTCTTGAGACTTCTTATATACGCTTCCTACTTTACATGTCAGTCATGCCAGTCTCTTCAATAAGTATTAAGCAGTACTCCTTGAATACATGTGTATGTCTATGGGATTATATGATTCTTATGCTGTCATGACTCATGCATATGAATCACTTTTCACACTAAAGAGTCCTTACATTGAAACACTCCAGAGTCCCCTGTACTGATTTTTCTGATTAACCCGAAAAAAAAAAAATAGACTATCGTGTATTTAGGGTGCATTCTTGTGAACTTAATTATTTTTTACTTGTTTCAAAATACTTTTTGTAATTTTTTTTAGCTTTTCGTCGTAATTTTTTGGATTAATCATTCGTTTCGACGAGAGGAGTAGAAAAAGTATAAAAATATAGACCAATGTTGAAAAAAATTCAAATTAGATGCCGGTCAAATAAATAAGTTTAGTCGAAATTTGACCGGCGTTTTATTTGAATTTTTTTCAATATCGGTCCATATTTTTATACTTTTCCGATTTCTCTTGTCGAGACAAATGATTAATCTCAAAAATTACAACAAAAAACTGAACAAAAAATACAAAATACTGAAATAAGTCGAAATTAATTAAGTTCACAAGAATGCACCCTTATACAAGTTGTTGTTTTTTTTTAATGGGATTCACATTTATTTATTTTTTAAATGAAAAATTACACACAATAATTTCACCAAAAGACCAAAAATGAAGTAAATTTGTCGAAACAAAGAGTGAAAATCACTACTCTTTCTTTTTGAACGGGATATTTTTATGCAGTTCAACTACAGGTACAGACCAATAGTGTATCAATAAGAGAAATCGCTAGTGTATTTAAAGCATCCTTGTGAAAAAATAACTTTGTTACCAAAAAAAGAAAAAAAAATAACTTTTAAATGTGATAATTCTAAGGAGGTGTTTGGATGGCCTGTTTTTACATTTTTCAATTCTAATTTTTGAGTTTTGGGTGTCTGGCAGTTAAAGGGAAAATGGGTTTTGGATGAAATGGATTTTCTAATTTCTTGTTTCTAAAATAAAAGAGAGAATCTGGTGTTTAGGAGCTTTTTCAATTCCCATTTTCCCATTTTGAAATCCAGCCATGGCAGAAAGACAACCCTACCCTCTCTCTTTTGAGATAATTCCCACTTTGCCATCGTTTTGAACTCACTCCTCTACCACAGCTTCTTGTGTTCCCCTTCCGTTTTTCTTTTGTTTTCTGTCTACAAACCCTCACTTTGAACCAAAAAATTATCAAAGCACCAAGAAAATTGATGCAGATGTCAAATTTCTGGAGATAAATTAGAATGGTGGGGTTTGTACTCAGAATTAGAAAATCATATGGAAACTAAAAAAGAACAAATAGATCGGAAAACCCACTCGTTGGGTCTCAGAAACCAAATTGAAACTGTAAAAAAATTAATCAAACTCCGATCAGTCGCTAATATTTACAATTATTGGAGATGAATTTGAGTTCATTTATAATTATCACTTTGTATGTGATTCCTATGGTTAGATTGTTGTATTTTGCTTGAGGTTTCGAATCCAAAGAGAGACGAAAATGGTGATTAGGGGAAAGTCAGAGGTGTGAAGTTGGTTAAATGATAGGCAGCGGACGTGTGCTACACAGAACTCCAAACTTACCGTTCGTATATAGGCTTAATTCGCCGGCGGCAAGGAGGAGAAGACACAAAGATAGTGATTTCGCCAGAGAAGTGGTGAGAGAGAGAGAGGAGGGGGGACACTTTTCAGTTCATGTACTTAACCAATTTTGGAAGAACATTTTTAAAAAATTGATTAAAACATTATTTATATATATTATACACCATTATTAATAATTGGGGGCAAAATAGTAAAAAATCAATTCATAATTCATTTTTATTCCACATCTTCCAAACACTACTCCTACTCCAAAATGCATTTTGCACATATCATCCAAACACTCTACCAAATACAAAATACATTCTGATCATAATCTCAAAAGCCAAAAAGACAAAAAGTGAAAAATGAAAAGCCAAAAAGTTGACTCCCAAACACCCCCTAAGTACTAGATCCATTTCTAATTCTGGACCGACAATTCTGAGAAAGCAAACATTAAATTGATATTTTAGTAGGATATATTATAAAAATTGTCTAAATGGTTTATTTCGTAAATTGAATTAGGATTCTTGATTCCTCTTGTCTTTAGTCAACAAAATTCAAAATTCGTGAGGCTTTTTGGCTTATTTTTCGTCTTTATTCAAAAAAATTCAAAATTCGATGATAATTTTAATTTTTATTTGACTTTTTTCGGAAGAACATAGCCTACATATAGTATTAACGTAGACGATAGATAATGTATTGAAACATGTTATCCCTTTATTCTATAACATTGGTTACCAAACTATGGAAGCGGGGGGGCTGCTGGGGGCAGCAGCGTGCTGCTGTGCCCCGTTTGTGGACCCACTCCGGTCTCGTTTCGATGATCGGAAGCTTTCATTTTGTAGAGCTCGTCGAGTAGAACAACTATGCAAAAAATCAGCTTAATTGGATATCATGAAGTGCCTAATCGAAACCTTTTTATCTTGAAAAGAATGGATCCGAAATACTGGATCAAATCCATTGTAACCCATGGACCGAGAGTTATATGGGCTCCGATCAGGCACTTAATGATATCCAATTAAGCTGATTTTTGGCAGAGTTGTTCTACTCGACGAGCTCTACAAAGTGAACGTTTTTGATCATCGGAACGAGACTGGGGTGGGCCTACAAACGGGGCACACCAGCCCCCCTGCTTCCCCAAGTATCATACAGAATAACATCAACATAATTCTAAGCGATCAACATTCTGTTATATATATATATATATATATATATATATATATATATATATATATATATACACACACACACACACACATACACACACACTTGAATCAAATAATCTCCAACATATGGAGAGAGAGATTCATAAAGAGTAACATCAATATGTAAGTCTAAAGACTCCAAACAATTCTCTTATCGCCCTCGTTCTTATTGTGTGTGAATTATTCGATCATTTCACTCAGATAATCTCAAACACAATACCAGGTATGGTGCTTTAAGGAAGATAACTAACTCGTAATCTCGGACACAGAGGTGTTATCTTCTTCGATGTAGCAAATAGTGCATCAATTCATTGAACGAAACCATTCATTTTATAGACAATTAAACAATTCATTAAATTCAAAATTAATTGTTCTATATAGATAATCTCAATGTATCATGGGACTTGCCTTGGAATGCATACCGATGATCGAAGCCATTCATTTCATATATAATTAATCCAGTTCATTGAACAGAAAAATTAATTGTTCTTATAGAAATATGATTTTTGAAGGAAAAATTTGTCTATCTATATAAATAGTCATTTAAGGATATATAAACTTTGAGTAACCATACTCCATAATTCATACTATCAATCATGCCGACCAAAAAAACCCATTGATATCAAATGTTTTTAAAGTTTTTTTTTATCAGGGGTAAAGCATAGAATCTGGTTTTCAAAAAAAAAAACATAGAATCAATCCTGAATGTGTGCCATCCATACAATGATCATGCCATAAGAAGACACTCCAAACATGAGAGGATTGGACCATGACTAATTGTCCTGTGCATTTAATGTCCATGGGGAGTCACAAGCCAATTATCCAGCCAAAAAAAGGCCAACAAGGCTCTGTTTTTTTTTTTATCCGAACAAGGCTCTGTTTGTTTACACAATTAGCTTACTCAGCCTCATCCCCTCACCGGTACCCACACCGCAAACAGATTCTACCACACATTTATTACTTTTTGAACTGGGGGTACTTACAATTATTCTAGGACCACAACCACTTTACACACTCATATACACAAGTGTGTGGAGAGTGCAGTATGTGTGGAGCCCACACACTTATGTATATGAGTGTGTATTTGGGTGTGTAAAGTGAGTGTGGTTGTAGAATTGCTCTTATACTTATAAAAAAACACAGCCTTTACAAACACTTCTCTTGCATTTCTCTAACCATGTCTTCTTCACAAGCTTCTGCAAGAGAAAAACAAAAAGGGAAACAAAAGGTCAATGCTCGTCCAAAGACAAATCAAGGGTTTGCATTTGATGATAAACCCTTGTGGAATCATGTAAAAGTTATTAATGTGGCTACGAGTGGAGGGGGAAATAGAATTTGGTCTTGCAATTACTGCAGCAAGGTAGTAACCGGTTCATAAACCAAAGTCAAGGGTCATCTATTGAAGATTCCTAGCTCTCGTGTGGAGGATTGCAAAATTATTTCAGATGCAGTATTTGATGCAATAAAGAGGGAACATGCACAAGCTGAAACTAGAAAGGCCCAACAAGAATTGAATGCAAAAAACAAAGCAGCGTATGTCTCTCTACCCGAGGGATCTGATCTTGCCCATCGAAAGAAACGCAAGGGGATGGCTCCACAAGGTCCTTTAAATGATGCATTTAATGCTACTCAGAGAGATGTTGCTGATAAAGAAGCTGGACGAATGTTTTTTGCCAATGGGTTACCATTTAACTTTGCTAGGTCTCCATACTTCAGGCAATATTCTTTCACTCTTGCAAATAGTAGACTTGCTGGTTATCGTCCCCCTACGTATGATAGGCTTCGAACAACTCTGTTATCACAAGAAAAAGAGCATGTCAACAAACTACTCCAACCATTCAAAGATACATGGAGAAAAAAAGGAGTTTCGGTGTGCTCAGATGGGTGGTCCGATAGACAACGTAAAAAGCTCATTAACATTATGGCAGCATCAATAGGGGGAGCAATGTTTATTAAAGCCATTGATTCGAGCGGAAACACAAAGGATGCAAAGTATGTTGGAAGTTTGTTCATGGAAGCAATCAAACAAATAGGAGAAGAACACGTGGTTCAAATAGTGACTGATAATGCAACAAATTACAAGGCAGCTGGCTTGAGCATTGAAACCAAATTCCCACATATATTCTGGACTCCTTGTGTGGTGCATAGTCTAAATTTGGCCTTGAAGAGCATATGTGATCCAGGAGCAAAATCACCGCACTATGCCCAATGTAAGTGGATCGTAGACTTGATTTCGAAAGTTAATGATATTTGTAACTTTGTTCTTAACCATAGCATGGCAAATTATATTTTTAATCAATACTCAGATTTGAAACTATTGAGTGTGGCTGAAACTAGGTTTGCCTCTAGCATTATAATGGCCAAGAGGATAGTGGCAGTTAGGAGTTCTCTTGAAAAAATGGTTATGGATGTAAATTGGAAAGTATATAGGGTTGGTGGAACACTGTGGCTGAAAATAAAGCTCGAGATGTGAAAAAATACATTGTTGATGAGGATGATGATTTTTGGGATAACTTAGAATATCTTTTGAAATTCACGGAACCGATCATTGATATGTTAAGGAAAGCTGACATGGACACTCTTGTTTTGCATCTAATAAATGACATGTGGGATTCGATGATTGAGAATGTGAAAAATATCATATTTGAACATGAGCACGAAGACATACTTGTTGGCCATCACCCCTTTTTTGATGCAATTCAACAAATTTTGAAGAATAGATGGAACAAGAGTAACACTCCTTTGCATTGTATGGCTCACTCATTAGTCCCAAAATACTATTCTGATACTTGGTTGCAAAGTGGTAAAGGAGTTCCTCGGGTATCACCACATGAGGATCGAGAGGTCTCATTAATGAGAGCTCAATGCTTTAATCGGTTATTTCCTGATACTAACGATTTGTGCCAAGTTTACTTGGAATTTGGAGCCTATTCTAGTGGGTTTGGGTATTTTGAACAAGCTAATGTAATTGATGCAAGAAGATATGAGGAACCCATTTCATGGTGGGCCAATCATGGGGCTTCAACACCACTCCTACAAGCCTTGGCATTTAAGCTACTTTTGCAGCCAGCTTCTTCCTTTTGTTGCGAGAGGAATTGGAGTACGTATTCCTTGACTCAAAACATCAAAAGAAACCGACTACTAATAACCATAGCTGAAGATCTAGTGTTTGTTCATTATAATTTCCGCTTATTGTCAAGGAAAACCAAGGAGAACATGGACGGACCTTCAAAGTTTTGAGACATAAGTAAGTTTATTTGTATTATAACGTATCACAGATTCACAGTAGGAAGTCCAGCAGGATAGTAATGTTTACTGCATTAAGAAATTTATACTTTAACCTTTATGTTTTTCAGGTGGCGACCAATTTGACATTGAAGGAGGTGATGTAACGCAGCATGCGGAGCTTTCTCTTGACGAACCAGTGCTTGAAGGAGTGAGATTTGACGAGGATGATGATGTTGAGGTCCTTGATGGTGGGGGGGAACAAGAACAAAGTGAGTAGAAGAAGGTGTCAACCATGATTTCTTTTTGCAATTAGACTACAAGTCTACTGGATGATAACTTAAAAGCACTAGTCTTTTGACTCTTTTGTTAATAACTTAATATCCAGCTTGGAATGACTTCTTTTGCTAGTAAATTTGTAATATAATTCTCGATCAAATGCTGGATGCAAGGTTGTATCTTGTGTATTTTGGATGGTTTCATAACCAAACTAGTTTATGGCATTATGTATCTAAACTATGTGCCTTTTGCTATGTTATGTTAATGTAAATCTCATTTTGGTATGGACTATGGAGAAATAGAAAGGATATACAGTAGATTCTAAAAACTGCAGGATCATGTATCAACATGCTATCAAATGTAAAGAAAGGTGATGAAGTGTGCCATGGTGTGATCATGTGGACAGGAAACCAGTGAATCAGGTAAATCTATGTCTTCATTACCTAATTGAACTTTGTAAAAAACTCAATATTTCTAAGCAGTAAGGACTTGTCTGTAACAGAACCAATTGGTGGACTCGAAGACTCCTTAGAGCTTGAACGTAGTTACCAATTACAAGGTATGCTGTCTGTCCCAATTTCTTAGTCCATATGCTTAGCAAACTTATGAGTTATGACTGTAACTTTATGTTTTTATTGTTATGAATATGATGACATGATAATTTTAAACTCAAATTTTTTTTGGCGTGTAGAAGTTACGGGTTTCTTTAAGTATAAAAATATAACAAAAATATTTAGGAAATTAGGTGGCGTATCCCCGTATCTGTGTCCAAATTCGGACACGTATCCACAAATCCTCTTTTTTCAGGATTGAGGTACCGGACCCTTAGATGTGCACCCGTATCCAATTCACGTACCCGTGTCCGTGTAACGTCAGTTGCACTTGCACCAGTTTCCGAACAGTCATTTCATTGCCTTTATAAAAAAAATCCTCCACAACACAGAAAATTCACTTGCAATTTTCAGTTCTTCTCTGCATGTGCTCGGCATAGCAATTTTTTGTTCTTTAGAGAGAGAGAGAGCTAGAGAGTTGCAGTATTCTACCTAGTTCATCCAAATTGCAGATTGTAATACTGCTTCTGCAAGGTGGGATGGTAGTGCTGCTTCTGCAAGGTGGTGGGATCGTAGTGCTGCTTCTGCAAGGTGGGATCGTTGCATCATGGGAGTTAGACGTCGCTGAATTTGTACCACTGTAGCGAAGTGAAATTTGTTTTAAGGAGATTGTGTCAATCAGATCATTTACAAATGCACTTTAGTTTCGTTCTTCTGGATTCAAAAACTTTATTAGCGTGGATTCCGCAAGGTGTTTGATTGATTTTTTGTTAATTATGTTTATATTTTAAACTAATAGTGAACCAGAGTTATGCTCGGGAATCGTGACAAAAAAATAAAAATTACACCAATATTTTTCGATTGTATTTCTTTTATTTGGATTTAAGGTGTATAAATTCAGTCATGAACCAATGGTTCAAATCTCAAGGGGTGGACCTATGGTGAAATTTCATAACTCACTCCTCTTTGAGGTTACTCCTACGATTTCGACCCGATAATTACTCGGTACATGTGAGACAGGGGGACTGCATGTACCCGAGGGAATAGTCGAGGCAAAATATTTCGAACACCCTCAATAGGCCAAAAAAAAAAAAAACATGATCAAGCAAGTCAAGTAAAGAGGACAAAGAACAAAAAAGGCAAAACAACAAAATATTACTCTAACAAATAGTTGTGACCTTGTAATGTTACAGAGATGTATTACTTCTCTATTCTTTTTCACCAATAAAAGCAAAATTATAAACGAATTAGCAATCTAAATATAATTCTCATGGAACATATATACCAAAAAAACATTTCAGTTGCAAACATTAGTTCGAGGATCAGAATAAAATCCATGGATTTCGAATAGCATACCTTTGTTGTGGTGATTGTTAATCTTAGAAGCTATTTGATTGGTCAAATAACTCCTACAACATATAGAAAAGGATTACATGCATATTCACTCATTATTAGGCTTACTGATTCTTTTTCCAGTTCAAGAAAGAACAAACTTTGGCCGGGGCTTAAACTTCCAAGCTATAAACACTCGACGCTACTCTCATCTTCCAATAGAAAAGGCAAACACGGAACATCTAAAATTGCAATTTTTAAACCAAAGAATTAACTCAAATTGAAAAATTATTCTACATGTGGTACATACCAAAGTCTTTTTTACTTTCATAAACATAAAATAGAATAAAATACAGGATAAAAGTTCATTGAATATTCAATAGGTATGTTACTCAAACTATTGAAAGGCCCGAGACATTCCATAATGTTAGGATCGACACACATGCATGATTTACGAGTATGAAACAGTAAAAAAATCAACACAAAGATATACGTGGTTCCCCAATACCAGGTACGTCCACGGGAGCTAGAGCAGCTGCTGTTCTTATTATCACAGTACGAAATAGGGTTTACAACATAGAGTATTTATACATACTTTATTCTAACCCTAACCTGGTCTTTGGCCTGTATTCCAAAATACCCTTGTACGATACCGTATCCTATGTCCTCCCACCCCCCTCGCACCCGCCAAATTACAGAACGCCTGGGCCTTCGGCCCAATTTACTTTCACTGGATCATTCCGTATCCTATCTCCTCCCAGCTCCGCTACGCTCTCCTCGTTCCGTTTCACTCCGATATTTGGCATTCTTTCTAGAACTCCTTAGTATCTCTTTATACTTAACATATGAGCCACAGTTCTAACACATAGTATTGTCAACAACCGTCAAGTATTGTATACAAACAAACTCTACCCTTCTAAATATCCTCCAACATACTTATTCACGACACCACCATGAATGTATTGGCATAGTAGTGTACGATTAGAAACCTACGTACAACAAGAAATTCAAGAGCAGGAAAATTTGAATGTGAGAGGGTATTTGATGTAATAAAGAGAGAATGAGAAATTTATTTGTGGAAATGAGAAGAGGGGACAATAAGTGTTTGCTTAGGCAATTATGATGCAAAAACAAATTTGAAATTGAATAACAAAAATGCATGATGCAGCAAGAAACTACTAATTTGAAACCCAATAATGGATTTGATGTCTAAAACTAAATACTACCTTTTTAATAGGAGAAACTAAATGTGAAATTCTGAAGGGTTCTCCAGGTTGAATTTCCTGGGAAATTGAGATAATGAGATTACTTGGTGGAGTGAGAGTAAGGTGGTGTGAGGTCATTTACATATACTGTTAAATCATTCAAAATGTCGGATATGATATGGGGATAACGTAATTTTTTGATATTTAAACTACAAATAACAATGTTTCGGATTCTCTTCCGAGTCTCTTTTTTAAATGTGGTTGTAGCATGTAGGATTAAATAACAATGTTTTGTATTCTTTCTTTTTTACTTTTTATTTTTACCTACCATTCGAATTGTTTTGCAAAAATGTGCTAAGATATTATACCACTAGCGCATGCCCGTGTTTGAAGGCACGACTCGAAAAATGTGGCATTATAACTAGCTTTTAGCATCTTTACTCTTTAGCAAGGCGTGGGCAACTGCCTATGCCTAAGGACGCACACCCACATAACTTGATTCCAACACAAACCGATTTCTAATTAGTGAGGTCCACATCGACTAATCTTGTAACGCCCCGATTCTCGGACACGTTAATTAAATCATTTTCAATTGATATAATAATTCATAAAACTAATATATAAGAAATGAAATTTTATTAAACAGAGTTTAGCAGCGGAAACCTCAAATACCAAATTCAAACCTACTTAATTATCTTACAAACCAACAAAATGAAATAGAGTTTAACAAATGTGATAACACTTATGAAAATCTAAATAAAAGTACGTCAATTTAACAGAGCTTCTAAGGGTATGGCCTCCAAGGCTCAACAAATTCGCCTTCCTCAGTTGAGAGGTCTTCACCATGGTACTGTTCATCTTGCTGCAGATTCTGTTCCTCGGTCTCCGTATAACCTGGCATGAAACGCCAGTCCAACGGCACTATAATGAGTTTTGAAACTCAGTAGATAATCTCAACCCTACTAACCCCTTACCTTACAATTAGCAAATCAACAATATAATAATTCACAAGAGGTACAGAATGATAACACATTGTCATTTCCTTCACTATCCATTATCTTACATGAAATCTAAGTATTCTCTCCACGAGATCCTTTCCTCACACATCTATCAACATTGACCTTCCTATGGAATAATTCTCCATGACAATTTAGCATTAGGGGTCGCACTATCTTATTGTCATGATCCTTTACCGTCTCCCAACTCTACACACTGGGTACTATACCATATTCAGGGATCCTTTACCATTTCCTAAAATACTGTCCTTTACCGTCCTTCACACACACACTGGGCACTATACCGCATTTAGGATCCTTTACCGTATCCCAAATTCTGTACCCGGAGTCCTTTACCATCCTCCACACACACACTGGGCACTATACAGCATTTAGGATCCTTTACCGTATCCCAAATCCTGTACCCGGAGTCATTTACCGTCCTCCACACACACACTCACTAAGTACTTTACCGTACTCGGGGTCCTTTACCGGCACCCAACAGCCTTGATCAACTTTACCATTTTATCAATTACTTAACCACGTCTATGTGTTCACTACTCGAACCACCCCAGCGAACCTAAGTCCATTCTAGCACGTACAACATGATACAATCAACAACAGCTCAAACACGATACATTTCAATGAGACAACAATATAGCATTTAATAAGGTGTAAGAAAGTAAGGCGTGTAGTGTTTTATGAGCGGACCGATGCCCTTAAATTGTTATGTTTATAATAGGGAAATTTTAGCAAATAAGTAATTTAATAATTTTTCAAACTTATACATCATGTTATTATTTCTCTGATTGTCCAACATTTACTTTCCAGTAAATTAAACATGTTCTACATCCACAATGTATTTACTGAAGTTATGAACTACACAAAAATTTTGTTAAAATATTTGGGCCTTTGTTAACAATTAATAAAATAACACTACAAAATAAATAAAATAAATAAATAAATAAATTTTATTCTTTTCTAAACTTAATACTTTTAGTTACTAAATCCTTTAGAAGTTAACATAAATCACAGATCCCTAAGAAATAGACATAGATGTATCCTAAAAGTTTAAAATTTTAGCACAGGAGGTAAAACAATTAAATCCACATAGTTTAGGATCAAATTTTAGCACAACCAAAACACAGGGGGATAAACTGTAATTCTGAGAGATGGGGTTCATGATGACGTCAGTCATCTTCAACGGGTACTGTATGCAGGTGTGTGTGTGTGTGTGTGTGTGTGTATATATATATATATATGGTTTAATCCGAAACTTTGACCGGGTCGTGTGGTCAATCCCAAGATCGAAAAGGGGCTTATTATACCTTTCCGAAATCATCTCGACAAGACGAACAAGATGAACGGATCAGATTTTTCATACGAACAGTTTCACAAAAAAAACAGATCTAAATTGAAAACGAATTTTTTTTTTGATTTCTTCAACGCACAATGCACGGGTTTATTTCTTTTTGTTAGGATCGACACACACACTCACACGATTTACGAGTATAAATAATAAAGAATCAACACAGAGATATACGTGGTTCCCCAAAATCGAGTACGTCCACGGGAGCGAGAGCGACTGTTATTCTTTATTATCACAGTATGAATTAGGGCTTACAACATAGAGTATTTATATTGACTCTATTCTAATCCTAATCTGGTATTTGGTCTGTATCCCAAAAATATCCCTGTACGAATCCTACCGTACAACGCCCCCCGCACCTCCCAATAACATATGAGCCATAGTTCTAACAATCTCCACCTTGGTGAATTCACTCTCGCCCCTTCAGAAGATGACCATCACTATCCAATAAGTTGGGAGGATGCCTCCATTTTCCTAACACCGGGAGACATTAACCAAGTCCAAGCAATGCTTGAACTTGTCTGCAGTAATCATCTTTGTCAACATATCAGCTACATTCTCAGAAGTGTGCACCTTTTCCAGTATCAAATCTCCTGCATCAATCAACTCTTTCACCTTGTGAAACCTCACGTCGATATGCTTGGTTCGAGCATGATACACCTGATGCTTTGCCAAATAAATGGCACTCTGACTGTCACAATGCAACTGAACTCCATCTTGATCTATGCCAAGCTCCTTAACAAATCCTTTCAACCACAATGTTTCCTTAGCTGCCTCAGTCACCGCCATATACTCAGACTCAGTAGTGGATAAAGCCACCAGAGGTTGTACCATGGATCTCCAACAAATAGGCCCACCCACAAGTGTAAACACATAACCAGTTGTAGACCTTTTGTCATTCAAACCCCCAGCATAATCCGCATCCACATACCCAACAACTGAAATCTGACCCCGTTGCCTACCAAACATAATCCCGCGATCTGAAGTACCTTTCAAGTATCTGAACATCCACTTGACTGCCTTCCAATGCTCTCTGCTTGGTTTCGCCATGTACTTACTGACTCTGCTAACTGCATGTACCAAATCAGGCCTCGTACAAACCATTGCATACATTAAGCAACCCACTGCACTTGCATAAGGCACCCTTGACATATCCTCAATTTCTTCATCTGACACCGGACACTGAGCTGAAGATAATCTAAAATGACTTGCCAATGGAGTGCTAACCGGTTTGGCATTATTCATACTAAACCTCTCCAACACTTTCACCACATAATTCTTTTGAGATAACCACAACTTACCAGCTGACCTATCTCTGCGAATCTCCATCCCAAGTATCTTCCTAGCCGCTCCTAAATCCTTCATGTCAAACTCTTTACCCAATAAAGACTTCAATCTGTTTACCTCAACCATACTCTTTGCAGCAATCAGCATATCATCCACATAAAGAAGCAAGAAAATATAGGAACCATCATCAAGACTCTTAATATAAACGCAACAATCATACTCACAGCGTGTGTACCCAATCCATATCATGAAAGAGTCAAACCTCTTGTACCATTGTCTTGGAGACTGTTTCAGTCCATAAAGGGACTTCTTCAACTTACAAACAAGATGCTCAGTCTCTGGCTGCTTGAACCCCTCAGGCTGTTCCATGTATATGACTTCCTCTAAATCACCATGGAGGAATGCCGTTTTCACATCCATCTGCTCTAACTCCAGATCATAGCTAGCTACCAATGCCAAGATAATCCTGATTGACGTATGCCTCACCACTGGAGAAAAGACCTCATCAAAATCAATCCCCTTCCTCTGTGAATACCCATTTGCCACTAACTGAGCCTTGAACTTTTCCCTCTCCTTTTCTGTTGCTGCTTCTTTCCGCTTGTATACCCACTTACAACCCACTGGCTTCTTTTCCTTAGGCAGTTCTTTCAACTCCCAAGTTTTATTTTTATGTAAAGACTCCATTTCCTCTACCATGGCTTCCATCCATTGGTCCCTTTCAAAACTCGTAATAGCATCCTGAAAAGTAGATGGATCCCCACTAGTAGTAGTCAATGCATAAGAAACTAAGTCATTAAACCCATACCTCACTGGTGGCTTGATAGTGCGCTTGGTTCTCCCAGCGGCCAAGCTTTGCTGCTGCTCCTGCTGTTGCTGTTGATCAAGCTGTTCATCTGGCTGAGTATCACCGATATCAAAACTCTCCAGCTCAATCTGTACGCCCTGTTGTTTGCTGTTCACTTCCTCTGACTCAGAATTTTGAACCCTCTGATGTGCCTTGATCATAGAGTCCTCATCAAATACCACATCCCTACTGATCACCACCTTCTTTGTCTCTGAATCCCAAAACTTATACCCTTTGACCCCTTTCTCATAACCAAGAAAGATACACTGTCTAGACTTCGCATCAAGCTTTGACCTCTCATCACTGGGAACATGAACATAGGCCGGACACCCAAAAAATTCTCAGCCCTGAGTAGTCAACCTCTTTCTCTGTCCACATCTCCTCAGCTACCTTCCCATCCAAAGCAGCACTCGGTGACCTATTTATAACAAAGCATGCCATACTCACTGCTTCTGCCTAAAAAACCTTCGGAAGTCCCGCATTCAATCTCAAAAACCGTGCCCTTTCTGCAATGGTTCTGTTCATTCTCTCTGCCACCCCATTTTGTTGCGGTGTCTTTCGAACTGTAAAGTGTCGCTGAATCCCATGTTCCTCACAAAACTTCAGAAAAGGCCCATTCTTGAATTCTTTCCCATTATCTGTCATGAGGCACTTAATCTTTTTCCCTATTTGGTTTTCCACTTCAGCTTTCCACACTCTGAACTTAGCAAAGACTTCAGACTTGTGCTTCATGAAGTACACCCAAACTTTCCTTGAAAAATCATCAATAAAGGTCAAGAAATACAGAGATCCTCCTTTCGAAGCTACCCTCAATGGCCCCCAAACATCTGAATGAACGTAGTCAAGAATTCCCTTCGTTCTGTGAGTTGCATTCCTAAACTGCACCTTACACTGTTTCCCCAGAACACAAAACTTGCAGAAATTCAATTTACATGATTTAACCCCTTTCAGCAGATTCCTCTTATGTAGCTCTAACATCCCACGCTCTCCCATATGTCCCAACCGCATATGCCAAAGCATAGTATCATCAGTATCATCTGTTGTAGTGGCAGCAGCTCCACCTACAACTGTACTCCCTACCAACTTGTAAATATTACCAGGAACTTTACAAGCCTTCATCATCACCATAGCACCCTTCGTTACCTTCATGACTCCACTCTCTGTTTTATACCCACAGCCATTGGAGTCTAAGGTTTCCAACAAAATTAAATTCTTTCTCAATTCTGGAACATGTCTAACATCCCCTAAAGTCCTCACAACACCATCATACATTCTGATTTTAATTGTGCCTATTCCTATGACTTTACATGATGCATCGTTACCCATAAGAACATTACCACAATCCACTGACCTGTATGTGTTGAATCATTCCTTGATAGGAGATATGTGAAAAGAACATGGTGAATCCATAATCCACGAATCTGCCATGTGATCTGAACTTGCTGAGACCGAAAGCATATCACCATCATCTGATTCCTGCTCCACAACGTTTGCAGAAGTTGATCCATCTTTCCTCTCCCTTGCCTTTCCCTTCTTCTTCCAGTCAGTTCCCTTACTCTTCTGTGGACAGTCTTTCTTCATGTGCCCCGATTCATGACACCTGTAACACTTGAACTCAAACGTGCCCTTGGATCTGTTCTTTGACTGAGACCTCCCACGCCCCGAAACTGATTTACCCCTCTCATTCTTCCTGCCACGATCCCCGTACCCCTTAACCACCAAACATTCACCCTGCAGCGATTCTGTTTGTTGCTTGCGTTGATTATACGCCAGAAGGGCTGCAGTGACTTCCTCCAGTTCTAGGGTTTCTTTTCCCCAAAGTAAGGTTGTAACTAGGGTTTCGAGAGAAATCGGTAGTGAACACAGTAACATCAGCGCTTGGTCTTCCTCCTCAAACTTTACGTCAATCCGTTGCAGGTCACTCACAACCTGATTGAACGTGTTGATATGCTGAATCAAATCAGCACCCTCGGCCATCTTAAACCCAAACAGTTTCTGCTTTAGAAACAATTTGTTTGTCAACGATTTTGACATATACCTGCTCTCCAGTTTAGTCCAGACCCCAGCCGGCGATTCATCACCCAACACGTGATACATAACTTCGTCTGCAAGACACAGACAAATCGTACTCACCGCCTTCATCTGGAGTTCTTCCCAATCGTCGTTAGACATGGCTTCTGGCTTCGCCTTCAATCCTTTGTACAAGCCCTGCTGCACCAACAGATCCTTTACCCTCTGTTGCCAGAATCCGAAATTCGAAGTTCCATCAAACTTCATCACATCGAACTTCGAAATAGACGAACTCGATGACATCGTTCTTCTGTGTGATCTAAAACAGCCTCTGGCTCTGATATCACTTGTTAGGATCGACACACACACTCACACGATTTACGAGTATAAACAATAAAGAATCAACACAGAGATATACGTAGTTTCCCAAAATCTGGTACGTCCACGGGAGCGAAAGCGGCTGCTGTTCTTTATTATCACAGTATGAATTAGGGTTTACAACATAGAGTATTTATATTGACTCTATTCTAACCCTAATCTGGTATTTGGTCTATATCCCAAAAATGCCCCTGTACGAACCCTACCGTACAATGCCCCCCGCACCCCCCAATAACATATGAGCCATAGTTCTAACACTTTTCAATTCCTATCATTACAACTAATATAATAGCACATTGATATACTTAGGAGAAAGTAGAGAAGAGATTAATCTACCTTAAATCCAGCCGAAAAAGCAAGTAAAATGGAACTGACGAAAGCAGGAAAAAGGCAAACAGAAATTTAGAGAAGAAAAAGAAGAACAGCTTGGGAACCGGACTATTTTGTTTTTTTTTTTGGGTCTTTATGAGGAAGTGAGAGAGAGTGCAAGTTTAGAGATAGTAGGAGTGTGGGGGATAAGTATAGGAGTGATGGAATGAAAAAGGGAAGTAAGGTACGGAAGAGATAAGAGCAGAAGCCATAATTTGTGGGTTACTGATGGCTTTAAAAAAAATCCCTGTGTACATGGACGGGTATGTATAGTAAAGGGGAAAAAGTAAAGATATCTTCTTTACCTATTTATATATATCTAAGATATGCGTAATGTATATGCACGATTAATTAAGCACTGTTTTCCTTCTTTTTTTTTTACTACTATTATAATAAACCTAATCATACATTTAGATTGATTAACTTAGTTAATTAATTATCGGATTAAAAATTAGCATTTCCAATTTTTTATTTATTTAAAAATTTTTAGGAGTGTTACAAATCTAGAATTCAATAAATCCATCGAGAGTCAGTCGCGCTTAAATCAAAATAAACTACAAACAATGTCATCTTGGTCCAAACATAATGTGATGACATGTCCAACAAATCATATCAATAAGTCGCAATTACAAAACTAGACTCAGTACCAACGAGCAACCCATCTTCGTCCTCTAACCTATAAAAACACAATCAATCGTAATAAATTTCCAATTTATCATGACTTACAGCCGAATCCTCCTTTAGATTCTCACCCGTTCTAACCCACTTCAACCCATTCGCATCCCTATCCACTTCTTACCATAATCAAATCCTCTATTCTCATCTCACTCTAGCAATAGTAGGAGAACCTCATGTCTCGCAATATTTCTGCACGGAAACTGGAACCCATTGCATGTGATCCTTGTGCATCAGCCCACCTCAATCGACATATTTTCCCATAACTCTCCCATGCAATTTCTATCAACTGCGTGTGATCCTTGTGCAATGAATTAGTTATGTGAACTTTGTAATCCTACAAACTTACATAATGAAAAGAAGAAAAACAACTTTACATATAGAGTTTCTAAAAATAAGTTGAAATAGAAACATTATGATTCAACACATCCTCAAATTTTCATTGTTATTTATGATAGTACTTCAACCTTCTTAGCAGTGCGAAAAATTCAGAAGTCACACAAAGAAATGAGTTTCCCTTTAACAAAGAACTCTTGGTACGAAATGGAGCAATTTATTGTTGAGTCCATCCTTTTAATGGATGAAAAGAGATGTAAGTAGCTTTATATAGCAGATTTCAGATATTTTTTTATATATGCAAAAAGAATGACAGTAGGAGAAAATTAATCACAAATTAATTGAAATGACTAACTGCAAAGACTTTCTTAGTTGTCATTGGCATCATGTCTGCATCAATAAGAAAATTGGGCATGTCAAAGTAAATGAAGCATGTCAACTTAGAAGTATAAATTGAGATTGGAAGAGATTCTACCTACATTCTCAGAAAAAAGAGACCATATACCTAATTTTTCTCCACTTTGAGAGTCAAGATTGATACCCACGACTTGCACAATTAGCCCTTCTTGATCCACATAAAAACTTGTAAAAGAAAAAAAATTGTAAGACATAAAAACGCAATCTCAAGAGAAGAGATCTTACAGCTAATCCGTCAAAAGATACTAGAGACAATATTCTTGAATTATATTACTCTCATTGGACTCATAGTTCTTTGTTTGTCATCGTTAAACTCTTATTAAGTTCGGCAACCAAACATGGTCTTATATTGTCGAAACCCGTTGAACTCTTGTCCAACCTATTCTGAAATGATTTCGTACTATGTATCAAATGATTTCGCACCGTGTATCAAAATTTGTTATAAAATTTTTGCCTTTTGTATCAAAAGACCATCCATTGAGGGCATGCCAAGAAAAAGGAAGCATGATCCCGTCCCTTTCTTAGAGCTTCAGGCCTCGTGTACCAAATTTTGGCCTTTTGCTTGATTGATTGAAATCATTTTGCCAACATCTTGATTTTGGGTTGCAAATTTGCTGAGGAGAAAAAACAAAAAACAAAAAGATGAGTAAAGAAAAGAAAGTAGGAACGAATGTACTCACTAAGACATAATTTATGTAGCATTATTTAAAAAATCCTAGGGTCTAGGTCACAGACCCATGTTTCTCTTTTGGCTGCTACGTTGTCCTCTTGTTGAGAGAATAGAGGAAAAATAGACATAGACCAATGGTCACAAAAATATTAGTGGGCAGAGAAGTTTCATGATCAAAGAGGACAGAAAATTATGCTTGCTGTTAGAGTGTAAGGATATTTAAATTGTGAATGTTTTAAGGTTTTCCTTTTTTCATTTCTATTTTGGCATTGTGAGAATGAGAATTTCCTTTTCAAAAACCTAAAACATTGATAAATCTTGACCATTTTGAATTTGAAAATCAATTAGCCATAACTCTATAGATGGGGCTGATTTTGTAGAACTTTAGTGCATTTTCTAGGTAACAGGAAAATTATTTTTTTTTTTTTTGGAAAGGCTAACTACATGCATTTCTAACTATAGTAATAGGTCCTAACCAATCTAGACCATCCATTCATATATTTTAATGTCAGTAACATAGTTAAAAATTATGAAAGTCTATAATAAATACATCAATTGCGTTAGGAATGTCTGTAAATGTACCAACAGAAATGATACGCCCACCGCACACCTATTGGGGCTCATTCCAGGCCCCACAAAATACAGAAAATACCTATAAATTTTAAAATAATTATTTTATGGTGGGCTGTAAAAAATCAGCTCTAACGAAAATCGGTAGGTATGTTTTCTGATTTCATAGAGGCAAAAGTGTATTTATGAGTATTTTTTGTATTTTTGTGAGGCCCGAGTGGACTCGACATGACGTGCGGTGGGCGTATCATTTCTAATATATCAATTACGTTCTATAATAAATTAGGAAAGTCTCTAAGAGCATCAGCAGTGGAATAAGCAATTGTAAATAATCAAAACATGTCACATCAGATTTTGATTATCCATTTAGAGGTTGCTAAAGTTAACAACGTCAAATCTCACATTGGTTATTTTTTGCCCATAATCAAAACCAATGGGCCCTCCAAACTTTTTCCCTTCATTTCACACATATTTTTTGAAAAAACGATTTTTGAAGGGAAAAAATAGTTTATGTTAGAAACAATTCAAAAAAATAAATAGTTTTTTTGAAACAAAAAACAGTTTTTCAAAAAACATACACTTTGTTCACTTAAAAACTATAAATACAATTTTGGAAAATTTGAAAGAATTGTATTTACACAAATAATTTTGAAATTTTAAAAACTATAAATACAGTTTTTTAAAAACAGTTTTCTATAAAAGAGTTTTGAAATTTCAAAAACAGTTTTTTGAAAAACACACTTTATTTGCTTAAAGTTTTTAAAATTTTGGAAAAAATTATTTTTTGTAAAAAAAAAAAGTTTCTGAAAAAAAAAGACGGAAAAAAAAATCTGAAAGTTACAGTTTTTTAAAATTATTTTTTGAAAACATTGTTGAGAGAGAGAGAGAGAGAGAGAGAGAGAATGTTTTTGTGTAATGTTGGTGTACTTAATTGAGAGATAAAATTTGGTTATTGACAAAATATTGCTAGTTTTGATTATTGAAGAGCCAAAATTTGATGAGTTGTTAAGAGGTTGCTAGGTTTGGTTATTCCAATGTGAGCACTTTTTTGATCCAACATTGCTAACTTTAACAATTTTTTGTTTTGCTTATTCCACTGTGGATGCTCTAATATACTAAATGAGGTGGTAGTAATTGATTTCATCTTGATAACTGTGAGAGTTATTCATTTGTAATCCGTGGTGTTATTTATGGAACTTTTCGTTCTATTCGTTCGTGGAGTATTCATCCATGAGTTTATTCGTGGAGTTTATCCGTATCATCTGTTGAGTATTCGCTAAGAGGTGGGTACTCGTTGAATCAAACAAAGTCTGTAATCAAGTGGAGATCTAGAGGTTTTTTCTTTCCATAAAGATAAATACCTCTAGATCTCCACTTGATTACAAACTCTGTTTGATTCAATGAATACTCACCTGTTAGCGAATACTCCACAGATGAAATGGATAAACTCTATGGATGAACCCAACGATGAATACTCCACGAATGACTTCATGGATAGAACAAAAAGTTCCGTGAATAACACCACGGATTACAAACAAATAACTCTTACTTAGCAATCCACTAAAGCATATTGCCTCCTTGGGTATTTCACCTTGCTCTATCCATTATAACTGTCTCTTAAATATTCAAATAGTTCTGATGGCCAACTATGAATATCATAGCCACATATTTATAGGTAACGTCAGTTTTGGAGAGAACAGTGGTGAGAACCCTTAGGGTTCTCATTCAGTTAGTTGTGGGAAAAGCTCATGACTTATTATAAACCACTTTCTCAGGGAACCACTTTCCCCTCTTCCTGATCAATTCGTTATACAGATATTTATCAAATTCACATATTACAATCATGTCCATCAACATATTGTAATTACATTGTAACTAAAGAGAATTATCAGTGAGGCCATTTCCTACGAATTTATTTATATCCTTCCATCATACTATACTCCACATGAATCACAACCTTAGAATAATTTCATTCATGTATTTGAAAATCTTAATTTTCACTTTCTAATTGGACCCCAAAAGTTTTAGAAAAACTTTTAGTATATTATACTTCTATAATAATAAATAATCATTTTTAAAAAAAATGTCACCGACTGATTTTATTTTGGTCCAATGTTATTGTGAAAATTGCTCGAATATACTTTCTCTTAAATAGAGAATGACGGATTCCATGTTGAGCACTAATATAATATAACTGCTACCATATAACCCAACATGTCCGTATATAGCCTTTTACATCAGCATCACCGATTGACAATATCAAAGTTACACGAATAAGCAATTAATATTGTACAAGCCTCTCTCGTCTAAGGACAACAAATAAACTATAGTAGAACTACCCTTCTAAATTTACGGTTATCATATACATATATAGGGTGTTCATTATCTAGATCATGTTCAATACATATGACAATCACATTATATCCACTTATTTGCTTAAGGTCACTACCTCAATGACGGAGTTAAACATTCTATCATATCGAAGCATAATAAGCGTAGGCCTTCGTAGTATGATGCCTAATCACACTCCTGGCCTAGAACTATTTTGGGGTTTACAAGGTATCGAAAAATCATAACTCCCTGCTATTGATTCATTAATAATAACATGATTTTTCTATAATGTTGCCCGTTGGACTTTATGTTCACATCTCATGTAGCAACGAATAATAAAAGTTGTTTCCCAATAAACACATATCTATGAATGAAAATAAAAGTGCTAAACAATTAACTTAACCAAAAGAGAAACAAGTTCAACAATAGATTTTCAGAAATGATATTGGTACCGACCTCCCGGTACCGAAATCGTACCGCCGGCCGCCGGTGGGCCGTCTCCGGCCACCGGACGGCCGATCCGAGCCGTCCAAAAATTTTAAAAAAAAAAAACGAGGGGGCCTACGCGGGAATCAACGGCATCCGAGGTGTGTAAGGTGCTTGATCCGAGCACCCTTTTTTCGTGTATATATGTATATTCGCGGGAATATACATATATACACGAAAAAAGGGTGCTCGGATCAAGCACCTTACACACCTCGGATGCCGTTGATTCCCGCGTAGGCCCCCTCGTTTTTTTTTTTTAAAATTTTTGGACGGCTCGGATCGACCGTCCGGTGGCCGGAGACGGCCCACCGGCGGCCGGCGGTACGATTTCGGTACCGGGGAGGTCGGTACATGTAGCACTACTCATAGATTTTTAGGGCATTAAAATTAACATTCTCCCACTTGTACTTAAAACCAATCACATATGTACTTCATGCGCATTGACTCAAGATGCTTCTCAATCACCCTCTGAGGTAAAGCTTTTGTCAAAGGATCTGCAACATTTTCCGCTGAAGCAATCTTTGTTATTGCCACATCGCCTCGATTAATGATGTCACTTATCGAGTGAAATTTACGCTCAATGTGCTTTGTCTTTTGATGAGCCCTGGGCTCTATAGCATGTGCAATTGCACTAGTGTTGTCACAAAAAAAATGTTATAGGAGATTCAATTGTAGGAACAACACCCAGTTCTTGAATGAATTTTCAAATCTAAACAGCTTCACTTACAGCGACATACGCTGTTTCAGTAGTCGAGTCTGCGGTGGCATCTTGCTTGTAACTTCTCCAACTTACAACTCCCTTTCCAAGAGTGAACACAAAACCAGAGGTTGATTTTCTATCATCTCTATCAGATTGAAAATCTGAATCTGTATAACCTTCAACAACCAATGTGTCACTACCAGACACTAAATAATAGTGTTTTGTCCTTTTCAAATATTTGAAGATGTGTTTCACTACTGTCCAGTGGTTCGAACCTAGATTGGATTGGTATCTACTCACAACGCTCACAGCATGATTGATATCTGGCCTAGTACATAGCATTGCATACATGAGACTTCCCACAGCCGAAGCATAAGGGCAATTTCTCATTCTCTCTCTCTCTCCTTGTGTCTTTGGAGCCATACTTTTAGGGTGGTGGATTCCATCCCGAAAAGGTACAAAACCATTCTTAGAATCTTGCATGCTAAATCTAGCCAAAATTTTCTCAATATAATTTATTTGCGAAAGACCTATTAATCTTTTCTTTCGGTCTCGAATCAATTTGATCCCTAGTATATAATTGGCTTCACCAAGGTCTTTCATTTCAAAGTGATTAGACAACCATACTTTAACTGATGTCATTGCTCCCACATCATTTCCAATGAGTAGTATGTTGTCAACATAAAGAACCAAGAATAAAATGGCACTCCCACTAACCTTCTTGTAATCACAAGGCTCATCCATGTTTTGTGTTTTGTGAGAAATCAAATGATTTGATTGACTCGTCAAAACAAATATTCCAGCTTCGAGATGCTTGTTTGAGACCATAGATTGGCCTCATTAATTTGCACACTTGTTATTCTTGACCATAGGATGTAAAACCTTCAAGCTGATCCATATAAATTTCTTCTTGAATGTAACCATTCAAGAAAGCGGTTTTGATATCCATTTGTCATATCTCATAATCATAGTGTGCAGCAATAGACAAAAGAATTCTAATGGATTTTATCATTGCTACTAGTGAAAAAGTTTCCTCGTAATCAATACCAACCTTTTGATTATACCCTTTTGCAACTAACCTTGTTTTATAGGTCTCTACCTTACTGGTAGCCCCTAATTTTCTTTCGTAAACCCATTTACAACCTATGGGTTTGAAACCCTCGGGTTTATCCACTAAGGTCTAAACCTCATTAGAATACATTGAGTCCATTTCTTACTCAATGGCCTTTTGCCAATGCCTAACATCTGTATTATTAATAGCCTCTAAGTAAGAGATACGATCATTATTAGACAACTCTGACTCCATATGATAAATCTCATTTAACCATGTTAACTTAACAGGTGCTCTAATGACCCTTTTACTTCGCCGAGGCTCTTGTATCGTAATATGTTCAGTGGGCCTTTCCACTTGTTCTTCATTGTTTGTGCTTGCACTTCCTAAGAACAATTCTTGATCTATTTTCATTCAAAATAAAATCCTCTTCAAGGAAAGTAGCATTTCTGCTTACAAAAACTTTTTGTTCCTTGGGATTATAAAAATAGTTACCAAACGACGTCTTGGGGTATCCAAGAAAAATGCATCAGTTCTTGATTCCAATTTGTCAACATTTTGCTTCAGACTACGCTTTAGTGGATTGCTAAGTGAGAGTTATTCATTTGTAATCCGTGGTGTTATTCACAGAATTTTTCGTTCTATCCATGAAGTCGTTCGCGGAGTATTCATCAATGGGTTTATTCGCGGAGTTTATCCGTTTCATCTGTGGAGTATTCGCTAAGAGATGGGTATTCGTTGAATCAACCAAAGTCTGTAATCAAGTGGAGATCTAGAGGTATTTATCTTCTTCTTTTTTCCATAAAGTTTCTAACCAAAAATGTCGTTAGCTTTACTACCCGTAGATCTTAGCCATGAAAAAAATATGTATTGATCTTAGGGTCCAAAATATACGAATTTAAAAACAACTCTCCCATATTATATAGAAGATATAGATGGATATAGATATATACATGAGGAGATGGCTTTCAAACTGCAATTCTACCCCACGTTTCAGTTAGTTGTTTGTTAAATAGGTCTCGTTGGCTTTGTAATCCCATTACCTTTTTCAAAGTGGTTAGAACCTATTTTTGGTCTTGTAAACCTTAAATCATGGGATAATTCCATTTTCTTACCCTCTACGAAATACTTGAGATCATCTTGATCTAGTATGATCTCTTTACAGATTATAGAATTATAATTTGGATGAGGCACTCCATTTGTCCTTAAATAAATTTTCAAAGCACAAATTTAAACCTTTAAAAAGATGCATTTTTTCTAAAAACTAAAAAGAATTAAATTTTTTTCACAAATCAGTAGATATCAATAAGTTCTGTTAGGTGGTGAATTTTTTTTGAATTTTTTAACAAAAAATGCTTCTTTTTAAAGCTTTAAATTTGAGCATCGAACATTTATTTAGGGACAAAGAGGGTAATAAATGACCATAAGTAAAATTGCTACTTTCCATTATCTATTCAAAGTTGCTTATGGTATTTAATTCATAGATAGGTTTGGATTTTATTTTTATTGAAAAACTATTAGTTGTATAACTTTGAAATAACCTTCAAATACTGTCCGGGCACGGTCGACGACACCTGCCATGTCATTCGTGACTGTCCCAAAGCCCAATCTATATGGGCTTCCCTCCTCCCTAACCTTTTAATTCCCAATTTTTTGGTTCCAACTTTGTTTGGTTGAGCTTTTAGAGAGTTATTTTTGAGAGTTAAAGTGGTAATGAGTGGAGAGAGATAGAAAGAAAGATTTATTGAAAACTGTGCCGAGAGTTGAAAGTTACTCTCAAAAATGCAACCAAACACAACTGAATCCTTCCTGGCTCAAGTCAAAATGTGGCTCTTATTTTCTACACTCTTCTGGTGTGCCTTGGTCCATCATTTTCCCTTTAGGTTGTTGGTGTATCTGGATCAATCGGAACAGACTTCACTTCGGTTCGAACTCTTCTATTAGTCCTCTCGATTCTAGATTTTTCACCCACCTGGATGTTTTGGTTCGGGAAACTGAATGGTACTTCACAGTATTCAACACCTTGCCGGTCAAGACCTCCTCGGAAATCTTGGTACGTTGGAAGCCCCCCATTCGGGCTCAGTAAAAATCAACACCGACGGAGCTCTCGATTGTCATGGTAAAGCAGCCACTGGTGGTGGCATTATTAGAGACGAAAAGGGTAATTTGTTGGTGGGTTTTCAAATCCAAATAGGCTCTTGTTCAGTTCTTGCAGCAGAACTTTGGGCTCTCTACAATGGGCTATCTTTAGCTTTACATCACAATTGGAACCGAGTCGAAGTTTATGTGGATGCAACTCAAATTCCAAAAATACTCGATAAGATTTTAGATTTTCACTCTGTGTAATTTAATCCGAGTACCTTTTGGAGAAGTTCACATATGTGAAGATTAGCCACATCTATCAAGAGAAAAACACAAATGTGCGGATATTCTTACCAAAGAAACTCTCATCCATGCTTTAGAATTTACTTTTTTTTATGTTGCACTGCCTATGGTATTATTCCAATTGCAAGAAGACAATGTACGAATTAAATACCCCAGACTTATCTTTTCTGTTTAATCTTATTTCACGCTTTCACTACCAAAAAGAAGAAGAAATGACCTTCAAATAGCCGAATTAAAATATTTGATCTTCTAGGTGTGCCGACTCCGAGCAAGTTTATCAGCTACTTCAAAGTAGCTTTATAGTTATTTTGGCTTACAAAAAAGGGGAAAATACCTCTTAAGCAGAGAAGGAAAACAAAGAGGTATTTTGCCTTCATCTACAGTTGTATTGACAACTGTTTATAAGTAATTCATTTTTTTATTTGTTTTCTCTCCCTCTCTCACTCTCTCTCTTTATTAATATTATTTTAATAAAAAAATAGATAAAATAAATTGTATTAGTGTAGCGTTAAAAAAATATGTGTAGATAAAATAAAAAACATACGCTGTTTAAAAATTTTTTTTAGCAAACGACCGGTAAACTTATTCTAATGCTACAAAATGAAAGTTGAAACCCAGGTGGTAAATTTAACGGATTCTGGATTATACTCCTACTTTTATATCCAAATGGGCCCCACAAATCTCTACTTTTGAGATTTCCCATCTTTTAAGATAAAATAATGAATTAATTAGCCCATCAATTGAGATTTGGCCACCGTGTCCCTATGACATGACTTTCCCCTTCCTTCGTCTTGTTCAGAAATTGCTTTGACTTTTTTTTTATCATTCTCTGGGTTTGCTTTCGTATTTCACAATTGGGTTGGAAAGCAGTGTTTCACCAACTGGGTCGGCTTTGGAATTCTGTAATTTTCAGGAAAGGGATTGATTTTGGCGTCTAGATCTGCGAAATCGGAGCATTTGCAACTGGGTTTTGGTTTTGGAGGGATAGTTTCGTGCAAGTTCTGAGTTTGTGTTGTTGCAGAGAGAGAGAGAGAGAGAAGATATGATGAAGAGGGGGAAAGATGATGAGAAGACTATGGAACCGATGTTCCCTAGGCTTCATGTCAACGATAAAGATAAAGGAGGACCAAGAGGGCCCCCAAGGAACAAGATGGCCCTTTATGAACAGTTCAGTATTCCATCCCAGAGGTCCATAAGCAAGGTTAGTTGGAATTTACATAGGTGTGCTGTTCTAAATTCACCAATTTGTTTTTGTGAATGAGGGAGGTAAGGTAATGATCTTAGAAATTGAATTGGTTCTCCACGCGTGTCCTCTCTGATGCCTTTCTACTTTGATTTGCATAGATGGTTTCATGGCACAACGTTCTTTGAGTTCTTCGAATTTTTAGGTCTAAGGTAGCACTATCTTATTTTTAGTGTTTAAATTTGTTAATTTGTGCATATATTGTCGAAGGTTGGGTCCGTCTCCAGTCCTCCCCACCCATACCCCCATTGCTTGAGGATCACATGGGTACTGTTATTGTTATTGTATTTGATGTAGGCATCATCAATCATCATAGTTTAGTGCTGTTCTTTGCTGTTCCGTTTGAAATAATTTAACAATTGGTTCATGAATACATAGTTTGATGTGTGATTTCTTTTTTCTGTTTCTTTATTTTTTCAATGAGGAAACTGTTATAGCTAGCAGGATGTTTGCCTTTCACCTGGGCGATCGGTTGGTTGTAGGCAAGAGTTTTGTTAGTTTTAATAGTTGGTATAACAATCGATTGTTTGTTGCTTTGTTATTTACTGGTAGATTTCCGATTGTGATGGAATCATCTCTCGTGGAAAATTTAAAATACCCACTATCCTCTTAAGTCTTAGCAATAAAGAAGAACCCATTACTCAGCCCTAGGTCCCAGAAGGACAATGCTTGGGCTGGCAGTATTATGCTCCATGGGGTTTTGAAACATCAACTTCTTTAAAATAAGGTATCTATACGCCAATCTGTAAATATGGCTTTATTTAGCTTCTTCGGAAAACTCACTGTGATTGAACAATGAGTTTTAGTGTCTTTTTTTAGCGTTCTTTTTCGGTAAGGTAAATTCATTAAGAGCAAGGATCAAGGGGATTTGCCTTGAGAATCCACAGACAAAACCTCCTGTTAAGAACAGGCCAAACACAACTACACAAGCCCAAGCACTAAAATAACACAGAGCACAACCAACAAAGAAAACAAACTAACAACACTACAAATTTCATCAAGAGTTGAAATATAGTCAGCAACGCTCCAAATCTTCAACTATCATTTTTAGTGTTGTTTTCATTCTTTTAATTCTACAGCAACGAAATATTGCTTCTTGAAGTAACCAACTCTCCTTGGGGTCTTCATTTTTCCCTTTCAAGTTTCCACTCATTATTGTGGTCGTATTTTTGTCAATCTTTCTTACATTTGAAACCTAAGCCTTTTTGCTATCTATACGCAGGAATTGGTTTTGTGCCTAATTGTTGGAATAACCTTTTGTTGCAGGGAGACGACCATCAAAAGAGTCCTGTGTATCCCCCACTTCACCTAAATCATTCCTCACATCGAGCTGAAGAGTCGTATTCCGGCTATTCTAACTACAAATCCTCGTCAACTCACGTTGAGCAGAAAAGGAAGTTGGTTGAAGAGGACTTTACTGTTCCTATCTTTTTTCAGTCAGAAATAGGTCAGGATCATCGGAAACATTCTAATGGCATGGATAGGGAAAAACTCTCTTCTTTCAGTCCAACTTATTCGAGTTCCATGAAAGTTCAAAATTCCAGCAATAGAGAGCCAAAACGAGCCAGGTCACAGTTACACAACAGTATGTGTGAGAACGATGTGTCAAATGAGCATGTAAGGGGTGTTGATAATGGACTTCAGTCCAACCCCGGAAAAGATTCTTTTCCAGAAGAGCTGGGAAGTCCTAATAGCTCCACTTCTGATAGTGTCAGTCATGAAGATGAGACATGTGGGTCATTGATTAGAGGAAATGGGGATAGAAGTGATGATGCTTCTGAGATTTCCATGGTGGATTCTATTACAGGCTTGGATATATGCCCTGATGATGTTGTGGGGGTTATAGGTCAGAAACATTTTTGGAAAGCAAGAAGAGAAATTGTCAAGTAAGTTCCTTTGCTCATGATGTTTCAGCATGTTATGTTTCACCTTCCATTGTAATTGATAATCTGGTATGGTGGTGAGTTATACAGTCATTGCAAGTCATTGACAACTAACAAGTTAGAAAGTTTCTCCTTTTGTTTTGGATAAGAAAAGCACCTTGTAATAAAAACAAGAGAAAATCTTAAGATATTTCGCTTCATTTATTCATTGTTTAGCATTGCGTGGAAGTGTACCTATATAGAAGACAGAGCTATATATCATGATCGCCTGAGGTAGCAACATTCTCTACATGGTCCAGAAATATCATTCAGTACTGGTAGCTTAAGACTCATGGGCCCATGGCCAAGCTGAGCATTAAATGGCTGAAAGTCAGGTTGATCATTACCATTTACCAATGAAGCACAGGTATGTACACGGTATTGGTGCGGCTACAGAATAAGACAAAAACCAAAAACTTTAGGGTACGGGTACGGCTAGGGTATGCCAATGTTTTAATATTTCTAGCATGCCATAGAAAAATGTCGCCTTAGTTATTCGTGGACTTCCCACCTCTACTCATTAACTTATACTTTCCATACTGAACTTTTTCTCTCTCTTGTGTGTGGGTACTTCATGTTAGTTCCTTTGCAAATAAGAAAGTATATTAAAGACAACTAGAAAATAAGAAACAAGAATGGGAGGGAAAATTAGTTATTAACGTTAACAATTAAGTATCTAGTACATGAAATCAAAAAGGAAAAGAAAAGAAATGAGAACATGAGTACCCATCCCGCAGTACCCATGGCATTCTAACGCCATACCCGGATACCAAAACGTACCCGACATGTTTTTGGCGTACTGGGTATGTAGTTTGCCGTACCCATACCCGGTACTCATACGGCAACATGGAGTACCCGTGCTTCATAGATCATTACCATTATCAAAGGACCAGGCTTGCATTCTACCATATTAACCTCATCACATAGCTTCTTGGTTGGATACTTGAAAAATACTTGAACTTTTCCTCCCCATCTGGGTCATTTTTCCAATTTGTGGCTGTTTATGTGTGGACAATGTGCATATGTGTGTATGATAAACAATGAATCTACTGATATTTATAGTTTTAAGATCGTGCGAGTTTGAGTGCTTTTTCCGCTCAAGCAGATGAGTTCAACATAAGAAGTGACAGACGAGAACAAGATCTTGAAGAACGCCATTGGATAATTGTCGATGAAATTGAATAGAATGGTTTAGAATTAATGTTTCCTTATTATCTTCTGAGCATTAGTGCTTTTTTCATGCGGTCTTCTGCGTCTCAGTTCATCTCTTGGCTGTCGAGGACTTAGAAAGGAGGAACTGATTTAAGACTGTTTTTAGAAGTCTTGTACTTGTCGATTCTATGTCACTAGTAATAGTATTGGAAGATGACTGCAAATGATACTGGAGACTTTGGGTTATCTCAATTCATTTCTTGCAGATTTTCTTCTTTTTTCCCTTTTTGGAGAAGATTGGTGATCTTTGTATCGGGACATCGCGTAGTCATCTAATGTAGAATTTGGAAGCTGCGATTACTTTTATTTTCGGATTATCTCTTCTGCGTCTTCTAACAATTCAAAATTAATTTGATTGTTGAAGGCGATTTTGATATTAACTCTTGGGTGGGAATATTTTGTCCAATTTGAGCTAAAAGGTTGGGAGTAAGGCCTTAAGCGAGGGAAAGTCTCAGGTGCACGGTTTAGCTGTCCCTCCAAACTGGCACCTGTGTTCAGCCGCCGTCGAACGTATTTGGCGGTACATCATAGTATGTTCTGCAAGGTAAGTTCACTTATCTGGTAGTTCTGAGCTTGGAGTAAGTAGAGTTTTGGTGCTTAGATCTGGATAGAGAGGTATACAGTGACCAGCAATCTGGAACTTGTGAAGATGATGTTGAAGGATGTTATTTTCTTGTAGTATTTTGGTGTAAATGATATCCTTTTGCGGGTGTAAAATTTTCGCTCATGCCTTTTGTTCTCCCATTATTACCTTTTGTTCTTTAACCATTCTTCACCCATTATGTGGATCATGATTTTATGTCCTGCAGTGTCTATTGTACTCATGCCATCATATAGATTAATTGTATGTTCTGTGCAGCTTATGGCAATCAATAAAGTGAGTTTCCTTTTAACCCCATGTATAAGAAAAATGATGTGTCTTTGTCTATGCTTTTTGTGTGTGACGTGCAACATTTCTTCTCTAGGAGAACATGTCTACGAATTTACTGTTTCATAAGTTTTTAATTACTCCACCTTTCATGGGTGTGTATTTTTTTTCTGAAAAATCTCTTTTTCAAAAAGATGGTTTTATCTAAACTGAAGACCAACTGACACCAGGTCTATACCTCGTGTCAGTTGCATCTTTGTAAAAGCCGAGCACCATCAAATTGTATAGCTGTGTTTATTGGATCTGATCCCGCTTCCCCTTTTCAGTCAACAAAGAGTGTTTGCAGTTCAAGTATTTGAGTTGCATAGATTGATAAAGGTATGCAGGACTTCTGTGTTAACTAACTTTGAGTGATAACTCGAACATGATGAACTATTTCCATTTAAGTTGATTTGAATTGTGTTCTTGATATTCGAACAGGTTCAGAGATCATTTGCTGGATCACCACATCTTTTGGTCGAAGATGGTGCTTATTTGGGAAAGCCCTCAAAAGGTTCCTTTGCAAAGAAACTTTCATTGGAGTTCATCATTAAACCATCGCCAAATACCGTGAAACATAAAGATGATTCTAATAAACCAAGTCATAATATGGAATGCTCCGCTGCAAATGCTGATGGAAAGACCCCTTTTTCTTCGGTCCAAAATGAATGTCAAGCTTCAAGTTACAAACCACTATCGACGCCGTTTGTTTCTGATGCCAAAACAAGTCCTTGGGGTTTCCATCAACCACCTGGCCGACAATGGCTAATTCCCGTAATGTCCCCATCCGAAGGACTAATATACAAGCCATATAATCCTGGACACGGATTCATGAGCCCTTTTTGCGGAGGTTGTGGTCTACCTCCGGGAACAAATCCGATGATGGGTAATTTTGTAAATCCTGCATATTGTGTCCCGTCTTCTCACCATCCTTATCAAGGTTTTGGGGTTCCTCCATATGGCATGCCTTTTGTCGACGGTGCAATTTCAAATGTTGTAAAGCCGCATGCAACTAAAGAAAGAAGTGAGTTGCAAAGCATTAGCACGGCAAGTAGTCCTACTGTTGGAGCAAGAGGAATTACGGTGAGTCCCACCACAGGAGGAAGAAATGCGCTGCCTCATTTCCTTACTTCTCAAGCAGTTCATGTCCCTGCGGAAGCCCCTCAACTCCACGTTACTGATAAGCCGGCAAGAGTGATAAAAGTTGTGCCTCGCAATGCTATGTCCGCGACTGAATCAGTGGCTCGAATTTTTCAGTCTATACAAGAAGGAAGGAAACAGGGTGATTCTGTTTAGATCGGGTAAAGCAGAACCGTCCCCCGGGTGTTCACGAGATCATCCAAATTGGTGTGATGCTTCCTTTTTTTCCAAATAAACTTTTTTGGTGTAATGTTTTACAACTGCTTTCTGCTTACTGATTACTGAACTTCTCATGTGATAATAGAGTCTATAATGTTTCAGGTCGTCTTGTTTTAGTTTAGCTATAGGCTTAGAGCCTTCTCAGCTTGTGGTTAGACTTCAGTTTGATTATCAGGCAAATGGTTACTTTAAGAGAGGTGGGGGGTGTTCAAAATACAGATTGTGGACGGTTGCAGTGTTTTAAAAAGTGCGCTTCGAAGCAAGGCGTGGGTGGCAAAGCGCTGGTGAGGTGCAAAAAGTGCCCGTCTTGGGACTAAGCCCAATGTGCATGAAGCGCACGCTTAACCAGTAACTCTAAGAAATCTTTGTCTTTAATCAGAGCCGTCCATTTTTTGAAGTCAATCTAAAGCTGAATAAGACCAGATTAGACACTTTAATGAGATCAACTTTAATGAGATCGAAGGACCTGAGCACAACTCTAATAAACTGCCCTAAATCCTAATACGTTTTCCATTGGCGCTTCTTCTACAAAACCATGACACTACATATTAGACGCTATTAGCCTACTATTACTTCTCATCTTATTGCTAAACATGCAAATACTAGTTTTTGATGGATGCGTAGCATGTTCTTTTGTTGTCGTTTCATATAACGACATTTCAATGTTATGTATGATCATTGACGTTCAACCTTTTGGACTTAAGAATATGGTACTTGGCTTATTATGTAGCTTTCAATAACAGATGTCATATATATTTGATGTATTGGGTCATTTTACCACTTGGTAAGGTACCTTCTTTTTCACTATGCGCTTCACTTCATTAAGGCGTGCGCAACGTTTCGCGCCTTGGCGCTTTGATTTACCTCGGGCTATTTAGGACACTGGACGGTTGGTAACTAACAAGGATCCCTGCTAGTGAACGGTTGAATTTTAGTTCCAAAGAATTAGTTGAGATTCGGATAAGCTAGCTGGACGCCTGAGTAATGAAAAGAAAAAAACCCAAATGGTATACAGTGTCCTTGCTATTGGAGTTATGTTTGCTATATCAATTTGGTTTTTGGTTTTTTGCCTTCAATATACCTTTTGTTTATAGAAATTGGAAGACACTTTGGAGTTAGGACGTTTTTCACGTGAATGAACTTTTTTTTTTGGGTCATCTTTAAATATCAGCGGAATCTGGGAGAGTTAGTAGTTAGTACACAAGGGGTCTAGAGGCTATCTAGGACTTAGGGATGCAGCGGCTCTTCCAGCACTGCAGGACCTATAGGACGCCAAAACGACGTCGTTTTGGCGCCAAATGAGGATACTAAAGCCATCAAAACTACGTCATTTTGAGCCAAGGAAATAAACCAGTTAAACTGTGCCCCAAAACTGAGAAAAAAAATTAAGTGTTCAAAATTTTAATCCGTTTGAATCCGTGAGAAAATTTTATTCTAAAGGGTCATAATTAAATTTTGACTATAGGGCTCTCGTGGGCTCTCAATAATTAGTCCTAAGAAAGTCGTTAATTAGTCCTAAGAAAGTCGTAGAATTAAATATATCTTAGGACTAACTAGAGAGTCCTAAAGCCAAAAATCAATTATAATCCTTTAGGATAAAATTATCAAAGAAATAGTATCTTTGTACTGATTCAAACGGATTGAAAATTAGAGCACTTAATTTTTCAATCTCTTTAGACAGTTTATATATTAAAAAATATGGTTCAAAAATTAAGTGTTCCAAATTTTAATCCGTTTGAATCGGTGGGAAGATTTTATTTTTCTGATCATTTTATCCTAAAGGGTCATAATTAATTTTTAGCTCTGGGGCTCTTGTTAGTTAGCCCTAAGAAAGTCGTAGAACTAAATATCTCTTAAGACTAACTAACGAGAGCCCTGGAGCCAAAAATTAATTATGACCCTTTAGGATAAAATGATCAGAAAAATAAAATCTTCCCACCGATTCAAACGGATTGAAATTTGGAACATGTAATTTTTTAACCATATTTATATATAAACTATCTAAAGAGGTTGAAAAATTAAGTGCTCTAATTTTCAATCCGTTTGAATCAGTGCAAAGATACTATTTCTCTTATTATTTTATCCTAAAGGATTATAATTGATTTTTGGCTTTAGCGCTCTCGTTAGTTAGCCCTAAGAGATATTTTGGTTCTACGACTTTCTTAGGACTAATTAACGAGAGCTCTATAGTTAAAATTTAATTATGATATTTTAGAATAAAATGATGAGAAAAATAAAATCTTCTCACAGATTCAAACGGATTAAAATTTGGAACACATAATTTTTTTTTTCCAGTTTTGGGGACAGTTTAAATGGTTTATTTCCTTGGCTCAAAGCGACGTAGTTTTGATGGCTTTAGTCCTCATTTGGCGGCAAAACGACGTCGTTTTGGCGCCCTATAGTTCCTACAGTGCTGGCAGAGCCGCTGCATCCCCAAGTCCTATCCTCTCTCATGTGACCCCCGTGTAACACAAAATTAGACCCACATGGCCTTACTTGACGAGACGAGCAACTCATTTTGTAGGCATCAATGTGTTCGTCACCCAAGTACAAAACAATAAGTCTATGGGTACATACATTCATGTACATACATTACGTACATGCGCATTTGTTCAAAATAATTTGTTTTAGGTTCCTGTAAATAATAAACTCAACCCAATATCGCTAAACGAAACATCCAACTTTGCTTTTAAAAAACGGACAGGTTTGGGCGAGCTAGATGGGGTACCGGGCCAGTGTGCACCCCTTGGGGATCCACTCCATCACATCCAGTTTGTTGCTTTGTGAAAAATTCCACACCTGATCTATATTGGGTCTCGGATTGGACTTTACGTTCTCTCCTTGTCCTTTTAATCTTTATATGTATTTTCAGAGGTTAATAAAATTGGATTCAGGGAGCGTGCTGCACAGCTTCGTGCTGTGCAGCGTGCTGTGCGGCCTCCGGAGCCGTCTTTCCGGCATCGGTCCGATGATCAGAGACGTCCACTGCGTAGAGCTCGTCGAGTACTACAAGTATACCAAAAATCAACCCGATCAAATATCGTTAACTACTTCATCGGAATACATATAATTTGAAAAAAAATGAATCCTAATGGATACGAAACACTAGATCAAAATCACTGAATCCATTCTTTTGGAATTAAATGTGTTCCGATGAGGCACTTAACGATATTTGATTAGGTTGATTTTTGGTACACTTGAAGTACTCGACGAGCTCTACGCAGTGGACGTCTCCGATCGTCGGGCCGATGCCGGCAAGGCGGCTCCGGAGGCCGCACAGCATGCTGCACAGCACGAAGTTGTGCAGCACGCTCCCTGAATCCAATAAAATTTCTTTTTCGCCGTTTAAAAAAAAAACAAAAACGGAAAAGAAAAAAGAAAAAAAGACAAAGAAAGCAACAGATTCCATACACAGCATATGCATATTCGTGTGTGGTATGAAACGTGATTTACGTTCTTTGAAATCCTTTTAGTTTTCTCAAGTTAGAATTTTCAATTTTGTATATCTATTGGATGTTGTCTTGGTTGGCATCTTGCCAATCAAGAGTATGGATCTTGGATTGGACTTTACGTTTTTTCCCTAATCTATTATTAATCTTTTTGTAAAATTTCAAAGATCAATAAAATATCTTTTCATCGTTAAAAAAAAAACACGTATATATATTTACTAATAGTATAAATGGAACACTCTTCCGGTATGATTGTTGTTATGAGGCGGACTCACACTAAAAAAAAAAAAAAGGGAAAAAAATTATACAAGGAAAAACGAGTTTGTAACCACTTTCAATTTTGGCAACCACTTCAGGCAAAAAATGATTAAAAAATCAGACTACGTTTTTCTTCTATTGTTTTTTTTTTTGCGTGCACGGACGCTACTATATACTATATATAGCATATCATGATTCATTTGCACATATACGTACAGAGAGAGTATAATTAGCTCAAGAAAGAATTAAACATATTAAAATTAATGGTCCGATTAAACTATAGGTACAGTTCCCTTCTGAGTCCATTTGGACAATTAATAAAATATTATCTCATCAGTTTGGCTAATCTACAAATTTATTTAAAAATAAAAAGCTTTAATCAGCCAAATTGTTGAAAAACCGCCCGCCAATCACCTTAACTGACGTTAACGGGAAATGGGAGGAACCGCAAGTTATCCACGGTCTTGACGTACAGTAGGGCTGGTTCCAAGATTGGAGTTTAGCCGCGGTGACAGTATCGTATAGAGAATTTTTGTGACATAAAAATATAAAATTCGAAAGAAATCAAAGTTTTTTTTTTTTTTTTGTATCATAGTTAGAAATTTTTTGGCACTGATTTGTGTTATTTATTGAGCTAAATTATCTAATTACTCGCAAACGTACGTCAATTTTATTCATTTTGACTTCGTACTATTGATCCAATACAAACAATATACTAAAGAAAAACTAACATCCATCTCAGAAATTATAGAAAAAAATAGCACATTAGATAGCGAAAAAGAGACAACCCGGTGGCAAATAACCTTCTCTTGAAGTTCCTTTAAAAAATCATGACATAAACATAAGGTACAAGAATATAAAATCTATACTATAAAACAGAGCGGTATTTTAAGGAAATATTCTAAAATTTATATATGTACACATACAAATAAGAGCACATTTTAAGCCGTTAGATTGAGTTTTCAATACGTTACAGCCATTGGATCTTACAATACGACATTTTGGTAAATACATTACGTTTGAGTAGCATTTTAGTGAGGGAGGGAGGAATCTTAAACAAAATTCTCTCTCAAAACCACGTTCACCCCCACACCAGCCCCACCCCCCCCCCCCCCCCCCCCCCCCCCCCGCGCTCTCTCTCTCCACGCAAGCAGTAGAAATGGGTTGAGTGTGATCCGACGAAGTAGACCACGGCCATGAAGTCACTACAAAATCATTGACACTGCTCTATTTAAACCAGTGGTTCCCATCTCTAGCTTTGTAACGCCCCCAATCTTGGATACGTTAAAAAGACAATTTTATTGAAAATTGAAATAGAGTTTAAGAGTTTGACTCAATATTACATCATAAACCTTACAAAAGTACTTTTATTCAAACAAGGAGGGAACTAGGGTTCCTAACTACTGCTCTACTTCTTCCTCCATTCGGGCTAGCTCTTCAGCTCCGAAGGCCTCCAAGGTGTAGAGTTCACCATGTTCATCTATGAGATCTGACATATTATACGGCTTCGCCACCAATATAATAGGTTAAGGTCACCCAAAAAGCAACACCGTGAGCTACAACGCTCAATAGAATAATCCAAACCCTCTAACCCTTAACTTACAAACAATACATCATAAAGTCAACAATTTCCACATAACACATGCTAATCTAGCCAAAATAATTAACAATGACAAATCCGCATTCGATATTCAATCAACGTTAGTGTCCAAGAGTTATGAGTTTCTCCTACGCGACATCTCGTAAGTCGTGTCTCATTTTTCTCATTTCATAACCCATTCATTATTTCAAAAAAACTCGTTTTTAACACACCCAACCTTGGTTCCACCGTTCCGGGTTCCCAAATATCCTCGCAATGGTTCCGCCGTCCCGGGTTCCCATTGGCACACATTGCATTGGCTCCTCTCCGCGGATAACCAAGCACACACCCAACCTCGGTTCCGCCATTCCGGTCTCCCAAGTATCCTCACAATGGTTCCGCCGTCCCGGGTTTCCATTGGCACACAAAACACATACCACACAATGGGCTACCACGTCCGGCCATATTGCGGTTTCCAAAACATTTCATCATTTTCAAAACACGCATTTTCATTAACCACACCCTAGGTATCATGTTTCTAACTTTCTCGATTTTCATGTCTCGTTTTCATGCATTGACTCCGCGGTAGGACTTTTCACATACGACATCATTCATTGTAATCTTTAATCTAACAAAATCATCCAACTCAATATTATACCACAAGCAATTCATGTATGCATGCTCATAACCAATCTAAAGATCAAAATACGAATACTTCTAAACAAGTGATAAGTTTCTATCTTTCAAAAACCGTTCTTTCTTTCTTTGTGGTAAGTTCAAAACAACATATGTTTATTCGAAGTTAAAAGTAGATTATTCCAACATGCTCAAACTTCCATTTAGTGAAAACAAGTTTGTAAATTATCATGCATTTCAAACGTCATAGATGAAAGATAACCTTATATACTTAAAGAAAACGGTTAGGGACATTCTACGTATACTTAGAGATAAGGAATAAGATGATTCTACCTTTCAACATACAAATCTATACCATACATAGAGTGAATGGACTAGGATTCCTACCTTACTTCTTGGCGGTAGTCGGCTACAAAGAATTGGTGGTCGGTTTTGTGATTCGTCGGCGTAACGGCTCTGGATTGCTTCGAAAGGAAGAGAGATGAACTTTTCTCTTCCTAGAAATAACTTACGAACTAAACTAAGCTACTTTAGAGATCTAGTGGTGGTTTTGGAAGTGGCTTGGTGGTTTCTCTCAAGAACTTCTCAAGAAACTCAAGAAAACTAGAACTTTTTGAACTAAGAACACTTAGACTTTCTAGAGAGAAGTTGGAGCAATGAGTGAAGATGTGAGTTCAAGCATGGAGTGAGCTTGCTATTTATAGGCAAGGCTCTCCCACTCCCCCTCAAGGTCGGCCCCTTCTCTCTCTCTCCATATCTCATTTTTTTATTCCAAACATCAAGCTTTCTTGGAAGATCAAAGTCTAGTCCTAGGCTTGCATGGCTAGGTTTAGTCCTTTGGATTTGATCTTGGAAGATTTGTGTAAGAAAGGAGAGTTTGTACATAGTTTAAAATTGATAAATGTACAAAATAGGACAATGGAGGTTAGATTTTGCTTGGAAGAATATACAACCAAGGATTTTAAGTACAATGGAAGATCAAGCCCAAGTCCAATCCAATCTCTTCCTCTTTCTCTTTGTCTTCTCTCTCTCTTCTCTCTCCCTCCTCTCTCTCTTGGCCAACTCTCTCCCTCTCTCTCTCCCTCTCGGCCCTCCTCTCTTTCTCCCTCCTCTCTCTCTCATGTACTAGTACACACACACACACACACACATATATATATACACACACACTATTATGTACAAGGAAGACATAAAAATATTATGTACTTTTGTTACTTGTGTCAAAGAGATCTAAAGGCCAAGTTCTTATTAAACAATAGAATTAGCACATGTGTACTTAGCAATATAAATATTCATACAAGTACATATATTTATATATAACTAAGGTACTATGAATCTAGGTAGATCACACCTCCCATTAATTTAAACCAATTGGTACAAAATCCCAATATAAAATAATATTAGAGTACTTAGGAAATCTTAGGTCTATTAAGTCCAAAAGTACCTACACAATATAATATAGGTACAATATCACATGGGCAATTAGGAATGATTTGTTTATTAAGCCCTAGTACTAAGTTGAAAGACTAACCCTATTACCCAATGGATAACAAATCCCCTAGTATTTATTGTCTAATGGACAAAAGTAATAAGGAAATTTTTATAGTTACATAATCAAAAATGTCCTTTTAAACAATTATAAAATTCTATTCTTTTATAGATATTAGTACTTAATCAAATCTTTTAATGAATACTTTTAATATAAAGAATAGGGTTTCTATTACCCAATGGATAAAAGTTCCCTTAACTTTTATCGTCCAATGGATAAAAAAAAAAACCAAAATAATAAAAGAAAATAAATAAACAATTTCAAGTCTAAGGTTGAAAAGGTTCACAAGGTTCAAAGATGGCAAAAAGGTCCATCTATGATAACTAGGTGACTTCCTACCTTAATTCCTCCAACTAATTGGTTAGAAACTAACTAGACTTGCCAAGTAGGGTTTAAAGTCAAGAAACGAACTCTGAAGGGCTAAAGTGTAATTATGACAAACTACAAGAAAATACGAAGTAAAAGAAAATTAAATCAATTCAAGTAATTTAAATAACAACTCGAATATAAAATAATTTTTTTTATTTATCAAAATTCAGAGTTATTACAAGCTTCCTTCCTTCTTATGTACTCACTATCTTTTTTATGTAGCCAATAAGGTATTTGATGGAATGCCCAACACATGTTCGGTGAATCTGCAATAGTGAATTGATTTTTATAGTAAGTAGACTACTTTTTATTCAATTGTATGTGTTTTGAAAAATCTCTGGAAGTAGGTAATGGCTATTGGCTATCCATTTAAGTTGGAAAATGTGTAAGCGTATGCAGTGTGTAAACAAATAGTTCATGACTGAGTGTTTCATCATTTTTTTCTCTAGTATAAGGCTGCATAAATCTAAAACACCAAATTAGAAGGATGATAATTTTCGTCCCCTACTTTTATTGCTCTCTCATTTTTATAAATTAAACCAAAAGGCCAAAACCATTACCAAAAAGAGTTTCCATTATTATTTTTCATCCCTACTAATTTAGTTGATGTAGAGCATTGGTTGGTATGTTTAAATTTAAAAAAAACCAGCACCAAAAAGATTTCCCATTATTATTTTTCATCCTCTACTGATTTAGTTGATGTAGAGCATTGGTTAGTATGTTTAAATTTTAAGATGTTAGTTCTTATAATCTTATTCTTGGACAGGGATTGATAAATTGGGTTCAATATCCAGTATTTATTTGCAGTGTGCTGATCGTGGAGTCGTGTCTTCATGCATGCACTAGCAACGTGCCTATAGATACGTTGCACCGTGCCTTCAGGCACAGGCATGCACTAGTTATAATATGTAGCGTGAACTCTATCTAATTGGGCTCACATTCCCCATACAAGAATTGTAACAAGTATTTGTTGGTACTTGCAAGGGGGTGTTATTAAGGGTAAATTACACTCACCTCCCCTATTTTTTTTCATGGTCTTATATGATTTTTTTTTTTCAACTTTGACCTCTGTTTTAATATATACTTCCCGTACTTCTTTCGTCGAGCCGAAAAATAGGATGTAAAATAATTGACAAATCAATTTTGATGATTACCGGTCAACAATACCAAAAGATGGACATAATTAAAGATGTGGTGTCACTCCAATGAGGAAATGATTTTGTAATAGATTTCTGGCTTGTTCGGTTTGGGATTTGAGAGGTTTTTAAGTGTAATGAGTGGATAGAGATAAATAGAGAAAATTTATTTGGAACCGTGCGCAGAAATTTTAAATATCCCAAACGAACAAGCCCAATATCCAATTACTTGAGCTGAGATGCACATAGTTGGTCAATAAGCTTGGTAAGGCTAAGATAAGATGAACCCCCTTTTTGTACTGCTTGCCTTGCAACTTCTCCTAAAGCTTGGGACTTTTCCCTTGCGATCCTTCCTTTGCGCCCTTCCATCAACTCCTTAACTCCTCTACAAATTGCCTCTTGTGATACACGAACAACTTCAGCTTCTGAGCTCTGCATTTTTTTCAATTCGACCCCGGCATGGAGCCCTTCCACCAAAAATTTAGCATTCAAAGTTTGCTCAGCAAGCATAGGCCAGGCCAAAATCGGCACACCAGCCGATAAACTCTCCAGCACTGAATTCCACCCACAGTGACTCAGAAACCCTCCTATTGTAGGGTGTTGTAGTATGGCCGGCTGGTCAACCCATTGTCTTGTGATTAATCCTTTCCCCTTCAACCTTTCCTCCATTCCATCAGGTAAAGACCAAGAGTTTGATCTCACCACCCACAAAAATGGCACCCCTGCCTCCTCCAAGCCATAGATCACCTGTTGAGAATATGGACAATATTCTGCTAATTAAATTTGTTTTACTGCAAGCGACAAATACAAGCATTTGAATTACATGCAACGGGATATAAGTCCAAAATTACAGTAATCCTATCTGATAGCTCATTAAGGGTACGTATAACTAAACAAATAGCTCACATTTAATTGTTACTTTTGGCAAAGAATAACCCCTTAATCTACCCTTTGAAACCAACTGGGGTTAGCTTAGTTGGCCAGAACTCTTGCATCTCATAAGGAGGTCAGGAGTTCGAGTATTCTCACCTGCGTGTGGGTGTTCTTTCATTTATATTTGTTGGGATTATTTTCTCCCCTTAATGGGGCTTATAGTTGAGTTGGGCTTATCTTGTTGGTTTAGTTGTTGGACTTGGTTATCTTATGAACTCTCATACAATAAATATAGTGTCCGTGATTTGTACTTTGGACTTCGTAGATGATCTAATGATCTCTCCCCTAGCTACCGATTGGGAAAAAAATATCTACCCTATGAAAGTTTACAATGGTAGCCAATTAAGCAAATCACAATCACTTGTATTGATTAAGATATTATGCAAAAGAAATTTGAAACTTGAAATCGTACAAATAAGTAAACCAATAAGAAATCTAACTAACTGAATCATGATGCCAACCAATTTTTATATAATGATGATATGCTAAGGACTATATGTGGAAAGCTGATTTACCAACGAAAAAAAGAGAGAGACTATTTGGAAGGACGGATTATGTACCCAATCTATTATGAATTGTAACAATTTCATGAAGAAAATGATGAACAAAACATGACCAATTAACCAACCAACAAAATTATATGTTACAAATCAATTTTTAGTTGTTTATAGGCAAAAATTAATCCTATACGATAACAAAACATATTTTTCCAACATAGAAAATATAAATCCTTCATGTATGGTAAAAGCAAACTGGATCAAAATATGTTTAAACAAGGGGCTAAATTAATAGTTTTACAAAAATTCAATAAGAAAAGCCCAAAATGCAACTATGAACCATGTTTTGCATGGTAAAAGCAAAAGCCCTTCTTGGTTATGGGACCTTTTAACGGGTCGGTCAGAGGAAGATACACTCTCTGAATAATAAGGGGTGCGTTCTATTTTCCCCAATTTGAACAAGAAAAAGCCCAAACATCATCCTTCCTGAAAATAAAATCGAATCTTTGGTCGCCACAACTAAATTAGTTTTTTGAAAAATAATAGTCTGAAGTTGTACCTTTTCTTCTAGTCTCTTTTCCTGTTTGATTTAATATGTTGTCCAGATAGAAACCAACTTTTGTCGATTATAAAATATAATTGTATTCCTGTAAGTTTTTAGATAAAAAGAAGAAGTTTCATCTGGGCAGAAAAGTTCTAGCTCCGCTCTACGCTTCCTTTGGAACACAATTGACCTTGTTCCGCTTAATTTTTAGCATTTTTTGAAGGTTTTGTTGTTATTAAAAAAAATCGCGTTTTTAGTTTTGTGCCAAATTTTTATAGATTATTGATTCGTCTCGACGAGAGGAATTAGAAAAATAAAACTTTTGTACTTTTACCTATATATTTATGAAAATATCCAATATTAAGCAAAAAAAACTACTACTCTCTCTGTCTCTTTTTAAGTGTCCTGTTTCGTAATTTCAACTTATTAAAAAAACATCATCATTATACCTTTCACATCAACTTTTTCCTCCACTTTTCCTACTTACCCATCATCATTACACTTTTACTCACTTATTTTTCAAAAAGAAATCTACTTTTAGGGATAAAATAGACAATGCACCAACTTTTACCCAATGAATTTACAAAATGGACACTTATTAAGAGATAACCCAAAATGGAATACAGGACTATAAAAAAGGGACGGAGGGAATAATTTTTTGACTTTTGTTTTGCTGAAAAGTGGTTATTTTTCAAAAATATTTGAATAAAAGTCATGCCAATTTTTTATTTTTTTGATTTGTCTTGACGAGACGAATCAAAAAACCAAAAAATTAAGGTGCAAAACTAACAAATGTAAATTTTTTTATAAGAACAAAACCACAAAAAAGATCCTAAAAGTTCTTAGTGGAACAACACCATGCTTTTTCTTTTACTAGTCAGACCTGCGACAGGCTACATGAGGGATCAATTACTCATAGGCTTCCATCGAACGACCTAGGGCGGGTGAGTCGTTACAGCCATGTCAGACCTGCGGCAGGCTACATGAGGGATCAATTACTCATAGGCTTCCATCGAACGACCTAGGGAGGGTGAGTCGTTACAGCCATGCATGCTAAAAGGGTGGCAAGGTACAAGAGAGAGCTTCCTATAGATGCATGCCTCGAAACCAATAATTAACCACCTCATGAACCCAAACATTAATTACCTGGTAAAACAAAACCTAATCTACAAAGTACTGCAACAAACCTCGTCAAGTTGTGCGGTGGAGATGTGGGATTGGGTGCCGAAGGAAACAAATATCACAGAGGCTGGCACACTATGCTTGGCCAACCAGTTCAGGAGGATCACCTCATGTTGGTGTTGATCGAGAGAGCTACGAAAACACTCCCCCGAGTTGTCATATAGACAGAGAGGACCTGCACACCAAACCTTAGAACCATTTTGATAAAAGGGTTCCAGGGAGGAAACGTAATTCCCTTCCAACTCGAGAAAAGAATTCACAACGCTGCCCCAGCTGTGGAACTCAGCCTCGGCTGCTTCCGACAGAAACTCAGAATACGGGTCGTCATGATGCGGGATATTCACTCCCTCGGGCAAGTCCGCACAGGTCAAAACAAAGGGAATTTCGATCCCTGGCAAGTACGGGGTATCGGATTCGGAGTTGGAATACGTTTCACAATTTTCTGCCTGGACCCAAGCGATTTTTACGACAGCCATCGAGAAAACGCCCATTCCGTTGAAAACAAGCCTCGGGATTCCAAATGCTTTGCACGAGGCCAAAGTCCAGCCCAGGAAGAAATCCGAGATTACGCAAATGGGAAGGGAGTTGGATTCCGACATTTGGCGAAGGACTCGTTCGAAGGGCTCTTGGAGGTGTTTGGTCGCTAGGAGAAAGCTTAGGTAAAAATCCATGGAGGGGAGGTCGGCGGTGTTTTCGCAGCCGTCGGGGAGGCCGGGGATGGGAGGGAATGGGATTTGGACAAGGTTTATGAATGGGTAATTTAGCATGTACTTGGAAATGGAGATGGAGTTTGATGGGGTGGTGATTATGGTAACTTTTATGTGTCTTTGGGAAAGGGCTTTGGAGAGGTGTAGCAGTGGAAGGGTGTGGCCATGAGCCATGAAAGGGAAGATGACTACATGGGTTTTTTCCAATTGTGAAGCCATAGCAAGAGAGCAGGGGATAAACTAGAGGACAACAAGATACAATGGCTCTTTTTCTTGTTCTTCTCAGTAATCAAAGAAGATTAGATACAAATGAGATTTTTAAGAGAAGAATAACACACAAGATACCCTTGCCCATGATATGTTATGATTCCTTGTTTTTCAATTTTTGAGTAGTTTTTGTTTGCCTGTGGAAGGGGAAGTGGCAGGAGATGAAGAAGCCACAACCAATGGGGAAAATTTCCAATGCTGGATGGGTGGATACCACATGGTACTCGCTCGGCGCATTCAAGTCATTTATTGTATTTTTTGACGGTTCGGATTTGCAAAAAGAAAAAGATGAGAGAAAGTGTTGAGGTGAGAAGAGAGATATGGTTTCAATCCAAGCCATCCAAAATTATATTAAACAACTCGGATATACCGATCGAATACTACGTGGGATATATCCCCTTGCACCGAAAAATTTCTCCAACCAATGAGAGAAAAAGTCAACTACACCCCGGTGGTTGAACTCTGAATACCCAACCTGTCATATGGATTCCTTTTATAAAAATATTTAAAAAAAAAACAACATGTCATATGATTGATATGAATCGATGTGGGACGGACTGCCAACATTTCCTTCATCGGATTAATTAAATAAAAAATAAGTTTTTTTATTAATATTTTTATCTCCTAAACTATGTTCTGTTTGTCTATTTTATCCTTAATCTACAAAAATCAAATATTTTATCCCTCAACGTTAATAGATTCCTTTTTTTGGACCTACCAATTTAGTCTAAATATTTCATCCGTAAACTATGTTCCATTTGACAACTTTGCTCCTAAATTATGCTCCGTTTTGTCTATTTTATTCTTAATCTACAAAAATCACATATTTTATCCCTCAACGTTAATGGATTCCCTTTTTTGGACCTAAAAGTGAATTCATTCCCCAATTTAGTCTAAATATTTCATCCGTAAGCTATACTCCATTTGTCTACTTTGTCCTTAAACTATGCTCCGTTTGTGTATTCCGTCAATGGTTCCAATAAGGAAGTTGAGGGATGACATAGGTGTTTTTGTAGTTTGAGGACGAAGTAGAAAAACAGAGTATAGTTTAAGGGATAAAAACATTAAAAAAAAAAACTCTAAATAAATTATTGGGCACATAAGCTTACATTGTGGTCACTTTGATAGATTATGTTTTCATCTTTTTTTACTTGTGAAGTACATTGTCTACCCTTTTATGATGATATACATACACGTAAATATCTTTGCATCATCCTACCCTTTTATGATGATACGTAAATCTATTTGTATCCTAACTTAATGGGATTGTATTAATCATGATGACCAACAATTATAATATGGCTATCATCTTAAATTCAAATGACATTTCACATCACGAAATTGTATTCAACCCCACCTACTCATTGTAATATCCCGTATTTTCCTGAATATTAATTTTACTTTAAACAAAATTTTAAAAAACAAAGTAAAAGAAGGCATTCGGTTGTGGTGAGAGCAGCTTGGTGTGAGTGTCATACACGTGGTGATTGTATAGAATCCATGGGCACACCTTTGTGGCTTTAGATGTTTATGTGCATAATTTATAAGGTGAAGAATCTTTGTCCTCTTAGATAGTAAATTGATTTTTTCCCATTTTCACATAGAGTTCTTTTGTACACATGCAATGCGTGAGTTATCCATCATTTGGAGCAAGAAAATCATTGGTGATTTGGTGATTTTGAGGTCCAGTAGTCGTACAACTTATGGAGTCGATTCTTGAGGTGGTGTTCATATATCATACGACACTCATTTTGAGGTACCGGGTAGTATGTAATACATTCCTAGCTAAATCTCTTTACAAAGAGTATTCTTTGATTTTCTCATATTTGTACTCATTTGATGTCTAAGCTTATTGATTCAGTTATTGCCGCTTCTTGTTTCGTGACACAAAAAGTATTTGGCTAAAAGCCATGGAACAGATTGGTACATATTTAAGCCCACCGGGTCATAGAGTTATGAAAGATGTACGATTTACTGCCTCACGGGGAGTCCAGTATGTTTATGGGGCCCATGTGCCCAATACAGAGTTTTGACCTGGGTAGTGCTTGGCATGTTATCAAGATGAGCCGGGTATGAGGCTACAAATGAAAAACGTTCAGAACGATCCAACTTGACTTGCTATCCTCGTTTATTGAGCATATTCTTAATGCTAGCCATGTTTATTATCCTCGTATTACATAAACTACCCGAGCGTTTTATATTTTTCAGGTGCAGAGAAAGTTAGTGGGGACCTGAGTTGGAGTATTTGAAGGATTAAGTTTTATAGAGTTGTTTAGAAAATCTGTATTATTTTGGAGGTTTTTAGACCCACCATGTATATTTATCTTGAGAACTTGTAATTATTGGATAAGTACTTATTTTGAGGCAATGTAAAAATTCGGGTAGTCACCCTCATCCTCTTCAGCCTTCTCCAAATTTTTTCTGATTTCCCACCGTCTCCATTTTGGGAGATGGATGTGATCGCTCCATCATTTTCACACAACACTGTACAGTACATGATTGTATTCATTGTTATCAGTGTGTTCTATATATGTTAATGATTTGATCCTTGTACTCGTCCCCCTTAGCTGTGGTTATTCAATTGTGGTAGATATCCACCACGATTGTTTAATACTTTTAGCATTATACATGTAGGAATGCCGACAAACCACAAAATAGCATTGGGGTCTAAATTAATTTTGTCAATCTTATTAGTTAGGTTAATTTTCAAAGTTTTTCTGTTAAATAATTTCTTTTTCTTTTTCCTTTTCTTTTTATTCTGGGCAATATGGTGAATCATGATTTATGAACTCGGGAATTTATTCATCTTAAGTCTGCACACACATATTTGTCCCGTGCAATGTGCATGCATAGCGTGGATTTTTCGCTTGTAATACCAGTAAGCAAAAGCACCAACCATTAACAAATAAGCTTTCATTGTGTATCAGTGGCGAAACCTAATTAATTATTTTAAATAATAATTCCAATGCCTAACAAGTAACTATATATTCTCCAATTAATAAAACAGCATAAGGATAATATACGTTCAACTAATGTCATTAGTTGATATATGAATGCCACCTATACAAATAATCGGAAAACCCCCACATTGATTTCCATCAAAGAATCCCGAATAAGCATTCATGGCGAAACCTAATTAATTAGTAGTATTTTAAAAAATAATTCAAATGCCTAACTATTCTACAGTATAAAGGATATTTATGTCAATGAATATTATATCACAAACGGGTGAAATGCGGATTTAAAACTTTACTCCTTCCGTCTCAAATTTTTAATCTCAGGTAACACTTTTTTAGTGTCCTAAAAAGATTTTCCCAAATGAAAAGTAAAGGGCAAAAAGTGATAAGTTTACTCTTTTACCCCAACTTTTTGAAAATAAGTATATGCAATGATGATGTTTTGAAGGGTGAAAAAAGAAAAAGAAAATGACAAGTGCAATGAAAATATTTTCAATATATATTTAAATCCCTAAAAACGACCAATAAATTGGAACGAAGGGAGTATGCAGTAACAATACCTAGCTACCTGGTCAAATACCACCAAAAGCTTCAAACTAACTGAAATGCAATCAATATTTTTGTATTCAATAGGATTAAAACTATTCTATATAAACCCTTCACAACTCCTATTTCTTTCATGAGTATTTATTCTCCAGTCCATTATTTCTATTTTGAAAATCCATAAAGTCCACCCAACTATTTTCAAAAATATTTACTCCACCTTGACAAAAATACCCTTACTTCTATCTGCACTCTCCCTCCAACACTGCCGGTGACCATCTCCGGTGATCGGTCGCCCGAGCCGAAAAACCGATCACTGTATATGACGGCACCAAAAATTCTGCCAGAAAGTTGGTCGTCGCGGGAAAGTTTGCCGGAAAAGTCGCCATTGTCCTAATTTGTTCGGAGTTCCCCTGTCGTGCTTCTTCTGCATGTGGGAAAAATCATTTTACATTTTCAGGTTCCATTCTACAGTTTTTGTATTTTGGCATTTTGTTTGGTTTCTCTGCTTCATTTTAAGGTGATGTTTCCGGTAGCAAATAAGTTGTGAGAAATTTTTTGTAGCAATCAAGTTGTTAAGTGTTTCTGATAGTGAATAAGTTGTTGAGAAATGTCAAGTAGTTATTTCCGATATTGAATAAGTTGTAGATGAATTTGTGAGTAGAGTTACTGTAACAAAAAAAAAATTTTGACAGATTGTTAGTTATTGTGAACGAAATGATAAAATACCAAAACTTGTTGATATACGTGAATGACATACTGGTTGTTCGATTAAATAAGCCACTTGGCTTATTTTTTTGTCCTTATTCAATTTTTTTTTGCATTTATTAGTTTTTTGTCAATTTTTTGGGAATTATTGCTTCTTCATGACAAGAGGAACCTAAAACGGTAAAAAACTACGATCGAAATCTGTTTTTTTTAAATAAAGAAGAAAAAATTGGCTTATTGACTTATTTTTGTCTTTATTAAAAAAAATTATGTTTCAATCATAATTTTTTACTTTTTAGATTTCTCTCGTCATGACGAAGCAATAATCTTCAAAAAAATTGACGAAAACTAACAAATGCGAAAAAAATTTAAATAAATACAAAAAAATAAGCCACTTGACTTATTTAGCTGAACAAAGCCACGTTTTTTCCGCAAATTACCACCGGAAACATAGCCGACACATAATTAATGCTTGTGCATCTGAATGTTTATATCTATTCTAATATATAAAGGGCTCCACTTTGGTGTCTCCCCAGTCTTGTTTTTCATTTCCAAAACTACCCACAAAAGATAAAAAGATTCACGCACAATTGAAGTAATAGAGGACTTAATTGTAGGGGCATAATAGACAAACTAACACCAAATAACCACTCAACTCAATAACTACCCACTCAATGAACCCAAGTCAATTTCTATCCCACTACAACTTCTCCCCTATCACAAAATCTACTTCTTTCCCCTTTGTTCACCCGGTCACCCCTGAACATTACCTGTACCCATCTTCCTTACTTGTACCCATCTTCCTCCGTACACTTTGCACCATTGGACACTTTCCATGCACAAGCTCTGTGATTCCTGTTGCATCAAGCATTTGTTGTTCTTTATCATCCTCTGTGCCATCTGTAAGTCCACATGATGCCCTCATGTAAAGTTTTTAACTTTACGCTCTTCTTCTACCCATCGGACCAAACAATATCTATCATTTATATGTTACTAGAGGCCTGGGCACACGCGATGCGTGTGCCAATAGAATTTTCACAACATTTGATTAAACAATAAATGAGAAGCATTTTTACAAAAATATTGTAAAAATCTAACTTACACACGCATCGCGTGTACCCTGGCCTCTAGCGGGGATAAAGCCTCTGACTTCAATGTAGCCCTATCTAGTCCAGTAGGGGTCCTGATGCCATAATAAATCCTTCTACTGTGCCGTTTTTTCTTTAGTCAAAATGTTGCAAGTCTAGATCATGTGGCCCAATCCTCAAAGCAGAATAAAGAGCAATTCTACATGATCATAAATGACGTTTCAAAAGTTTGACCGTGTTTGGGAGGTCCAAAAAGTCAATCCATTATTAAATATATTTTTTTAATTTCTCTAACTTATTAGAGGAATTGAAAGATTAACAGAAGCAAGTGGAAGAGTTCACAAAGATACATCCCCTGATGTGTGCCTTAATAACATATACACCCTCTCCCGTATGAGAATTGACTCTAAATCCAACGTGATTTCCATGTATATTTCACCGACACCCAATCAACAATTGTTGATCAAACACGGAATATAATAAGCCAAAGTATAATATATTGATAGATTCAATTGGCGGGAATTCCAATCCGATCCTGAATTCTTGCAACAACTTCCAAAAGCAAGCTCGAGGGAGCGCAACCACCGGTGGGCCTTCAAGTCCCATGCCCGCAAGGAATTTGAATTCATCGATAGTTGGGCATAATTCCTCCAAGCCAAACCGGAAGGCATGATGTGTAGCATCCCAAAATCGTTCTTGTTCATCCTTGTTTTCCCTTCCCTCGAGGAGATAACGAATTACAATATAAAAAAACAACAATAACAAGCTCTCAATTTTTTATTTATGACCTGAAAGTACAAATTTGTTACAGTATTTCTGACTAAAAGTGGTTCTCTCTAGTAGTTAAAAAATGTATAGTTATTAATAAATTTTATTCTTTTTTTTATCAATACAGCTTCTCCAATGAGTAAAAAAGAGTCGCTTCAATTCAAAATAAAATAAGGGAGAGCTCATAGTTTTTATTTCTTTTTGCTGTCAAAAAAAGGTCATTTTGTAGATATAAGCCACTTTTGGCTCATTCCATCACATGTTTGCACAAACAATTGTCAATTAGGGGTGTCAATGCAGGGCCGATCAAAAAGAAATTTGCGGGTGTCGGTGATATGCACATAGAAATCACTAGGGTTTATTGTTATTTCTCATATGTGCAAGAGGTATCTTTCATTAAAGTAAACCTCGGGGGTGTCTTGTGAAAAGCAATTTTTTTTTTTTGACGGATTCGTAAAAAAAAAAAATAACGAAACACATAGCAGCAGTTCATCAAAAGCTGGTTTTCCAGGACCCAAACAAAACCTTTTCTACACAATTTTTTCCTTTTTTATGATTGAGAAAAGTATATCTTCAAATTAAATGGTTTTGGAATGACATTGCGGCCATGGTTAAGAAAAAACGACATTGCGGCCGGGATTAGCATTAACCAACAACAAACTTGGTTGCTTTAAAAAAAAATATTTCAAGAGTAGTATTAAAAATTGTGGCCTCATCATAATAGTCCAACGTACCTTTTGGATGTCAATAATAAATATACTAATATCCGATCGAATAGACAATAGAATAAGAAAAAATCGATAATAGAACAAGGGACTCAAATTTTTAGAACTCATCGTGAACCTATTGGAAAATCGTGGAACACAGATACAGATCCCATAAAAATATTGAAAATTTCAAACTTTCTATAATTTAGATTGGTATCCAACTACTTGAGCTAAGATGCACATAGTTGGTCAATAAGCTTTCTGAGGCTAAGATAAGATGAACCCACTTCTTTTACTGCTTGCCTGGTGACTTCTCCCAACGTCTGCGACTCATCCCGTGCAATCCTTCCTTGGCATCCTTCCATCAACTCCTTCACTCCTCTACAAATCGCCTCTCGTGACACACCAATGACTTTAGCGTCCGCGCCCTGCATTTTTTCGATTCCCACCCCGACATGGAGCCCTTCCACCACAAGTTTAGCATTCAAAGCCTGCTCAGCTATCATTGGCCAGGCCAAAATCGGCACACCAACAGATAAACTTTCCAGTATTGAATTCCACCCGCAATGACTCAAAAACCCTCCTATTGCAGAGTGTTTTAGTATGGCAGGTTGGTCTGTAATATTCCGAAATTTTTAATAAAATAAAATTCCGTAATATTAGCTTTCTTTAAAATTTTGTCTTAATGTACTAAATTCCGATTTAGTAGTTAAAGACCGTTTAAAAATCAAATCAAGTTTTCAAAATTCACAAAAATATTTTCTTTGATAATCGAGATACTTTTTCACTAAGAAAGACCATGGTTAGCGTCGAAATGATCTTGTGACGTTACGATTAAATTTTTAGAATTTTTCGAAATCGAAAACCGGACGACCAAACACTGCGAGTCATGTTTCTGCGTATATCCGTACTAATTTCCACTTTCATCATCACGGTACACTCCCCCTCTCCCTCTCTGCCAGCCCTCTCCCTCTCTGCCAGCTCTCTCTCTCTCTCTCTCTCTCTCTCTCTCTCTCTCTCTCTCTCTCTCACCCGAACCCACCTCTCTCTCTCTCTCTTCCTCTCCAGCTGGCAACGGCTATCTCCAGCTGGTAACGGCTATCTCCAGCCATCTCCAGCCATCCACCACCACCTCCGGCCATTTCTCTCCTCTCCTCTCCAACCTCTATAAATACCACGATTCCCCTCTCCATCCGAACCACAGCAAACTCAACCCATTCTCTCCCTGTTGTGTGTCCATAAACCAGTAGAGAAGTTGGAAGAAAGACCGAGCTCCGGCCATGGCCGTTTAGAGAGAGAAACCGAGAAATAAAAGTGGGTTTTCCCACTTGCACCACCTCTTAATCCGAATTACCACTTCCAAGCATCCATAACCACCTCAAGCAACTCAGAACCATCCTCCAATACCCCAGAACCAAACCGAACAGCCGTGCTCCGGTCGTTTCTCCGGCGAACCAAAAATTTCAAGAACTCGTTTAAAGCTTGTTTTGATCAAAACCGAAGGTATGTACCTCTTCTCCCACTCTCCCTAAGTATAATAGAGTAGTTTTGATGAGTTATAAGGGCTTGAAATGAGCCCGAACGAAAAATATAGCTCACTGTTTAGTTTCTGTCAGATTCACCTTTCTGATATTATTTTCTGGTCCCGACTATCTATTTGATATTATTTACGAAGAAGACGACTGATATGATATTTATTTTACAATCTTTATGATATTATTATTATGAAAAACTACTGACTTGATATTATTTTCTGACGAAATAATATCACTTTAGTACAAAACGTGATAGTTATATCAGTTTAATTTATCTAACAGATTAATTGAATAATTGATAATATTTTCAAATATACATATATATATATATATATATATATATATATATATTATATGTTTGCACAAAAATTCTCTTACTTACATATAATATCTGGAGAAAATAAAAGGAGTATTTAAATTTAAAATATTGTTATTTAGTAATTTAGAAAGGAAATTAATAGATAAAAAGTAATTATAATATTAGCTTAACATTATTAGGAGTAATAACTATCCTTGTGATAATTAATATAAAAAGAAATTTATTTTAAACTATTTAGTAATATGTGGACTATTTTATAAATTCATCAAAATTACTTATTTTATTAGTAAACTAGTTATAAAGTATTAAAAGACTTTAACAAGGGAATGATTTAATAAATTATAAATAATAAAATTGTGGAAGCGAATTTCATGAATTTCAATAAGTTGTTATTGCTTTATTGTTGCTACGTGAACGTAGAAATTTGACAATAGGTACCCCGGGTGGTATTCGTACGTTGGAATAAATTGATTAGACGTTAAATACCTAGGGAAAGTGAAATTATTGTTTATAGTCACAGTTGTGACGTTACGGTCAGGAGATAACCAGAGTGGCCGAGGACCGTGGGTTTCCTGAAAGAATGGTCGTCGGTATCGGTACTCGTGGTTTAAGACCGGTGGATTATCGTCTTGCGAACCCTGAACATGGCACTGTTGGATTTATCTTCCGGATTTTCCGGGGGTGGATTTATTGGATGAAACCGGAGTATGGGTATCATTTCTCGCGGTTGGTTGGCTATCATTCGCTCCTTGTGATGGTACAGCCGAATTCGACCCGACATGTAGTTTGGTCTTATTCGTCTGGGACCCCAGGCTGGGCAAGCAAGGGGAGGGTAAATCGGCAGAGTCGCCATTGTTCAGAGGTTGTTTGGGAGGATTATTTCTCATGGTAGAGAAATCTAGAAATCACCTAAAGACAAGAAAATTCATAATATGCTCCAAATTGCCGTAACTTTATTCTTCATGCTCATTATTATATTATTGCTTGTATGTTATGGGTTAATGGGTTTAGAGGTATCTACTGGGTGATTTATCACTCACGGGTACATTCGTATCCTGGTAAATCGATTGCTTCGGCGATCAATTTGCCAGAAGCTGCAGGTAGCGACGGCATAGAAGATCAGCCTTGCGAGCCAGACCCGTACTATTCAGGAGAGATACCAGGGGCAGAGACTGAGCAAGATTATGCTTGGAATCCATATCAGAACTAGAGTCGCTCTGAAATATTGCTCTGTGACGGCATGTCACCCAAAGGCCTCCGTACATGTGGGGTAGAGCATATTTATGTCGACCTTAAACTGTGATAAGGAGATATTGCTCCGTATTTTGTAATCAAAAGAATATTATTTATGCTAAGTTTAATATATTAATGCTTCCGAAATTCCTTAGAAAATCGGGGCGTTACAACTTGGTATCAGAGCATAGGTTCAACCCTCAGACTTGGGTAGATTGGGTAGATCACATCCGAGAGCGTAACTCGATCGTATCTATTACATATGTACTTTTCTAAATCTATCAGTACTATATAATCGCGAATGTACGGTGAGAAAACCTGAGTCTGACTTCTTAATTGAATTACGTGCTTCCGTTAATAGTTCGAACATTTTCAACATAGTTTTGACTTATATAGACCCCCTTTGACTAAAATTACGAACCTTTGAAGATGGTTAACACTCGCTCGGGAAACGGAGCCTTTGACAATGGAAACGACCATCATCGCGCTAGTACGAGTGGCGGAAACAATGGCAACAACCCTAACGGAAACCTCGGGGGACTTGACGTGGCACAGTTAGCACAGGTGATAGCCGCTGCAGTGGCAGCAGCTTTGCCACAGGTTAATGGGGCCCGTCAACCGGCGCCGCAGCAGGGCCGTCAGGCTAGAAATAGAGACCAGTTGTTGGATGCCTTTTGCAAACGTCGTCCACCAGTTTGGAGTGGAGAAGCTGACCCCATAGCCGCCGAGGCTTGGCTAAAGCAGATCGCCAAGTTTCTGGACACAATGGGTATCACGAATGCAGATGACCGCATCGCTCTAGCTGCCTTTCAGCTGCAGGGTGAAGCTGATCATTGGTGGGATCTAATAAAGGCCACCAACAATGTCGCGACCATGACGTGGCAACAGTTCGAAGATCTTTTCAATGAGAAATATTTCCCGGAACCAATCAGAGATGCGATGTCGCGAGAATTCATGGACCTGGAGCAGGGGATGATGACCGTCTCACAGTATGTCACGCGTTTCGAGACTTTAGCGCGACATGACACCAGTCTAGTGGCAACTCCTGATAAGCGGGCAAAGAAGTTCGTTTGGGGACTCCATCATTCCATCCGAAAGAGTGTGGTATCTCAAGGCCACCGTACATTTGCTGCGGCTGTCCAGTGTGCGCTCACGATGGAGCGTGAAAACGCTGATTCCAAGGCTGTATGGAACAACCTCAAGAAGGGAGGATCATCATCTGGAGGGCCAGTTCGTAACAACAGCCATAATAACAACAACAAGGGGTATGTTAACCAGAAGCCGTACTCTCAGAACAACAGCAACAACCGCCAGCAACAGCAGGTGCAATCCTGGAATAGTCAGGGATTTGGACAAAGTCAGACCCAAAACCGCGGACCAATCCGCTGCTTCCACTGCCATGAAGAAGGGCATTTCAGGAATCAGTGTCCCAAACTGCAGAACAACAACTTCGGGAATCAGGCAAAGTTTCTACCAAGACCTGCTCAACCCCAAAACAGCCAGAAGAGGATCGGATGGAATCAGAATAATCAGAACCTGTCAAGGATTGGGTGGCATCAGAATCAGCAGCAGAACCGCCCACACCAGAGCAATACAGCGGGAAAAGCACCAACAGGGAACAACCAGGCAAACGGAGCTAGCAGGATCTTCGCATTGCAGGCGGAAGAGGAACAGAATGATCCCTCTATGATACAAGGTACACTTGTACTCTTCAATACTTGTGTACAAGCTTTAATTGATTCTGGAGCATCGCACTCGTTCATTTCTACTGCATGTATGAAATCACTTGGACTAGACACAGAACCCCTAGGATCAACGATGCATGTTACTTCACCATTGGGGGGTAAGATGTCTGTTGGGTTAGTCTGTAAAGGGTGCGAAATAGAAGTCTCTGGACTGCGGATAACTTGTGATCTCAGGGTTATCGATATGGCGGACTTTGACGTGATCTTAGGAATGGATTGGCTTTCTTCTTATCGAGCTGTCATAGATTGCCATCGCAAGATGGTGACAGCTTATTTGAAGGATGGGACGTGCTTCAAATTTAAGGGGGATAGACAAGATCCCGTCTCTACTTCATTAGCACACAAATCAAGACCACACAACCAACTAATGGGATGGTTAGCAAGTCTGTCACTTCAAGAGAATGATCAGATGGACTTGGACCTACCCCAAATTGTGTGTGAATTCAAAGATGTGTTTCCGGAAGAATTGCCTGGACTACCTCCGAAGAGGGAGATAGATTTCACTATTGAGCTTCAACCAGGTACTGCACCAATATCTATGGCACCGTACAGAATGGCGCCAGCAGAATTGAAAGAGTTAAAAATTCAATTGCAGGAATTGCTGGACAAGGGTTTTATTCGACCAAGTACATCACCTTGGGGAGCTCCGGCACTTTTTGTCAAGAAGAAGGAAGGAACGTTGCGATTATGTATCGACTACAGACAGTTGAACCGCGCAACGATCAAGAACAGATACCCACTACCGAGAATCAATGACTTGTTTGACCAACTGAGAGGGTCAAATTATTTCTCGAAGATCGATCTGAGGTCCGGATATCACCAGTTGCGTATTAGGGATAGCGATATTCCTATAACTGCATTCCGGACTCGATACGGTCACTATGAATTCTTGGTGATGCCGTTTGGATTGACGAATGCACCAGCAGTGTTCATGTGCTTGATGAACAAGATCTTTCAGCCGTACTTAGACAAATTTGTGGTGGTCTTCATCGACGATATCTTGGTTTACTCGCCAACAGAGGAAGCACATGAAGAGCATCTGAGAATCGTATTGCAAACCCTTAGAGACAATCAATTGTATGCTAAGGCTAGCAAGTGCGAGTTTTGGATGAAGGAGGTGAAATTTCTGGGACATGTTGTGTCAGAAAAAGGAATCTCCGTCGACGATAGCAAAGTTGACGCCGTTTTGAATTGGAAGCAACCCACGACAGTGTTTGAGATTCGAAGCTTTCTAGGACTAGCTGGATACTACAGAAGGTTTATACAAGATTTCTCAACCTTATCCAAGCCCATGTTCCGACTAACTCAGAAAGGAGTCAAGTTCGTATGGAATGAAGCATGCGAGAAGTCATTCCAGGAGCTGAAAAGGAGATTGACCAGTGCACCGATACTGATCATTCCTGAGAGAGATGTAGGATATTCAGTATACTGTGACGCCTCAAGAGACGGACTTGGATGTGTGCTTATGCAAAATGGAAAAGTTATAGAATACGGCTCGCGTCAACTCAAGCCACATGAAAGGAACTATCCCACGCACGATCTGGAATTAGCAGCTGTGATATTCGCCCTCAAGACATGGCGTTATTACCTATATGGGGAAGAATTTGAAGTATTCACTGATCATAAGAGTCTAAAATATCTATTCACCCAGAAGGAGCTGAATCTGCGCCAACGACGATGGATGGAATACATGGAGGACTACAAGCTGACTTTGTCATATCACCCAGGCAAAGCCAATGTAGTTGCTGACGCACTTAGCCGCAAGGTCAGAGGACAAGTGGCAAGTATGGCGGTCAGAGAATGGAAGATGATGGATGAGATCAATGAGTTTAGACTTCAACCATCTTCGGAATCTAGCAGCGCATGCTTATTCGCCATGATTGCTACACCAGCGTTGCACAGAGAAATCCTGCTCGCTCAGACTTTCGATCAGGAGTGCGACTTTATTCGATACCAAATGGTGACCAATAAAGCAGTTACCGGATGGACAGTTCACCCTGACAAGAGTTTGAGATTCAGAGACAGGATATTCGTACCAGATATAGGGACTCTCAGAGAAGCAGTTCTGAAGGAGTTCCATCATTCAAACTTCGCTGTGCATCCAGGAGGCAACAAGATGTATCATAACCTACGCCGCCTGTATTGGTGGAGCGGAATGAAGAATGACGTGGCCAAGTATGTCTCCACATGCCTCACGTGCCAGCAAGTGAAGGCCGAGCACAAGAAACCAGGAGGACAACTACAATCTCTACCTATTCCAGGATGGAAATGGGAGCACATCACTATGGACTTTGTCACAGGATTGCCTAGATCAGTCAATAACCACAATGCTATTTGGGTAATCGTCGATCGTCTGACAAAGTCTGCACACTTTTTACCTGTGCGAGTAACAGACTCCATGGACACTCTCAGTCGATTATACATTAAGGAGATCATCAGATTGCACGGAGTACCAGTATCGATTGTGTCAGATCGAGAGCCACGATTCACTTCGGCGTTCTGGCAAGGCTTACAAAAAGCGCTGGGAACAGATCTCAGGATGAGCACCGCCTTTCACCCTCAGACAGACGGACAATCCGAAAGGACGATTCAAACCCTGGAGGATATGCTTCGAGCCTGTGTACTAGATTTCCAAGGGAGTTGGGAGCGACATCTACCCTTGGTGGAGTTCGCTTACAATAACAGTTATCAGTCAAGCATAGAAATGGCTCCCTTCGAGGCACTGTATGGACGCCCTTGCAGATCACCGATATGCTGGACCGAAGTAGGAGAGATGCACCTACTTGGACCAGATCTTGTCAAAGAGACAAATGAGAAGATCAGAATCATCACTCAGCGGATCAAAACAGCACAGAGCCGCCAAAAGAGTTATGCTGACAGAAGAACGCGACCTTTAGAGTTCACCGTTGGTGACCACGTCTTCCTCAAGATCAGACCTAAACGTGGAGTCATTAGGTTTGGGAAGAAAGGGAAGCTGTCGCCTCGCTACATCGGACCGTTTGAGATTCTCGAACGAATTGGAGAAGTTGCGTATAGGCTAGCGTTGCCGCCACAGCTTGACAGAGTACACAATGTATTTCATGTCTCCATGCTGAGGAAGTACATGGCCCACCCTTCCCACATCATCAATTGGGAAGACGTCACAGTTGACGAGGACACGACATTCGAAGAGAGACCCGTTGCAATCCAGGACCACGGAGAGAAGGTCATCAGAGGAAAAACAATCAAGTTAGTTAGAGTACTCTGGCGACACCGTGGTATAGAAGAAAGTACTTGGGAAAGAGAAGACGTAATGAGAGAGAATTATAAGGAACTATTCCCTGTAGAAAGTGCACCTTAAATTTCGAGGACGAAATTTTGTTAAGGGGGATAGGTTGTAATATTCCGAAATTTTTAATAAAATAAAATTCCGTAATATTAGCTTTCTTTAAAATTTTGTCTTAATGTACTAAATTCCGATTTAGTAGTTAAAGACCGTTTAAAAATCAAATCAAGTTTTCAAAATTCACAAAAATATTTTCTTTGATAATCGAGATACTTTTTCACTAAGAAAGACCATGGTTAGCGTCGAAATGATCTTGTGACGTTACGATTAAATTTTTAGAATTTTTCGAAATCGAAAACCGGACGACCAAACACTGCGAGTCATGTTTCTGCGTATATCCGTACTAATTTCCACTTTCATCATCACGGTACACTCCCCCTCTCCCTCTCTGCCAGCCCTCTCCCTCTCTGCCAGCTCTCTCTCTCTCTCTCTCTCTCTCTCTCTCTCTCTCTCTCTCTCTCACCCGAACCCACCTCTCTCTCTCTCTCTTCCTCTCCAGCTGGCAACGGCTATCTCCAGCTGGTAACGGCTATCTCCAGCCATCTCCAGCCATCCACCACCACCTCCGGCCATTTCTCTCCTCTCCTCTCCAACCTCTATAAATACCACGATTCCCCTCTCCATCCGAACCACAGCAAACTCAACCCATTCTCTCCCTGTTGTGTGTCCATAAACCAGTAGAGAAGTTGGAAGAAAGACCGAGCTCCGGCCATGGCCGTTTAGAGAGAGAAACCGAGAAATAAAAGTGGGTTTTCCCACTTGCACCACCTCTTAATCCGAATTACCACTTCCAAGCATCCATAACCACCTCAAGCAACTCAGAACCATCCTCCAATACCCCAGAACCAAACCGAACAGCCGTGCTCCGGTCGTTTCTCCGGCGAACCAAAAATTTCAAGAACTCGTTTAAAGCTTGTTTTGATCAAAACCGAAGGTATGTACCTCTTCTCCCACTCTCCCTAAGTATAATAGAGTAGTTTTGATGAGTTATAAGGGCTTGAAATGAGCCCGAACGAAAAATATAGCTCACTGTTTAGTTTCTGTCAGATTCACCTTTCTGATATTATTTTCTGGTCCCGACTATCTATTTGATATTATTTACGAAGAAGACGACTGATATGATATTTATTTTACAATCTTTATGATATTATTATTATGAAAAACTACTGACTTGATATTATTTTCTGACGAAATAATATCACTTTAGTACAAAACGTGATAGTTATATCAGTTTAATTTATCTAACAGATTAATTGAATAATTGATAATATTTTCAAATATACATATATATATATATATATATATATATATATATATTATATGTTTGCACAAAAATTCTCTTACTTACATATAATATCTGGAGAAAATAAAAGGAGTATTTAAATTTAAAATATTGTTATTTAGTAATTTAGAAAGGAAATTAATAGATAAAAAGTAATTATAATATTAGCTTAACATTATTAGGAGTAATAACTATCCTTGTGATAATTAATATAAAAAGAAATTTATTTTAAACTATTTAGTAATATGTGGACTATTTTATAAATTCATCAAAATTACTTATTTTATTAGTAAACTAGTTATAAAGTATTAAAAGACTTTAACAAGGGAATGATTTAATAAATTATAAATAATAAAATTGTGGAAGCGAATTTCATGAATTTCAATAAGTTGTTATTGCTTTATTGTTGCTACGTGAACGTAGAAATTTGACAATAGGTACCCCGGGTGGTATTCGTACGTTGGAATAAATTGATTAGACGTTAAATACCTAGGGAAAGTGAAATTATTGTTTATAGTCACAGTTGTGACGTTACGGTCAGGAGATAACCAGAGTGGCCGAGGACCGTGGGTTTCCTGAAAGAATGGTCGTCGGTATCGGTACTCGTGGTTTAAGACCGGTGGATTATCGTCTTGCGAACCCTGAACATGGCACTGTTGGATTTATCTTCCGGATTTTCCGGGGGTGGATTTATTGGATGAAACCGGAGTATGGGTATCATTTCTCGCGGTTGGTTGGCTATCATTCGCTCCTTGTGATGGTACAGCCGAATTCGACCCGACATGTAGTTTGGTCTTATTCGTCTGGGACCCCAGGCTGGGCAAGCAAGGGGAGGGTAAATCGGCAGAGTCGCCATTGTTCAGAGGTTGTTTGGGAGGATTATTTCTCATGGTAGAGAAATCTAGAAATCACCTAAAGACAAGAAAATTCATAATATGCTCCAAATTGCCGTAACTTTATTCTTCATGCTCATTATTATATTATTGCTTGTATGTTATGGGTTAATGGGTTTAGAGGTATCTACTGGGTGATTTATCACTCACGGGTACATTCGTATCCTGGTAAATCGATTGCTTCGGCGATCAATTTGCCAGAAGCTGCAGGTAGCGACGGCATAGAAGATCAGCCTTGCGAGCCAGACCCGTACTATTCAGGAGAGATACCAGGGGCAGAGACTGAGCAAGATTATGCTTGGAATCCATATCAGAACTAGAGTCGCTCTGAAATATTGCTCTGTGACGGCATGTCACCCAAAGGCCTCCGTACATGTGGGGTAGAGCATATTTATGTCGACCTTAAACTGTGATAAGGAGATATTGCTCCGTATTTTGTAATCAAAAGAATATTATTTATGCTAAGTTTAATATATTAATGCTTCCGAAATTCCTTAGAAAATCGGGGCGTTACATGGTCAACCCACTCCCTTATGATTAAGCCTTTCCCTTTCACTCTCTCCTCCATTCCATCAGGTAAAGACCATATGTCGGATCTTACCACCCATAAAAATGGCACCTTTGCATCCTCCAAGCCATAGGCCACCTATTGGGAATTTAGGCAATTGATCTACTAATTAAGATAACATAAGCAAAAGCAATGTGAAACTTGAAAATTGTACAAAACATTAAACAAATACGGTTATTCTAACGGGTGCCATGATGCGACTGGATAAAGACCGAACAAAAATTCTAACAGCAGAGACGATTTGCAGAGAACTTTTGCCCCTACGAATCCAAAAGTAATACTTACCGATATCCGTTGGAGCTGATTTTTTACAGGGCCTCATAAAATAATATTCAAAAATTTATGGATATTTTTCTAGATTTTTTCGGAACCATAAATGGGGTCAAACGCGTTTTTCTCTGCGTGGTTCTCTCCAAATCATCTCTGCGAATAGCAGGGCTCTTAGAATAACCGAACAAATAAAAAAAAGGTAGTAAATGATTTTCACACCATCTTTTATATATATATATGTAGCAATATATATTTAGTGTTTTTCCTTTTCGTTCATGATATGTAAAAACAAATTTAGAATCTCCTTAAAAAAATAATAATAAATCTTCGATTAAGTGCTAAATTTCTAGAGAATATGTTGCCTAAAGTTGTAGCTCCAGTTCTAGTTTTCCGGCTTTGACTTTATTTTTTTTTTCTGGGCCAAACTTACTATTTCTAGAATAGGTATAGAGTTCGGATCCCCTGTCCGACCCGTCTGTTCCATCCCTCTCAGCCGTTGATCTCGCAAATCAACGGCTAAGATGGGCCGAGCACTTTTTTCTCAGTCGATAGTTATATTAGCACCTTAGAAGAGTTGACTTCGTTACCCCTAGGACCTACGTGCAACACTTGATTCCGTCGAGCCAAAGGCCTCGTGGCAGGCTTTGACTTAATATGTTGCCCCTTTTGAAAATCAACTTTCTTATAATGTAAATGTTTTTTGTGCAAGTTTTTAGATAAAATCCTGGTTCCGCTCCAGAATTCCTATCCTTCAGAACACAACAAGCATCACCTATTTTGCGAAACAAAACACAAACTGAAAGCTGCAACCAAACCTCGTCGAGTTGTGCGGGGGGGATGTGGGCTTGGGTGCCAAAGCAAACAAATATCACAGAGGCTGGCACGGTATGCTCATCCAGCCATTTCATGATCACTTCGTGTTGATGTCGATCGAGAGAGCCATGAAAGCACTCCTCCGAGTCGTCGTACAGGCAGAGAGGACCCAGACACCAAGCCTTGGCGCCATTTTGGTAAAACGATTCAAGAGGGGAAACAAAGTTCCCTTCCAACTCCAGAAAAGAATTCACGACGACGCCCCAGCTATTGATCTCGGCCTCGGCCGCTTCCGCCAGGAACTGCGAATACGGGTCATCGTGATGCGGGGTGTTTATTCCCTCGGGCAGGTCTGCACCGGTCAAAACAAAGGGGATTTCGATCCCCGGCAAGTACATAGGATCGGATTTGCTGATCGAATTCGTTTCGTTAGCTTGGACCCAGGCAGTTTTCGCAACGGCCATCGAGAAAACGCCCATGCCGTGGAAAACAAGCCTCGGGATTCCGAGTGCTTTGCACGGCGCCAATGTCCAGCCCAGGAAGAAATCCGAGATGACGCAAATGGGAAGGGTATTGGATTCGGACATTTGTTGAAGGACTTGTTCAAAGGGCTTTTGGAGGTGTTTGGTTGCTTGGAGAAAGGTTAGGAAAAACTCCATGGAAGGGAGTTGGGTGGTGTTTTCGCAGCCTTTGGGGAGGCCCGGGATGGAAGGGAATGGGATTTGGGCAAGACTTATGGAGGGGTAATTTGGTATGTAGTTGGAAATGGAGATGGAGTTTGATGGGGTGGTGATTATGGTTACTTTGATGTGTCTTTGGGAGAGGGCTTTCGAGAGGTCTAGTAATGGAAGGGTGTGACCCTGAGCCATGAAAGGGAAGATGACTACGTGGGGTTCTTTCAATTTTGAAGCCATGGCAAAAGAGCAGGGGGACAAGGGGATGAACTTAACTCGCTCTCTATTTTCCTTGGTCTAATTTCCAATAAAGGGAAGGTTTAGATATATATTGAGATGGTAACCCCGGCCCAAGGCCTAGCCCAGTGGTCAAGGCCTGCGACTAAGGAGTTTATTTCTTCCTAAGATTTCATGTTCGAAACCTCTCAGATGCTGTTAACTTTTTGGAATTCCGTAAGTGGGCGGTGAAATTGGTCTTCCAAAATTATTCAAATGCACGTAAGCCGGCCTAGTCAACTAAGATAGTATGTTAGAGAACCATGTCATTTTGCCATTGTCATTCTCATTTTTTAGCAATGAATAGTATTATTTTGTCAAAAAATGATACAGGTGTTGCATCTATGCGTTTCATTTTGCCATTGCCATTGCCATTCTCCTCTCTCTCTCTCTCTCTCTCTCTCTCAAATGGAAACTTTGCCATAAATTTTCACATATATAGCAAAGATTTTTTTTTTTTGTCACTCGAGAGATGTCTAGCCTACTCCTAAGAAGTTAGGAAAAGAGTCAGGGTGAATTCAGTTAAGGTACATGAGGGTCACGTGACCCTCTTGAAATGTGACCCCTCTTTCCGAAATTTTTGGATCCGCCACTGGAAGGGGTACCACTAAGCGACGAACCCCAAAGAGTTGTCATCACACCAAACATTCGTGTTCCTGACAATAATTAAACCCTCACCTTTCATGTGGAAGAAAAGAGGAAGTGACATTGGACTACAAGCATACTGGCTATAACAAAGGAATTCAAGTTAGTCAAATTTGAGAGAGGCAATGTAGGTGTGGCATTCAATTTGCCATTTTTACGAAATGGCATTGAAGTTTGCCAACAATATTTAGCGGTGTGGATGAGTGTGATATAAGACAGAGGAGGCACATGCTCTCCGTTTACCGTACTAGTATAATAAATGTTCGGGGTGCCTTACATTTTGCACGGGGATGGGGAAAGTGACAGGAAGAGACGCCTTCCAAAGTAGACAAATTCAACACCACCTATGTATTGAATTTGTCAACCACTTGAATCCCCATCCAACTTCTTGTTATGATCTGGATAAAAAATAATAATCGCATGTTTGGGTCAGCTTGCGGGCGCCTCGACTAATTTTGAAGTCCTGGATTGAATTTGTCAATCGGTTGAATCTCCATCCAACTTCTTGCCATGCATGATCCGGATCAAAAATAAAAATCAGATGTCCGGACTAACTTGTGCACGTCAACTAACTCGAGAGTCCTAGATTGAATTTGTCAACCAGTTGAATTTCCATCCAACTTGTTGTCATGATCCGGATCAAAAATAAAATAAAAAGAAGTTCTTGTCATGATCCAGGCTTATATGGGACTACTAGCCGACTGGTTTTTTCCATTGGTTTCTTTGAATGGGGAAAAAACTGTTGAAAAAATATGTTTACTATTTGTGATGAAAATCAATAATACAAGTGCAATAAAGGCGGAAATCAAAACTTGGAAATCAATGGGAACAAATTGGTGATCAAGATGAGTGTTAGTGTGAATAACACTTTGTAATTAAGACATATTCGTCCCTGCTACAGTGCTCACGGTTTGCATGAATGTCTATCTCCCAGCACTACTAGATCGGTGATAAGCACCTAATAATACATATTCTTAAACTTAAGTCCTTAGTTTTATTGTATTTATGTTTATAAAGTTAGTATTTTATGCGATATTGCACGTAAGGTAGTTTTTTGTTTGTTTCAGGTAATTCGTATAAATAAGGCGCGTTTAAACACCAATGAATGCTCCGGGTGCAACCAAGTACTCAAGGCCACATGCTTAGACACTAAAAGATTGTCTTTTTTTGTTTTTTCCGAACTTTTTTCGGTTTTGATGAACTCTTTTGAACCTTGGTATGTATTTTTATACTTTTACAGCTTCTCTCGTCAAGACGAACGATTGATCACAAAAAATTGAGCTGAATGTAGTAAAAATTTAGAGAAAGCTACTCAAAATACTCGATCAAAAAGACTAAAATTTTAGTCTAAAGAGTCCCTTTGCATATGTATATATAAATAACTAGTGAAGTGGAGTGTTAAGTTTTCGTTTATATATATAGATTTTTAATTCATTTTCCAGCGCCCAAGCGAAGACTGAAGTGGGCAATTAGCGTGCACTTCTCATGCAAGAAACAAGACCGTTTGGGTTTGATTGTGATGCTTTTGGTTGGTGTCTTGTCTTTCGTTTGAGTTTGGTTCTCGGGTAGCGTTGTGCTCGTATGTCCGTGATTCGTTAAGTCTTTATAATATTTTTCAAAAATTTATAAAATCTTTTTTACTGATAAAAGAGAGAGAGAGAGAGAGAGAGAGAGAGAGAGAGAGAGAGAGGGGGGGGGGGGAGGGGGGAGACCGTTTCAAGTCACAGCCCACCATGCTAGCCGCCGGGTCCTAAGGGGCAGCGAGCTAGTCTATAAGGTGGTGATGAGGGTATGGGACTGTGGGCATACCCTAAAAAGTGTGTCTATAGCTTTAACCACTTTAAACAAGTTATTTCCGTTAGAATAAACAATTAATATCAGTATAGGAAAAGAGTGACCCGTCTCAAATTTTCTATTTATGTGGGCTTTTAACAAATACGAATTTTTTTCGAATAAGAGTGAAATAAATAAAAAATTGTAGTCCACAACTTTTAAGTATAGGAAAAGAGTGACCCGTCTCAAATTTTCTATTTATGTGGGCTTTTAACAAATACGAATTTTTTTCGAATAAGAGTGAAATAAATAAAAAATTGTAGTCCACAACTTTTAATTAGTTCAGTGGAACAATAATTGTAACATTCCTAATTTTTAAAAAAAAAAATTGAAATGTTAATTCCTAGTTCATTAATTTATTTGGTTAATTAATATAAAAGCATGATTAGGTGTATAATTAATACTAGTCATAGTAATGGTATATTATATTAACTTGATACTTTACGTAGCTATATGTATATATATATATATTTGAATAATAGTATTCCATTTTTTTCCCCCTTATTATTCATACTTGTCCACATACATTATGATTTCGAAACCCAACAGTAGCCCATGAAATATGGCTTCTGTACTCATCCTCTTGGCAGTCCCTCTCCCTTATCTCTCCTAAACTCCTCTTTTCCTCACTTCCTTCTCACACTCCATCACATTCACTCTTATCACTCCACACTCCTATTACTTCTACAATTGCACTCTATCTCTATCACTTCCATATACAAACCCACATCCTGAGGTTCCTAAAATAATAACGTAAGACAGTTCAGAAGCATTCTAGCCCTTCGTCTTCTCCAACTTCCGTTTTTTTTTTCTTTTCTTTCTCTTCTTCTGTCAAATCCGCTTACTTGCTTATCGACCGGAGGAAAGGTAGATTAATCACTCCCCTATTTTCTCCTAAGTATATTTAGTTCGTGTGTACGATGATTTAAATGAGCTATAGCCGAAGGAATCGAAACTACAGAATCAAACCGAAGAACCAATTACAACTCTATTTTTTTTCAATTCACTGTAGCATGCACGTTTTGTTTTAAGCATAATGTTCTCAAATTATAGTTTGCCCCTTGTATTAACTTTAGTTCTAATTTGATTCCTATAAATAATTAGTTCCGAAGTTAGGCCAAGTGTATGTTCTGACTTTATTTTATACTTTTTTTTTCTTTTCTTTTCTTTTCTTTTGTTACTTTTTACTGTTCAAAATGATAAACAGTAATTATTCTTGTTAAATGTTAACGTAATGGTAATATGTTGAGTAAATATTAACTCAACTTTATTATAAGTAAAATAAAGCCCAGGTTAGAGTAAATAGTAGTTACTAATATTTTCCATTAACAAAACAAGGATGATAAAATCTTACCATTTTTATTAATTAATAATAATTTTTTTTTTAACGGTCAAAGTATTTTTTTTTTTTGATTTAAAGTTAGAAATCAAGGTTTGAAACAAAAGAGACAAAGCTCAGTGCAACTACTAGGAGGAAGAAATAAAAAAAAAAATGTACAAAGTATCATCAACTTATTTAACTAGGTAAAGAAAAAAAGGCTTATAAGCAAGCAAAAGTATAAAATAAAAACTTTTACTAATGTATAGTACTACTTGTGAATTATTAGGTTTTAGAATGAAGTTAATAAAAGAATGCATGTCTATAGAAGACAATTATATACATATTTCTTTGGTAAACGAATAGACACAGTTAGTGGAGCATATCTATATATACCTACTGTAAGCTAGGAATACAATAAAATTAATTACTTAGTGTCTTAAATTATTAAGTCAGTAGTTTATATCTACACCTAGCTTTATGATAGTTTAAAAAGATCAATAAACAAACATACTTGCTCAACAAAACTTAATAAACCAAAAGGCATCGGCCCACTCATAAAACACTACACGCTTTACTTTTTCGCACCATATTAAATGATATATTGTTGTCTCATTGAAATGTATCGTGTTTGAGCTGTTGTTGATTATATCATGTTGTACGTGCTAGAATGGACTTAGGTTCACTAGGGTGGTTCGAGTAGTGAATACATAGACGTGGTTAAGTAATGGATAAAATTGATTAAGGATGTTGGGTGCCGGTAAAGGACCCTGGTACAGTAAAGTACCTTTAGTTGAGTTGGGGAACGGTAAAGGACCCCGAGTACGGTAAAGTACTCAGAGTGTGTGGAGGACGTTAAAGGACTCCGGGTACAGGATTTGGGATACGGTAAAGGATCCTAAATGCGGTACAGTACCTAGCGTATGTGTGGAGGACGGTAAAGGACTCCGGGTACAGAATTTGGGATACGGTAAAGGATCCTAAATGCGGTATAGTGCCCAGTGTGTGTGTGAAGGACGGTAAAGGACTTCAGGTACAGTATTTTGGGAAACGGTAAAGGATCCCTAAATACGGTATAGTACCCAGTGTGTAGAGTTGGGAGACGGTAAAGGATCCTAGCAATAAGATAGTGCGAACCCTAATGCTGAGTTGTCATGGAGAGTTATTCCATGGGAATGTCAATGTTGGTGGATGTGGGAGGAAAGGATCTCGTGGAGAGAATCCTTAGATTTCATGTAAGATAATGGATAGTGAATGAAATGACAATGTGTTACCATTCTGTACCTCCTGTGAATTGTTAATTTGTTGATTTGCTAATTGTAAGGTAAGGGGTTAGTAGGGTTGAGATTATCTACTGAGTTTCAAAACTCATTATAGTGCCGTTGGGCTGGCGTTTCATGCCAGGTAATACAGAGACCGAGGAACAGAATCCGCAGCAAGATGAACAGTACCATGGTGAAGACCTCTCAACTGAAGAAGAAGAGTTTGTTGAGCCTTGGAGGCCATACCCTTAGAAGCTCTGTTAAATTGACGTACTTTTATTTAGATTTTCATAAGTGTTATCATATTTGTCAAACTCTATTTCATTTTGTTGGTTTGCAAGATAATTAAGTAAGTTTGAATTTGGTATTTAACGTTTCCGCTGCTAAACTCTGTTTAATAAAATTTCATTTCTGATATATCAGTTTTATGAATTATTAAATCAATAAAAAAATATTTTATTTAACGTGCCCAAAAATCGGGGCGTTACAACTTGGTATCAGAGCTTTAGGTTCAAACCTTCGGCCTTGGGTAGACTGGGTAGCACTAGGTTTCATAAATATATGTATTTAATCGTATAGTAAATATACTGCCTTCTCACGCGCCAAATTATTATTGTCATATTTTTATTTTTATTTTTATTTTTTATTTTTGTATGAAGATTATATCATTTAAACTTTAAATTTTAAAATGTAGGATGTCGAGCTCTTCTTCGCCAGAACCATATGGTACGAGTTTCGATACTTATGGCCGTTATACTCAGCGAGGACGTCATATCAAACCCTGGGATAAACGTGAACATCAAGGGAGACTGACATGGCAAGCCGAAAAAAGTATCAAATACGACATGAAGAAGGTGATCGAGGATTCCGCAGTTGTTGATGAAGGGAAACAGAAGCAATTGGTGCTCCACCGCATAAGGAATCATATCCAGAAGTACGAGGAAGCATATCGTATTCTGAAGAATGATGTGAAGTACAACGAATTGAGGGCAGAGGTTTTGGCTCAGCCATATGTTTCCTACCGCCAAGCTTCACCCAAGAGCGTGACATCTCATTACCTTGGACCATCAGCACCACCGCCAGTGTACATTGACATATCCTCGGATTCGGAGGACGAAGATCCAGAAGAACCACCGTTCGATGAATAGAATAGGGTAGTCTTAGAGTCGAAGAGTAGGGTAGTAAGGAATAAGTAGTCTAGAACGATTGTGTTACATGACTTAATAGTTTGACTTTACTGTTCTTTATTATTAGTATCATTTTTTTTTTTTTTGTAGTATCGTTTTCTTTTCTCGTGTGTTCATGGTACTCGTTTGTTCTGTTAGGACCCAAAGTGTTTGGTCTCATTATTATCAATAAAATGACTTCGTCACATCAGTATTATTGTGTTCATCACTATATGACACTCTTTAAGTATAAAAATGGAAAACCCCCAAACTAAAAAAAATAAATAAATAAATAAATTTTTTTGTATATAGATGGTGGGAACACGAAATGGAGCCCAATCGAGCAATGATCAGAATGGCGGAGCACAACCCAATGGACAAGGAGCACAACCAGACTTAGTACAACTGATGCAAGCATTTGTTGCTGCTGCTGCTGCCAACCCCCAACAACCACCACAACAACAACGTGGGCCATTAACTAGGAGTAGAGATCAACTTTTAGATGCATTTTGCAAACGTCGTCCTCCGATCTTTTATGGGGAAGCAAACCCTAGCGCTGCAGAAGCATGGATCAAACAAATCTCCAAGTACCTGGAAGTACTTAATGTGACCAATGCGGGCGATCGCATTGCCTTAGCAACATTTCAAATGCAAGGGGAAGCAGATCATTGGTGGGATTTGATTAAGACCACTCATAATTTGACAACTATGACCTGGCAGATGTTCGAAAACCTTTTTCTCGAAAAATACTTTCCAGCACCTGTGAAACAAGCCATGGCTCAAGAATTTATGGACTTGAAGCAGCATTCCCTGACAGTAACCCAATATGCTGCCCGTTTTGAAGAATTGGCTCGTCATGCCAGTACCCTAGTACCCACTGATGTTGCAAAAGCTAGGAAGTTTGAATGGGGTCTATCCCGCTCTATTCGTGCTAGTGTGGTCTCTCATGAGTACCCCACCTATGCACAGGTAGTGAGATGTGCACTCATGATGGAGCGCGAAAACTCTGACTCAAGGTCAACGTGGGAGGTGCAAAAGAAGAATGGCCCCTCGTCTGGAGGACCAATCCGAACAAACAACAATAGGACTTTCATCGCTCAAACACCCTATTACCAGAACAACCCTCGCCCTCTGCAACAAACTACTCAAACTTGGAAAAACCCAAACCCGAACCCTAACCCAAATCAGAACCAAATTTCACTTCAAGCAGGAAATCTGTACCCTAACCGCAAGTGTTTCAACTGTAACCAGGAAGGCCATTTCAGGAACAACTGCCCAAAGCTTGCTGGATTGGGAAATTTTGGGCAAGGGGGACAACAGCAATTTCAGGCACGGCCGTCAGGGTTGGGGAACCAAAATCCGGTTAATCCGAACCAACAGAAGATTGGATGGAATCAGCAACAACTCCGTCCTTTTCAAAACAATGCAGGCGGACAGAACAAGTCAACAGGAGGCAGAGTCTTTGCTCTACAAGGCAATGAGCAAGATACTGAGGAGGAGTATGACCCGTCAGTGATACAAGGTACTCTTATACTATATAGTACTTGTGTTCAAGCATTGTTCGATTCAGGAGCTTCGCACTCTTTCATATCTATTGCATGCGTCTTTGCTCTTGGACTAGAAACAGAACCTCTAGGGACAACAATGCATGTAACCTCTCCATTAGGGGGTAAAATTTCTGTGGGATTAATCTGTAAGGGGTGCGAATTAGAAGTATCTAACCTGAAATTAACTGTCGACCTACGAGTAATCGACATGACAGACTTTGATGTCATACTTGGAATGGACTGGCTATCTGCGCATCACGCTGTCGTAGACTGCCATCGGAAGATGGTGACAGCGTATTCATTAGACGGTACGTCTTTCAAATTTAAGGGGGATAGACAAGACCCCTCCGCAATAACCCCACACCGATCGAGGTGGCATGATAAGCTTTCGGGGTGGCTTGCAAGCCTCAAGCTAGAGGAGACAGATCGTGTGGAACTCGGTCTTCCTCACATTGTGTGTGAGTACGAGGACGTATTTCCTGATGAATTACCTGGACTGCCTCCACGTCGGGACTTAGATTTCACGATCGAGTTGCAACCAGGCACGGCACCAATATCCATGGCACCATATAGGATGGCACCGGCGGAACTACGAGAGTTGAAGACTCAGTTACAAGAACTGATGGATAAAGGTTTTATCAGACCCAGTACATCACCATGGGGAGCACCTGCTTTATTCGTCAAAAAGAAAGAGGGAACACTCAGACTCTGTATCGACTACCGCCAACTCAATAGGGTCACAATCAAGAACCGTTATCCATTACCTAGAATCGATGACTTGTTTGATCAACTGAGAGGGTCAACCTGCTTCTCGAAGATTGATTTACGATCTGGATACCATCAGCTACGAGTTAGAGACAGTGACATACCCAAGACAGCTTTTCGAACCCGTTATGGTCACTATGAATTTGTAGTGATGCCATTTGGATTAACCAACGCTCCTGCTGTTTTCATGTGTCTAATGAACAAAATTTTCACGCCATATTTGGACAAATTTGTGGTAGTGTTCATTGACGACATTCTTGTATATTCGCCAACAGAGAAGGAACACGAAGAGCATTTGAGAATCGTATTACAAGTACTTCGGAATAATCAATTGTACGCAAAGGCCAGCAAGTGCGAATTTTGGATGAAAGAAGTCAAATTCTTGGGACACGTGGTGTCAGAGAAAGGAATCTCTGTAGATAACAGCAAAGTAGAAGCTGTCATGGACTGGAAACGACCCTCAACGGTGTTTGAGATTAGAAGTTTCTTGGGATTAGCTGGCTACTATAGAAGGTTCATTCAAGATTTCTCAATTTTGGGAAAACCAATGACGCGACTGACCCAGAAAGGGGTTAAGTTTGAATGGAACGAAATATGTGAGAAATCGTTCCAAGAACTCAAGAAGAGATTGACCAGCGCCCCCATACTAATCATTCCCGAGCGGAACGTGGGATATGCAGTGTACTGTGATGCATCCAAAGATGGATTGGGAGCTGTGCTCATGCAAAATGGAAAGGTCATCGCTTATGGATCCCGACAATTGAGGCCGCATGAGAAGAATTATCCAACTCACGATTTGGAACTGGCAGCAGTAGTATTTGCCCTTAAGTCCTGGCGTTACTATCTGTACGGAGAACAGTTCGAGGTATTCACTGATCACAAAAGTTTGAAGTATCTATTCACTCAGAAGGAGCTGAACATGAGACAAAGGAGGTGGATGGAATACATAGAAGACTACAGTTTCACGTTGTCTTATCACCCTGGGAAGGCCAATGTAGTTGCTGACGCTCTCAGTCGCAAAACTCGAGGACAATTGGCAAGTATGGCTATCAAGGAATGGAAAATGATGGAAGCCATTAATGAGTTTAGACTTCAACCTACTGTAAGTGCAGAAGGAGCCTGCCTTTTTGCTTTGTTTGCCACACCTGCTTTACATCGAGAAATTCTGTTAGCCCAAACCTTCGAACAACAGTGTGATTTCATTAGATATCAATTATCAACTGGAAAAGCATCAGCAGGATGGGCAATTCACTCCGACAAGAGTCTTCGTTTCCAAGGACGAATTTTTGTACCTGACATTGGTACACTTCGAGAAGCCGTACTGAAGGAGTTTCACCATTCCAACTTTGCCGTACATCCAGGAAGTACAAAAATGTACCAAGATCTTTGTCGTCAGTACTGGTGGAGCGGAATCAAGAAGGATGTAGCAGCATATGTCTCCGTATGTCTCACTTGTCAGCAAGTTAAAGCTGAACATCAGAAACCTGGAGGAACACTTCAACCATTACCGATACCTGGATGGAAATGGGAGCACATTACTATGGACTTTGTCACAGGACTACCTCGATCACCTAAATCCAACACTGCCATTTGGGTAATTGTGGATCGATTGACTAAGTCAGCACACTTCCTTCCTGTACGTATGACAGATACCATGGAATCATTCAGTAGACTTTATATTCAAGAGATTGTACGACTGCATGGGGTACCGGTATCAATTGTATCCGACCGCGACCCGCGCTTCACGTCAAATTTCTGGCAAAGTCTGCAGAAAGCATTGGGAACAGATCTTCGTTTGAGTACAGCCTTTCACCCTCAAACAGACGGACAAACCGAAAGGACGATTCAGACCTTAGAGGATATGCTTCGTGCCTGTACCCTGGACTTTACGGGAAATTGGGAACGTCATTTACCGTTAGTCGAATTTGCTTATAACAATAGTTATCAGGCCAGCATTGAGATGGCTCCGTACGAAGCCCTATATGGACGACCCTGCCGATCCCCAATCTGTTGGACTGAGCTAGGAGAAGCAAGCCTATTGGGACCAGAACTTGTTAGAGAGACAACAGAAAAAGTCAGAATCATCCGCCAACGACTTTTGACCGCTCAAAGCCGACAGAAAAGCTACGCTGACAAGAGGACTAGACCACTATCCTTTCAAGCTGGGGAGCATGTATTCGTTAAAATCAAACCACGACGAGGAGTTATCCGGTTTGGAAAGAAGGGAAAGTTATCACCCCGATATATCGGACCATTTGAGATTTTGGAGAAGATTGGAGAGGTCGCCTACCGCCTAGCCTTGCCACCTCAAATTGATAGAGTTCACAACGTTTTTCATGTGTCTATGCTTCGCAAGTATATGTCACACCCTTCTCATATACTCAACTGGGAGGAGGTCACACTTAATGAAGACACGACTTTCGACGAACAACCTGTCAAGATACAAGATTATAGTGAGAAGAATATCAGGAGTAAGACAATCAAACTCGTCAGGATCTTATGGCGACATCGGGGTATAGAGGAGTCAACTTGGGAGAGAGCTGATACTGTGCGCACCAACTATCCGTATCTGTTTTCACCAGAAGGTATACTTTAATTTCGAGGACGAAATTTTTTTAAGGGGGATAGGTTGTAACATTCCTAATTTTTAAAAAAAAAAATTGAAATGTTAATTCCTAGTTCATTAATTTATTTGGTTAATTAATATAAAAGCATGATTAGGTGTATAATTAATACTAGTCATAGTAATGGTATATTATATTAACTTGATACTTTACGTAGCTATATGTATATATATATATATTTGAATAATAGTATTCCATTTTTTTCCCCCTTATTATTCATACTTGTCCACATACATTATGATTTCGAAACCCAACAGTAGCCCATGAAATATGGCTTCTGTACTCATCCTCTTGGCAGTCCCTCTCCCTTATCTCTCCTAAACTCCTCTTTTCCTCACTTCCTTCTCACACTCCATCACATTCACTCTTATCACTCCACACTCCTATTACTTCTACAATTGCACTCTATCTCTATCACTTCCATATACAAACCCACATCCTGAGGTTCCTAAAATAATAACGTAAGACAGTTCAGAAGCATTCTAGCCCTTCGTCTTCTCCAACTTCCGTTTTTTTTTTCTTTTCTTTCTCTTCTTCTGTCAAATCCGCTTACTTGCTTATCGACCGGAGGAAAGGTAGATTAATCACTCCCCTATTTTCTCCTAAGTATATTTAGTTCGTGTGTACGATGATTTAAATGAGCTATAGCCGAAGGAATCGAAACTACAGAATCAAACCGAAGAACCAATTACAACTCTATTTTTTTTCAATTCACTGTAGCATGCACGTTTTGTTTTAAGCATAATGTTCTCAAATTATAGTTTGCCCCTTGTATTAACTTTAGTTCTAATTTGATTCCTATAAATAATTAGTTCCGAAGTTAGGCCAAGTGTATGTTCTGACTTTATTTTATACTTTTTTTTTTCTTTTCTTTTCTTTTCTTTTGTTACTTTTTACTGTTCAAAATGATAAACAGTAATTATTCTTGTTAAATGTTAACGTAATGGTAATATGTTGAGTAAATATTAACTCAACTTTATTATAAGTAAAATAAAGCCCAGGTTAGAGTAAATAGTAGTTACTAATATTTTCCATTAACAAAACAAGGATGATAAAATCTTACCATTTTTATTAATTAATAATAATTTTTTTTTAACGGTCAAAGTATTTTTTTTTTTTTGATTTAAAGTTAGAAATCAAGGTTGAAACAAAAGAGACAAAGCTCAGTGCAACTACTAGGAGGAAGAAATAAAAAAAAAAATGTACAAAGTATCATCAACTTATTTAACTAGGTAAAGAAAAAAGGCTTATAAGCAAGCAAAGTATAAAATAAAAACTTTTACTAATGTATAGTACTACTTGTGAATTATTAGGTTTTAGAATGAAGTTAATAAAAGAATGCATGTCTATAGAAGACAATTATATACATATTTCTTTGGTAAACGAATAGACACAGTTAGTGGAGCATATCTATATATACCTACTGTAAGCTAGGAATACAATAAAATTAATTACTTAGTGTCTTAAATTATTAAGTCAGTAGTTTATATCTACACCTAGCTTTATGATAGTTTAAAAAGATCAATAAACAAACATACTTGCTCAACAAAACTTAATAAACCAAAAGGCATCGGCCCACTCATAAAACACTACACGCTTTACTTTTTCGCACCATATTAAATGATATATTGTTGTCTCATTGAAATGTATCGTGTTTGAGCTGTTGTTGATTATATCATGTTGTACGTGCTAGAATGGACTTAGGTTCACTAGGGTGGTTCGAGTAGTGAACACATAGACGTGGTTAAGTAATGGATAAAATTGATTAAGGATGTTGGGTGCCGGTAAAGGACCCTGGTACAGTAAAGTACCTTTAGTTGAGTTGGGGAACGGTAAAGGACCCCGAGTACGGTAAAGTACTCAGAGTGTGTGGAGGACGTTAAAGGACTCCGGGTACAGGATTTGGGATACGGTAAAGGATCCTAAATGCGGTACAGTACCTAGCGTATGTGTGGAGGACGGTAAAGGACTCCGGGTACAGAATTTGGGATACGGTAAAGGATCCTAAATGCGGTATAGTGCCCAGTGTGTGTGTGAAGGACGGTAAAGGACTTCAGGTACAGTATTTTGGGAAACGGTAAAGGATCCCTAAATACGGTATAGTACCCAGTGTGTAGAGTTGGGAGACGGTAAAGGATCCTAGCAATAAGATAGTGCGAACCCTAATGCTGAGTTGTCATGGAGAGTTATTCCATGGGAATGTCAATGTTAGTGGATGTGGGAGGAAAGGATCTCGTGGAGAGAATCCTTAGATTTCATGTAAGATAATGGATAGTGAATGAAATGACAATGTGTTATCATTCTGTACCTCCTGTGAATTGTTAATTTGTTGATTTGCTAATTGTAAGGTAAGGGGTTAGTAGGGTTGAGATTATCTACTGAGTTTCAAAACTCATTATAGTGCCGTTGGGCTGGCGTTTCATGCCAGGTAATACAGAGACCGAGGAACAGAATCCGCAGCAAGATGAACAGTACCATGGTGAAGACCTCTCAACTGAAGAAGAAGAGTTTGTTGAGCCTTGGAGGCCATACCCTTAGAAGCTCTGTTAAATTGACGTACTTTTATTTAGATTTTCATAAGTGTTATCACATTTGTCAAACTCTATTTCATTTTGTTGGTTTGCAAGATAATTAAGTAAGTTTGAATTTGGTATTTAACGTTTCCGCTGCTAAACTCTGTTTAATAAAATTTCATTTCTGATATATCAGTTTTATGAATTATTAAATCAATAAAAAAATATTTTATTTAACGTGCCCAAAAATCGGGGCGTTACAATAATTATAGAACTACATACATTCACACAAACACTTTATACATACACTAAAGCCTGAAGGTGTAGTGTGTGTAGATCCAATGTGAATGAGAGTGAATTTGTGTAAACGGACGCGGGGGCTCGCTGTGCCTCATGGCACAGCACCCCCTACCCACACCCAATAACGGTTACCTACACCAAAAAACGGGGCCGTTTTGCAGGGAAAAAAAATTTAACCTTCATATTTTCAATCCTATAGAGCAGAAACGTGATTATAAGAGCTTTAGAGATAAAATTTAATTATGTCTCTTTAGAATAATATGATCATAATAATAAGATCTTCACACTGATTCAAACAGATTGAAAATTAGAGCAGATAATTTTTTAACTGTATTTTTAATATATAAACAGCCTACAAAAATTAAGTGGTCTAATTTTTAATCCATTTGAACAAGTGTGAATATCTTATTATTCTGAACATATTATTCTAAAAAGACATAATTAACTTTTGTCTTTAAGGCTCTAATAATTATGTTTTTGCTCCATAAGATCTTAAATAAAGAGCAGATACTTAATTATGAGAGTTCTAGATACAAAAGTTAATTATGATCCTTAACAATAATATGTTCAGAATAATAATATATTTGCACTTGTTCAAACGGATTAAAATTGAAGCACTTAATTTTTGTAGGCTGTTTATATATTAAAAATACAGTTAAAAAATTATCTACTCCAATTTTCAATCTGTTTGAACCAATGTGAAGATCTTATTATTCTGATCATATTATTCTAAAGAAACATAATTAAATTTTATCTCTAAAGCTCTTATAATTACGTTTCTGATCCATAGGATTGCAAATAGGAAGATAAAAAAAAAATTCCTGCAAAACAACCCCCTTTTTGGGTGTGGGTAGGGGGTGTTGTGCCATGAGGCACAGCAGAGCCCCCGCGTCCTGTGTAAACGTTTGTGGTTGTAGAATGATTGTTAGTGGAAACACTATTGAATGCATCTTGTGTATGTGTTTGAGTAATTATTTGTGGTGCTAACATTTTTTTTTTTCACTTTTGAGTTCTTTTTTTACAATCTAAGAAAGAAATAGAAGATGAAAAGAACAGGTGGTGAACCAAAATCTCTGGCCACTCCTTCGAGAGAAGTACTGTTGTGAATTTTACATACGAAAGTTTTTTCAAAAGTAATGACAAATATAACGTAAATTGCAATTATAGGAGCATTCTTTGGCTCGAAGTGAGGACAAGAGAAAATTCATATCCGTAAATAAGACATCGTGAAATTCCATAGAGACCCCCTCATCTATACATGTTTTCTACGGAGACTCTCTAATGGTTAAAGACGCCCAAATTAACCCCCTCGTCTACTTCCGTTACCCAAGTTGTCATGCCATCGATTTTCAACGTAAATAAATAATCATTTTCAACAAAAGATCATCGCATAACATATACAATACCCAAAAAAGTTCTCACCTGTTTAACTTTATAAACGAATCCCCAAGTTTAAGGAATTACAACATTGGCACACTGGTCCCAAAATAAACTTAAATGCGATTACGAACAAGTTATTAAGTTACAAACGATTTAGTCAAAGGAATTTCTAGAATAATTAATTACAGACCCATCTTTGTCAAAAGAAAGCTATTACAAGATGTTTAAGAAACTAAATGAAGTTAACTTTCAAAATATCTTCACATCCCAACACACGAGGCATGCAAGCTATTGTCCGGCATTGGAACCTGAAAAGAATGATAGGTTGAGCTATACTAGCCTAGTTAGAAAGTCTTTATCAATCATATATGCAAATATGATAATAAGTGCAGAGAGAAGAAGACATGAAGGTATAGTTCAATCGATGGATACCAATCAACTCAAAGAGATGCCAATCATTCACAACAATCGTTCTAAGACATGCCACGTACTATCTCCAATTAGCCACATTGTTCATAAGGCACAAGCAACTCTACAGTTTTGACGCGACTCACTATCACTAGTCTCACCGTCTGTATTTCCACCCATTGTGTTACAATATAACACCACAAGGGTTACCGTATTGTCACCCCTTGCATTACGAAGAACCCTAAAAACTTGGATCGCCATATTACCACCCTTTGCGTTACAAGACTCATTTAAGTCCCCGTATTACCACCCCCTATGTTACGAGACTCCCTATACCAACTTCCGAACCAAACAACTACTTTCTTACTCAATATGCAAACTAGGACTTTCTCATGATCACAATCATACATGAAACATCATATGTCATGCCAACAATGTCACCAACATGCCACAAATGCTCTCAAGTAGTCAAGCAATCAATAAATTTCATTTTAACGCGGTTTTAATCAAGTGAATTCATATTCGTTCCTTACTAACAGAAGGCCAACAGATCAATGATAAAATCAATGAATCATCGGAAGTCAATTGAACACGCTTGAGATAGGTTGGGAAGTGTCGAAAAGGGTTTAAAAGCGATCGGGAGTCAATACGATCGAGGGAGTACAAAACAGGATCAAAACTATCCAGAGAGGGGAGGGATCGATCTCTCCTCTCATGGGGATTGATCCCCAAGGCAAAAGAATCCAGATTTAAAATGAGGGATCGATCTCTCATGCTTGAGGATCGATCCTAGGGCGATTTCGGGCGTTTTCTGGACTTTTTTGACAACTTTCGGAACAAAGGGGGACGATCAAGATTCGATTTTCACATCAAATCAACATATAAACATATAAAAGAGGTAAAGAAGTCCCTATCTCGTGACGAAAATCAAGATCTAAGCAATTTGAACAAGCCCTAGACTCCACGAACTTCAAAGCTTCGTTCCAAGCTTGATCCAAGGATTTTCGAGCTCAAAAATGCGATTGGAAGGTTGAAGGGAGGTTAATTCTTGAGGTTCTTGAGAGATTGAGTGAAGTTTTGAGTAGAAGAGCAAGAGAGAAAGATATATATGGTAGAAAGAAGGAGAGCACGGTGGAGAGAGAGAGAGATACAAGGGGATATTTATCTCTTACCACTCACATCCACTATATATACTCACATATCTCTAAATCACACACACACTCCCTTTAGTTTCCATTTTACCACTTCAATCATCAATCTAATTAACCACTAAATAAGCCATGTTTTCTCAATTAGACAACTAATAAGCATTTCAATAATTAAAATTATCTGGGTTTCTACACAAGTGACACCCTTCCGTTTCAAAACTGTTTGTTGCAAGGCACATGTCACTAATTTGGGCATTTTTAGACAAAATTGCCCCTTAAAACTACTATATACATCTTTATTCCCTCTCATCAAACCCTCTCTCTCTCTCTCTCTCTCTCTCTCTCTCTCTCTCTCTCTCTCTCTCTCTCTCTCTCTCTCTCTCTCTCTCTCCTACAACAGCTATGGAAGCTAGCAACTAGGGCTGCAAACGATCCGAGCCGCTCACGAGCGGCTCGGAGCTCGGCTCGATAATGGCTCGACTCGGCTCGATTAGAGACAAAAACGAACGAGCTCAAGCTCGAGTCCTGGGCTCGTTTCATAAACGAGCCGAGCTCGAGCTAGTCGAAACTCGGCTCGAATTGGCTCGCGAGCTCGACTATATTATATATATTTATATTTATATATATATATATATATATATATATATATATATATATATATATATATATATGTATGTATATATATTTTTACATATTTATATTTTTTTATATATATATTTATATATATTTGTTTCATAAACGAGCCGAACGAGCTGAGCTCGAGCTCTGTAAATACTTATCGAGCCGAGCTCGAGTTCTGCAACTCGTCACGAGCTCGAGCTCATAAACGAGCCGAACGAGCTGAGCTCGAGCTCTGTAAATACTTATCGAGCCGAGCTCGAGCTCGAGTTCTGCAACTCGTCACGAGCTCGAGCCGAGCTCGAGCCAACTAAATTTTTGGCGAGCCGAGCTCGAACACTCTTAAACTCGGCTCGGCTCGGCTCGTTTGCAGCCCTACTAGCAACAACAACAATAACCACCACCATATATGGGTTAAAACGCCACGCCTCTTCTCTTCTTTCCTTTCACTATCGACCACAGTTGCACAATGGCCTATCTCACACAACTTAGAACTATAACTGAAGTGAATCTAATTCAACTCCATTGAGAAAAAGGCTGTAGTGATGCCTGTGGTGTTTTGACTTCACATTCTCACAATCAAAATAGTCCAATAAGTTGAGCGCAACCAACAAAAGAACAATGCTGATCAAGAGAAACGCAATCCCCCTAAGCTCAAGGGCGAGGTTTTGTTAAAACCCAGAAGAGAGAGAAACAATTCTATCTTTTGAAGGTTTTTGCCGAGGTAGGGATCGCAATCTTCTTCGAGGTTTTCTTGGTTTTCTAATTGGGATTGGTCTGTGGTGTTTAGAAGAGGGGTTTGGGTTTGGGTTTGGTTTAAGTTTTCAACTTAGGGTTTAATGGTTGTGTGAGTAGGTGATGAAGATGGACTATTGATGAAGGGGTTCAAGTTCAGGCATTCAAAATTGATGAGAAATGATGGTCAATTGAAGTGAATCAATTCAACTCTGTTAAAGAAAAACTCATAACAACAACAACAACAACACATGTAGTCCCCAATCATTGGGGGTATGGGCAGGGGAGAATTGGAAATAGGGCTAACCTTTGGCAACTGATTTTGATTTGGGTGATGAATGTTGTTTTCCAACGACAAGAGAGGAAAAGCAGTGGGGACCACTAGCGAGGAAATTGCCTAATTCACCTTGGCTTCCATTGTGTGATTGTGGTCGATGGCAAGAAGAAACTAGACATAAGTGCCCATCGTCGACAAGAGGAAGGAAGAGAAAAGACGTGGTGTTTTGACTAGTTTTTGCCAATTAGAAGGTAAAAGAGGGAGAGAGCATATGAAAAGACAAAAGAAGTGTATTGTGCATGATTTTTATAAATGAGGGAGTCAGTGTGGGTAATTTTTAAGAGATAGAATCGTCATTTCTTTCATTCCGTTTACGGAGTTACTCATTTTTTCATTTCAAATAGGTGAGGGGTCTATTTGGGTGGTTTTGAACACTATGGGGTCTCCGTGAAAAATAGGCATAGATGAGGGGATCTTTGTCGAATTTCACCATAAAACATTTTGAGATTGTTTTGCAATTTTTTGTCAACGTAATCCAAGATGTATGTACAGTAAAATTCCATTAAACTAAGACCCGTTCTACTTTCTCAAATAAGTACTTAAAAAATAAAGACTTATTTTCAAGTTTAAAAATAATAGATTTACGAAAATAATTTTTTAATTTTTTTTTGCAAGGTTTGAAACAATATTCATATTGTATATTTTTTTATTTCAGTAAGTCTATTATTTTTAAGCTTAAAAATTGTAAATAAATATTTATTTTTTAAGGGGGTAAACTGGAACACTACCTAAGCAGTAGTAATTTTCTTTCGTTATCATTAAACTTTCTTCCTCTTTTTGTTTTTTTTTTTTTGTTTTTGTTTTTTGAAGAGGCTACTCAAACAAACGGCCTACCCAGTATGAACTGAAAAATAAGGTCAACTCTGCGGCCTTTTTCAATTTCAAAGAGGTCAACTTCATTTGCCTCCTGACTCATAAGCTGACCCGGCATTTGCGTTATAAAAAAAAAAAACTAACGAATATACAATAGATGTCATCAAATAATTAATGTGAAGGAACCAGTACGTGGATTGGTTATGTTCAATGGAAGAATACTATAAACCGAAATTGAACCGACAAACTAATTTATTTAGTATTTCAAAACTAAACAGATGGGCACTAAATTAAAAAAAAAAAAAAAGTCCGAAAACTCATGCCCCTGGAATTAACAATGTTCAAGTATATAAACGCGAACGAAAAGAGAATATATTAGACTAATTGGTACGGTTTGTGAAAATAACTATAACTGTCAGCGAACAAAAGCAATCTGAAATTATTAATTTAAAGTAAGGCGAAAAAAGTGAAATATCAAACCAGAATTATAAAATAGAATCCGGATAAAAAAAACAAAGGCTCGCGAATCCCACAGTAGCACAATTAAAAAAAATCACTGCCTCACCGAGATGTACGAGGTTTTTGTCAGCGACCGTCTCCCAAGATAAAATGTTAGTGGCACTACACTGAAACTGTATGGACAAACTAAGTTGTGTTTGTTATCCCTCTTGAACAACGGAAATATACGAAGAATTCAGAATGAGAAAACAAACGAGGAGGAAGATGGGCATGCAGGGCTTTTGTAGGAGATGAAGAGAAGATTGCTCTTGGTGTGTCTAAACATGAAGCTAGGAAGATTAATTTTTTATACTACAAAATTTAGTGGACGACACTACCTATGTGGGAGATGCATTATATATGCAAACACCAACTCGAAGCTAGTGAAAAATGGTTGAGAAAAAGATTTCTTGTGGTTGCCGAAAAAACCGCCTTGTGAAGAAGCTGTTATAATCTGTAAGCTCTATAGGTCGAGTTCTGCCGTAATGGTTAGCAATTCCATATCAAAATACACATTCATTTGTATCCTCATTATTATCGAGTCGTACTTTCTTTTTGTTATTCTTTAGAGCGTCGTACAAGTTTTGTGAAATGAAATCAATATATTTTGTAATGAGCGTGTGAGAGTTAGGTGTTGGCCAAGAAATTCAACAAGCAAAGGCAAGCGTGCAAGTTTTCAGATAGTGGCTCAAGCCAGTGTCTGGCTCAAGTCCAGCCCACGGTTCTGATCAGCAAGTGGCTCGAAAAGCCCTATTTATATAGCTTTTAGGTCAGAACGGTGACGACACTAGGAGAGCAGCCGCATAAGCTTTGTTTGATGCAAGGAGACATTTGAGAAGGGCTTTTACTTTGTTTTTTGGACTACCCATGAGATCGAAGGATCTTTGAGCAACAAATCCAACTCCAGAAAGTTCCTACAAACATTGATTTAACTTAGTTTGAATCACTTCCGATGGATCTTTGGAAGAGTATTGAAAGACTTGAGGATTCAAGACAGTAGCCGTTAAACACTTGGTGTGGTGAGCGATGAGTCAACAAATAGGTCTCGAGTCAATTGGTGAGGATTCACTATTGTATTTTGAGTAGTGCTATTTGCACCGACAATTCCATACCGACGGTATACCGCGGCCGTCTCCGGCCACCGGACGGCCGATCCGAGCCGTCCAAAATTTTTTTTAAAAACGCGGGAATCAACGGCATCTAATGTGTGTAGGGTGCTTGATCTAAACACCCTATTTTTCGTGTATATAGACGAAAAATAGAGTGTTTAGATCAAGCACCCTACACACATCGGATGCCGTTGATTCCCGCGATGGGCCCCTCGGTTTTTTTGTTAAAATTTTTTGGACGGCTCGGATCGGCCGTCCGGTGGCCGGAGACGGCCGCACGCGTCCGTCGGTACCATTTCCCTACATTTTGGTCGGTACACATAGGATTTCCGTTGTATTTTATAGGTCGATCTTTTGTAATCACACAACGTTTATTTTTATTGTTTGATTTATTCCTGCGTTTTTACCCATCCAAAGATTTCCCACGCATATTTGGTGTTTATCGTATTTTGTTGATTTCCTACTTATTATTGCTCGGTGATTGGTAAAGTAGGAACTAGGGCATTTCATAATCAAAAGCTGCAGCTGGTCCACTTGTATATTGCAACCATAATCTGTACTGAGGTTACAAGCCAGACTCTCTAGGCAGCCCAAACCTGTCAAGCCCAAGCTTAACAAATACAATAGACTTGAACCAAGTCTTCTTAAGTCCAAGCCCAAGAGTTATGTGGAGAAAAAAAAATTTGGGTTTGGTTTTTGGGTAATGAGTGAGGAGAGAAAATAGGATAATAATTACGGATAGGAATAATGAGTGGAGAAAGATAGAGAGAGAAATGAGATTAATGATTAGATATGGGGGTAATGAGTGAAGAGATAATGAAAATAATAATTAAAAATATAGTTAATGAGTGAATTTGGGTTTGGAAATTTTTTTCCAAACCCACAACTGAACAAGTGCTGAGAGTTCTAGGCCCAAACTTAGGGCCTATCCAATCCATGGGGCCACGACACCAGCCCGGGCAGTAGCGGCGCGCGTGTGGTAGATGGGTTAACAACTACATATCCCAAGTCCTCGCCCTTACAAAATTTGGGTGCCCTCGAGGGGTCAATTGGTCTATCGTGTCCTTAGGACAGAACGAAATTCGGACTTGGTTGCTCAGTTTCCGCTCTTCAATTCTTCTTCCATTCTTTCGTAGGCTCATCTCATTTATACACGCTTGGGAATTATAAACACAATAAACTTTCTTTTCCCAAGAAATTTGGGCATAACTTATCGACTGCAATGTGTAAAACACAGAAAATCGATCCGCTAAATATATGAACTGACACGACGTTGCCAATTTATTAGTGGGTCACTTCTTAAAAAGTCATGTGCGCTTATATATTTTTCTTGATCAACAATTCCTACTGTTCAACTATCATATGGCAAAGCCAAAAAACAATGACCCCCCACCCCAACCCCAACCCCAACCCCCACCCCGGACACTGAATTGTTAAGCATGGAGCCAAAACAATGTTTTGGCGATGGTTCTATTGTTTTTACATATATTGTATCTACATACATTCCCAAATAAATTGCATACTATAATGGCATTGATTCTTCTACATATTATACTTTCATACTTTGAATAAGTCAACGGATATGGAATGTTTAAATGTGTAAGAAAGATTTTTATATCCAAAAAAAAAAGATTTATGGAATGATTCGATGTCATATGATTATGCTACATAGCTTACTTTATAATTTTCATCACAATCCAATAAATTCTTGTCACTTGTCGAAGCCACATCACTTCTCACGAAGAGTCATCCTGCAATACTGTATCATATAGATAGAAAATATTTTCAAACTTCCAATCTGTGATATAGCATAATCTTTACTGTTCCATCAAAAAGAGATTTTTTTTCTGGAGGATAGCTCCAAGAGCGCCAAATGGCAATATATTGAATTTCTAGAATTTTAAAGTTCTTGTTAAAATAAACTCAAGTGGCAAATTTAAGTGCCCATATATAGTTTAATAATAATGTTGAATCAGTTCGTTTTTATATCTTCCCTCTCACAATCTTTTCACGAAACTCGAAAGGATTTGACCAATGCTTTATTCTTTTCACAAATATAAAGATAACGATAGAGCCCAATTAATTATATAGCTTACACTCTTTCCCAGTATAAATAAATATATTCTTATTAAACTATGTCACTTCCATTTCTAAATCCTGACTCCACCGCCGGAGTTACCTATGAACAAATGCATAATTACTACAATAATCTTGCAATGACAATGTAAACGAGGTGACAACTTACATTTCCATTTTTGAAAAAAGTGGGTTACGGATATTATTTTTCGACATGTTAACGTTTGTAAAAAATCAAACTGACGGATAGTCTAGGCTAACCCTAGAGTAAGGCCCGAGAGGCCGCCACCTAGGGCCTTGAAATTTTGGCAAAAAAGGGGTCCCGTTAGAAAATAGGTACAAGCAGTAGTTCACATGAATGTATTAATCTTTGTTGGTTGAGAGGTAAGATACACGCTCCATGGTCAAGTTCGAGTCCTACTTACGTCTCTCTTTTCGGTGTTTATTTTCCAGAAAAGGATTCCATGTGGAAATTTGCAGTTGCTGTATTTCAAACTTGCATAAGAGAACCCAACAAAACACCAAAGCCACAAGAATCGACGTGTGTTCTATGTACATTGTGGACTAAAATTGTCATAAGATAAACTTATTCACGGAGGAGCCATGAATAAGTTTTACGGCGTTCAATCTCGGTCGTCCAAAAGTGTTTTGAAAATTCTGGATTAAAAACGTTCTATTAACGGTAATGGATTGTTTTTAATCCGGATCGTCCAAAATACTTTTGGACGGCTTAGATAGCACAAGCGGCTCTACCGTGAGTGTTCCACTTTCTCAAAATAAGTACTTCTTTAGGAATAAGTACATATTTTTTGAATTAAATGTGATGTGTTGCGAGGGAATAATTTGTTTTGTAAAGTGAAATAAGTACTTATTTTTTAAGAAGGAAATTTGGTTCTCTCAATTGTCATATATACAAATTAATTTTTATTGGTGTTTAAAAAAAAAAGGGCCCAACTTAACCATTCGGCGGTTTGGGCCGGCCGTGCCGGTAGTTGATCAAAAAGAAAAGAAACCTAACAGTTCAAAACCTTGTTGGAAGTCGCTGGAATAGTCAGATCCGGATGGACCGGATCCACCCGCACTCCACCAGCTCTTGCCTGCACCGTAACAGCGTGACTCTGCACTGCATAAGCAAATATTCTTTTGATTCTGTATTTGACTTCTCCTCATATCAAACCCCTTAAGGTATGAAAAAAAATCAAACCCTTATGGCTGTTGACTTCAAGATCCTACTAGGGAAGAGTTTCAAATTTGGAGAAGCTTTTCTTTTCCAATCCTTATGTACTATAGGGTTGCAAATTTTGAGCTTGAGAAAGGGGTGTAATTTGTTTTGAACAAGTAGAATCCAAGGTACCCAGAAGGCATTTTTGACATTTTTCTGTGGGAGATAGATGCAACCAAGTGTAGTGTCAATGGTGGAAAGCCAGGAACCTACTGTTACAACTAGACCAAACCAATATAGGGTTTTCCCACAGAGGCTGCTTCGGTTACTTGTACCTTTCCTGCTCTTGTGTGTTGCCATTTCATTCATTAGCATATATCTGATTAGGTACTATGGATTTCAAACCACACTGCCCAAGGCACTAGAGAGTTTCCAAACCTGTGGAAACGCGGGGGAGCGTAATAATTTAGAACACTGGATTACGCCTCCGACCGATTTGCTTCACAACATGACTGACACAGAGCTGTTCCGGAGGGTGTCATGTGTTTCGCAGATAAAGGAGTATCCATTTGCGAGGGTTCCGAAGATTGCTTTCTTGTTCTTGACTAGGGGGCCATTGCCATTGGCACCGCTTTGGGAGAGGTTTTTTGAGGGGCACGAGGGGCTATATTCAATTTATATTCATGCATTGCCATCATACCAACTTAATTTTTCGTCATCATCAGTTTTCTACCAAAGGCAGATTCCGAGCCAGGTATGTTTCAAACCAACGTGAAATGAAAATTTGTGCGGTCATGTTATGTTTGTGTTGATTGTTCGCCCTTCTTTTCTTCTAAGCATATGGTTAGCAATGGTTGCAAAAAGATTTTTTTTTTTAATTTGTATGATGTGGGTAATATGTGTTACATTTCCTCTTCTCCCTAAAATGCTGAACTACTCGCTCAAAAATTTCTGCCATAGGATGATTGCGGATTAATAACTCCGTTATTAAAGATTGCCGCTGTTGGGGTGTGATTTCTGTTAAGTATAGTTCAGTTGAAGATTTAAGCTTTCCAAGTCTGTTGAATTTCAATGATTGCCAGCTTCTTTTTCTACCAGCATGAAGCAATCAAAAACTACTTTGCACCTTCTTTTTCTCTTTGTTCTTCTGTTGCTAACTAGAACTTGGGTTTGGAACGGGATGTAATGAGGATAACAGATCTGACTGAGGAAAATACGATAACTTCAATGATTAGTGCGGGTCTTTCCATTGGATTTAGAGTTGATTAAGCGGAAGCAGACAACAATATTCCACACTCAATCCCAATGCCACAACTCTTACATTTGGGGCAGTGGAATGGGGAAAAGAGACCTGATGGATATGCAGTAGCTGATGTTCACTTGATTTTGATAGGAAGAAATATCACAGTAGATTGGGAGAGAACGTAAGATTATTGTTCTCATGTCTTCTGAATATAGAGTAGTGAATAGTTTTGGTGCTGCTCATGGTCCTTTGCCAAAGTAGTTCAAAATACGTCTTTTTCTGGTTGGAAATAAGATCTAATCAATGACAACAGGGGAAGACTGTACGATAGAGGTAGTCTTCTTTGTACTATTCTACAATGTACTTTCAAACGATAATCATTAAATAAAACACCTTAGTTTCTTTAACTGTTCATGTAAAACACCCTTGTTGGAGTATTTTGACCCATTCTCTTATATTTTGTCTTGCAAAGCTATACTCTATCTAGATATCGATTGAAAGATATAGAAAAACTTTGGGATTACTTCGAATTGCTAAATTCATTGTCGTAGAATGGTATTGTGCCATGTTTGGAATGTGTACTCTAATACGTAAATCACTAGGGTATTAGCATTTTCTGGTTACATGGTGAATCCTCATGGTTGAAGCGTACAAAACAATATTGCACAATCTCAACTACAATACCAAAATCCTTGCATAGGCCAAAGCTGGGGGACCCAAATGCACAAAAAATAGGATCATGTGTTAAATAGCATGAGTAATACAGTATCTTGTCTAACAGACAAACAATAGTTCCTTCTATACGCAAGAACCTAATGGATGGGTTTATGTACATGTGCGTGTCTAAATAGGCGATAAGCAGAAAACGTGATTATACACAACGAGACAACATAAGCACCTATGTCAAGTGGTATCACAGTTATCCTGCCTCATATGGCATTATGTCGGGATATTGTTTTGCTCCATCAACTAATGTTAATATTTTTGCTCGATCCTAATTGAAGAAAAGCGTGAAACCGAGTGATTTAACTAGAAACATTTTTGAAGTGTAGTGTGTCACAGTTCTTATCCTGCCTGATATGGCATTATGTGGGGATATTGTTTTGCTCCATTAACTAATGTTAAGACGTTCTTACCACATCCACTTGTCTCTTATCATTGCTCTCTCTCTCTCTCTCTCTCTCTTGGATTGCCTTGGGTTCTATCCTCCTTCGCCTTCGGCACCCCTAGTCTTCGAGGACTAGTTGATCTCCCCGGATCACCTTGGGGCCTCCCAACACAAAAGACAATCTGACAATCTTGTGTTCACATCCATTAGCTTGCCATTAGCATATGAGGCCTGCAGTCAAAAGGCAATTGCAGTTTCGAGATTTTTCGTTCTTGTCATCCTAACAAGTAGGAAGCAGAAACAAATGAATCGTGGCAATTCCAGTTCAATCACTGGTAGTGTGGATTCTGTGAATTCTACTTGTTATCTTGTTTCAACCATAGGAATACAATATCTTACGTTTTGAATGATCTATTCTTGCATTTGAGATGCCAAAATATACACCTGGACCATTAATATCTTTCAATGATTTCAAATGTTATGCAATGAACTCTCTGTCCAAAATTTTATGGTTGCATCCATAAGTAATTACTTGCTTTCATCTGATTCATTTTTGTATGCCTGTTTTTACTTGATTCGTTGAGTGTCATACTGTCATTTAAAACTAGTTCATGCAAAGTTTGTGTATGGTTGACGAGTCCTGTTCTTTATGGACAGCTCACAGAATGGGGGATGATGAGTATGTGTGATGCGGAGAGAAGACTTCTTGCTAACGCATTGCTCGACATCACCAACGAGCGGTTCGTGCTCGTCTCTGAATCGTGCATTCCTATCTACAACTTCAGTTTTGTCTACCCGTACATAACAAAATCCAAACACAGCTTCATGGGCGCATTCGACGACCCGGGCCCGTACGGGAGGGGACGCTATGACTACAACATGTTACCAGAGGTCACCATGGCCGACTGGCGTAAAGGTGCCCAATGGTTCGAAGTCAACCGAAAAGTTGCAATCTATATCACGGAAGACACCAAATTTTATCCAAAGTTTTTGAATTTTTGTAGACCTCATGCCTGTTACACGGACGAGCATTACTTTCCAACCATGTTGACGATTCTAGCGCCAGATCTCTTGGCGAATAGGAGCCTCACCTGGACGGACTGGTCGAGAGGTGGGCCCCACCCCGCTACGTTCGGAGAGGCAGATATCACGGTTGTGTTCGTGAGGGGACTACTTGAAGGTCAGAGCTGCCTTTATAATGACCAGACATCTTCGGTGTGCTTGCTTTTTGCAAGGAAATTCGCTCCTAGTGCATTGGAACCTCTGCTCCTCCTAGCACCAAAGTATTTTGGCTATTGACATTCGACGGGCAACAGAGTTTGTCAGTGGTACTAAAAGTTATGCTTATGCTTTGGTTGGACTACAGAGTTGTGCAGGAATTTACTGAGAGAGAAAGGGATTTTGAGAAAGAACGAAGTCTTCCGGAGAACTTGGCAACGTGTCTGCAAGCGTGAATGGATTCTTTCGTCGTGATTTTTTCTGTTGTATACTACCAGCACTCGCTCATTTGCGGTGAGAGAAATTTAGAGATGTAGAGAAATCTAGCAGTTGATTCTTGTATGGTAGATGTATTCTTGTACTATTGGTTTCCGGGGAATATTTTCATTGTCATGTCAGCGTCTTTTTTCTACCAAGTGTTGTTGCAGTTGCAGAAATAGTGCAAGTGTGCCATGGTTCCTTCCTTCCAGGCTGTGTAGTGTGTACAGTGTACCCATTGCTTTTCTAGGTAAATCCCACAAATTCAATATACAAACACAGTTTTAATCTCTGCCTTCGTCTCCTTATCTTCTCTCTCTCTCTCCTCTTATATCTTTGGAGCTGTGTCGAGCTTTTATTGGAGCATCTCTAATGGTTTGAGCCATTTTTTCAAGCCAAAGTTATTTTTTGGTTTGCTACGGTAGAAATTCAGTAAAATTTGGCGCAGTTTGTCCGGTGGTTCCAAAGCTTTTTTTTTTTACCTTAAGTCATCACAACCTTGGATCGCTTGAATCATTCCATAGAGATTTGAACCCGAAAGCTAGCATCACACAAATGAGAAATGGAATTTTTTTTTTACCCGCATATGGTCATTTTCGCCTAAATTTGTTAAAACTCGCAGTATTATCTGACCTGAAGTAACATATAGTGCTTCCATTTTTCCAGATCCGTCAATTTGTAAAGCCGGCCCTGATGATCTCATCGAAAATTCAACAAGCTTAATTTAATGATCTATATCAAAAATTATGCCGAAATGATTAGGGGTGTGGCCGAGACAAAAGGAAAATCCCGTATTATTGATGTTTGGTCGTGAACGAAAGAATTGCCAAAAATAAAGTATTTAGTGCAATAGTGATTTTCCATCCTACGCGGCAAAGACAAATTCAAAGGAGGGTCAGGAGCATCTGTCACCTCAACTTTTGAAAATTCCATTGTACTTATAATGGTAGTAGGTTCCGTTCCCCAAAAAAAAAAAAAAAAAATTATTTTTTAAAAAGATAATTTTAAATTTAAGTATTATAGGTTTATTGAAATCTAAAAATATGTAATATATATCTTTTTTGGAAGATCTCATCGAGATCTTTTATACGATGCAAAAAAAATTAAAAAATTATTTTTCATTTACTTTATTTTTTAGTTTGAAAATATAAAATAAACTGCTTATTTTTTAAGAAGGTTTCTGAAACCGGCCGTAGTAATTTTTACCCAAGTTGAATATTTCTGTAAGCTCATCTTTCAAAGAAAAATTCAGACAATTAATGTTACTTTTCTAAATAGGTTTTGCTATTGTCTGCCTAATAAGCGGAGCTATGTATTCCGTTCTCGTAATATTTTACTAATTACTTTTTAGTTGTGTCAGGAACTTTACTATTATCTCTGTCCCAATTTAATTATCACTTTTGGGAGTTCGTGTTACTTTTTAATTGAATATATCTTGTAATTTATAATGTTTTAAGTGATTTTGAAAATATTGTATTATAAAACAAATCGAAATTTATCAAACAAGATCTATATTAGATATAAAATTTATTACCAATTTAAAGATATAATTAATTTTTTTATTTAGTTAAAATAAAACTGAGATAAGTAAATTGAGACGGAGGGAGTACTATACTTTAGTTGTGTCGGGAAAGCTACTGCTGGAACAGTTCTTTGTACTGTATTTACAATAATAAATGTCGTACTATATCTTCTCACTCCTACATGACAATTCTGTCATTTCACTATTTGTTCTCTCTTTTTACATTTAGGGGTGTTTCATTTAACAAAAATCACAAAAAAAAAAAAATTAATGTATTTTATTATTCGTTTTCACTACTAAAAATCACTAAAAATTAACTATTTTACCAACTGGTTTTCACTAACAAAAAAGTTTTTACCAACTCAATAACTTCACACACATATCCAGCAAAATCTTTTTCATTACCAACTTAACGCATTTTATCATTTCGTTTTCACTAACAAAAAAATTTCAGTATTTTACCATCTTATTTCTACTAACAAAAAAATTGTCTAACAAAAAATTTTTTTTGCTACTGTAACTCTATTCACAAACTCATCAACAACTTATTCACTATCAGAAATACCTAACAACTTCTCAATCACAAATAAAAATCTACAAATTTTTCACTACCGGAAACACCCTCTTATTCACTACCGAAAACACCTAACAACTTTTCAACCACAAATAAAATTCTACACAATTTTTTTACTAGCAGAAACACCCCCTAAAAAGCAGACCCATAAAATTCCGTTCCGGCAATACTTTTTTTCAATTAGAATTGTTTTTTTTTTTTTTTGGATTCGAAGCAGAACTGATTCATCAACAACTTTCAACCAGTTGGTGATTATCTACTTCTTTTATTTTTATTTTACTTTTCTACTAAAATAGTAGAAAAAAATATTGAGGGCTTTATTTGGTTTTGGTTTTGATTTTGATTTTTTGGAAATATCCAAGATAAAGTCCAAAAATTTCTAAAAGCCGACTTTATTTTAGATATTTTTAAAAATATTTAGGTAAAATTCATAATTTTTTATTTTTCCAATACTACAAAAGTTAGGCTAATGAAAAAATTTAAATAAAGAAAAAAATTCTAAAAATCTAAACGGCGCCTATTAGGGGGTGTTTCCAGTAGTAAAAAATTTATAAATTTTTATTTGAGGTTAAAAAGTTGTTAGGTATTTTCAGTAATAAATAAATTGTTGAGAAATGTCAAGTTATTTTCAGTAGTAAAATTTTTTTTGTTATGTATGTGAGTGAAAAAATTATTGAGTACATAAAAACTCTTTTGTTAGTGGAAATCACTTGGTAAAATACTTTAAGTTTTCAATGTTTTTTTTAGTAAAAATAAAATGATAAAATACGTTAAATTTTTTTGTGATTTTTGTTAGTGGAAACGGGGGTGTCGACTCCACAATTAGTTTTGAAATTTTCTACTCATGAATTGTCTTTACCTCTGTTTAGATGTGTCCCCGAATCCTGAGGTGAAGTGGAGCCGTGGACCCATGGCGGTAATTCTTGAGATTCTCAATTCAGAGGTAAATGGTTAGTTTTGTAATTTGATCCACATGTCAATTGAAAAGGCAGGATTCTCGATAGCTGTAAAGCAATTTATTGCGCGTGTACTACACTTTCAGACAAAGCATAGGAACTGGCGCTTTATTGATGCGCGTGTAGTACACCATCGTCCGCCTTTGGGTGGATATTAGCATTAATGTTAATAGAAGTAATAAATGGAGAAAGATAGAAAGAAAAATATTAAAAATAAAAAAAATTTAAAAAGAATTTTTTAACTTTTTGAAATTGTGAAGAGAACAAAGCATGGTCCGTTCCTACTAGGAGTATGTGATGTCAACGCGAATGAGACTTGGGGAGAAGCTACTGTACTGGTCTCCATTTAACCCTTAAGATTACGTACTGGGTCATGCACAACACACATAATTCTAGGATAAATTTCACTGACCTCCCCTGAGGTTTCTGACATAAACAGAGACCTCCCCTGAGGTTTCTGAAATCTCACTGCCCTCCCTTCCTTTTTCTGACAATATCAATATTTCCCCTTCCGTTACTTGACTGTTAGATGTCTTGACGGGAATGGCAGAGGTCACGTTTAGTGACCTTGAAACTACCAAAATGCCCCTTTGACTTTTATTCCTAATATAGAACCTATTATTTTTTCAGCCATGAGCCGTTGAACAAAAAAATCTTTTCAGCCATGAGAAATCCAACTTTGCTAACTGATTTTTCTAATATCATAAAAACCAGTAAACCAATTAAGTTTTCAATTTTATATGTGAATTTAAAACTTTAAAAGAATTGAAGCTAATGACTAAACTTCATTAAAGAAGCAAATTTAGAGCATCTCCTATCCAATACTCTATTTGAGAGTATCAAAATACTCTATTTTATTCATAAAGTGATTTTAGAGGAAATCACTATTCCTATTTACTCCAACCACAAACCCTCTATTTTTCCCTCTAAAATCACTTTACAAAAAAAAAAAACTTTATTTTATACTCTCATAAGGATATGGTTGGTATAAAAATTTATTAAGAAAAGCTTACAAGGACAAAAATGTCTTTTAAAAAAGTGAATAGTGTTATGGAGATGATCCTTTATATTTTCTCTTACCCTCTAAATATAAAGGATCAAAATCCAATACTCTCAAATGGAGGAGCGTTGAGAGGATGGGTTGAAATACTTTGATACTCTCAAATAGAGATATAGAGTATGGGTAGGAGATGCTGTTCTCAGTTGATTTTGAAGTTTTCAGAGTCTAGGATTTGCTTGAGCTTTGGATTTGTGCTTTTGATCTTTGAGGTAGGGATTTCGCTTGACCAATGCCCAACAGGTGTTTGATGTAAGTTCTTAGAGAAAACTGTGCAATGACATAGTATTTTTTTTTGTTTTACATGTATGTTCGAGTAACTGATAAGCCAAATTTTCTTCTTTTGACAAAATATTTGGTTCTATGTTTGCCCCAATTTTTTTTGTTTCTTAATCTAGCTAATACCTACTTCTGGTTGTCGTGGGCCTCCAGTTGAGAGATTCCTCCATTAGACGTACTCATGTAGCACCAGCCCATATTCATCCTGTAGAGCTTCTGAAGTAACAACCTCTCTCCATGAAAATGAAGTTTGATTCATGAAAAAACTCTGCATCAATCTTCTCATGGAATGATGATGACACCAAAATCTTCTCATGGCTTGGATTGGGGATTTTGAGAGAGAGAGAGAGAGAGAGAGAGAGAGAGAGAGTTGTCGAAAATCCAGAGCACTTAAGCAAATTTGATTTCTCGCCGGAGGCCGAAAGATTAGCAGTGAGAGATAACAAAGAGAACGGTGGAGAGAGAGATCACGTGAGAAAAGGGGGCCAGAGAGAGTGTGTCCTTTTTACTTTTAGAAATATTGTTAACATTATGTTGAAGATCTAGGACGTGACACAAAAGATCGGTGTAAGAATGGAGAGCCTCTACAAACTAACCACAAAGATCAAATCTAGCTGAAGCTAACAAAATAAAAACATAAGAAGATGAGCACCATAAGCCACAATGTCCAATAATAACAAAATCAGCATTTAGGGGGGAAAAAAATCAATTATCTTGGTTTTTGGCTTCGTTATTTTATTCAAAAAAATCGCCGTTGTTAGTTTGCATTAATTTTTAATGGATTATAAGTTTAAAATCGTAGAATTAAAGCATATACTTTAAAATTATGTTAGGAACAAACTCTATCGGATGTACAACTACTTCTAACTTTAAGTACAATTTAGAAGAGTTCTTTGCATCTTTATTCGTTAAAACTAAAGTTGACCCATCAAGACGCAGAACAACAGAAGAAAGACTACATCAATTTTTTTTCATTGTCTTGTGCATCAAACAACCATGATAATAAAATAATACAAATGCTTGTATAGATATGTCGAGAAATGAAGGCAGAAATAACTGAAATAATCTATATATGCATGTGCACATACACAAATGTGGTAAATCAACTCATAAGTAAAATAGGACTTAAAAAATTAGAGAAGCTTAAAAAGTAGGACGTAAAAATGGGGGTCGTCAAAAGGAGATAAGGAGTAGTGGTTGTAGCGCACATCACATGCATGGGGAACTGTTTTGTCACTCCGCATAAGTATTTCATGTAAAAATTGAGGTTGATTAAAATTCGATAATTATGCAATCACAATATCTTAGAAAAAAGAAGATTTCTAAGAGAAAAAATTGTAAAAATGGTTTCAAAAAAGAAATTGTGAGGTAAATTTTAGCGATCAAATGGTTATTGATATCAATCAAAAAAAATTAATAGAGTGAATGGTTCAAATCAAATAATCGAACACCCCGACAATGGATGTACAACGTGTGTTCTATATACTCCGTTTTGCGGACCGGACAAAAAATTTGGGACGGAGGGAGTATTTGTTAATTAATCCAACATTAGCTACAAAAATCTTCTTCTTCTTTTTTTTTTTTTGGTAACTATCAGTGGCTTAGAATTTGTCAATTACATAATAAGAATTTTGTGTATTTGTGCAATTTTGGTCATCGTTAACCGCCACCATCACCTGATAAAACATGAGTAAAACCTTAAAGTATAATTATCTGTAAATCCTTCGCCCAAGACTTGTCCAAAGTTGGAGTTGTGATGCACCGTTGGTATAATGTCAATAGGATTTGTGCTGGGTTTCTAGTATGGCAGAGAGAGATGGAAGGGCAGGGGTGCGTTTGTCATTTTGACACAAAAGTTAACGCCGCTTGGGAACAGATTAACAGAAGGGGGAATATTAAAAATGTCAGGAAAAAAAAGGGAGGACAGTGATATTTCAGAAACCTCAAGGGAGCTCTCTATTTATGTTAGAAACCTCAGGAGAGGTGAGTTAAATTTACCCATAATTCTAACCGTACAAAAGAAAGACAATTGTAAATGAGGTGACAACTTATATTCTCCATTTTTTCTTACAAGACAAGAAATGGGTGACCCTATACAAACAAACAAGTTTCCCTCCGCTTTTTACTTTCATCTTCCCATTTTGTTCTCTCATAATCTCAAAACCTCTGTCCTTTCTGGTATGCACGGATTTTCATAAGTTTTTCTTCATTTATTATTATTTATTTTTTTATCTATTTCTTTTCACTCACTATCCATTATTTAAAATAAATAAATAAATAACCACCCTCAAGACCCGCATCAAACAAGCCCAGTAGTTTTGTAGTTGACCAGTTTTCTTCCATCTTGTTTATTTCGTAGAGTCCGTCGAGTTTTTCAAACACATAAAAATTCAAGTTTAATGGATACCAATCAATGGCTAAACGAGACAAATTTATCTTGGAATAAATGGATCCGCTTCAATGTGCACAATACATTTGTTTTATGATAAATTTATTCCAATAAGTTATGAATCGGTATTATTGACTTTCAATTTTATTTCATGGTTTCAGAAATCTACGAGCTCTGAAAATGAATGATTTCAATTACGAGAATGAACGATTTCGATCATTATCGAGAGTCCTGAATAAGCGCAAAAAAAATCCAAAAATAAACGAATGGAAGAAAACTGACTGGACTCGAGTCCCAGTAGTTAACTTTGTGGTTTCACTTTTGACCAGTATATGCATATAAATATGATACAGTTACCAGCTCTTGTCTGGACCGTCTAGCGGGATTCAAGCACTGGAATATGATGGAGACTGGCTCGAGACTGATGAAAGCAAATATTCTAAAGTTTCTGTATTTGACTTCTCCTCATATCATATTATTATGGTTATGCAACCAACGGCATCCTCTTCCAATCTCACCTTCCAGTCTCTCTGCTTTCTCCAAATCAAGCAAACCCTTCTTGTTATTTCTGAAACTTGACCTTTCAAGCTCACTCCCACACCCTTACGGTAAGAATCAAACCCTTTTACGGTCGTTTACTTTAAGATCCTATTGGGGAAAAGTTTCAAATTTTGATTAGTTTTTCTTTGCCTATGTGTACGTGGGAAGTGTATGACTTTTGCATCTTATGGCTAGATTTTGATGTTCCATTGTTTGGATTGCTCTAAGATGATACTGGGGAATACTGGGCATGCTATATTTAGTTGCAAATTTTTGAGTTTGGGAGTTTTCGGATTCGAATCTTTATGTGGAAGTGGGGTGTAGTTTGTGTCGAATTAGTGGAAATAAAAATACCCAGGAGGTATTTTTGACATTTTTATGTGGGATAGATGCAACTGAGCTCATTGCCAATGGAAGAAGGCAACGAACCTACTGCTAAGACCAGACCAACCCAATCTAGGGTTGCCCGACAGAGGCTGCTTCGGTTACTTGTACCTTTCCTGCTGTTATGTGTTGCCATTTCATTCATTAGCCTATATATGATTAGGTACTTCGGAGTTCAACCCACACTGCCCACGGCACTAGCGAGCTTCCAAACGTGTGTAAACGTGGAGGAGCGGAATAAATTAGATTTAGAACACTGGATTAAGCCTCCATCCAATTTGCTTCACAACATGACTGACACAGAGCTGTTATGGAGGGCGTCATTTGTTCCGCAAATAAAGGACTATCCATTTGCAAGGGTTCCAAAGATTGCTTTCATGTTCTTGACCAAGGGGCCATTGCCATTGGCACCTCTTTGGGAGAGGTTTTTTAAAGGGCACGAGGGGCTATATTCCATCTATATCCATGCATTGCCATCATTCCAAGCTGATTTCCCATCCTCATCAGTTTTCTACCGGAGGCAGATACCGAGCCAGGTATGTTTCATGCCAACGTGAAATGAAAATTTGTGCAGTCACTTTATGTTCTCATCCTTGTGTTGGTTGTCCTCCCTTCTTTTGTTCTAAGCATATGGTTACTAATGGTTGCAAAAAGTATATTTTATTTGTATAATGTGGGTAATATGTGTTACATTTCCTCTTCTCCCCAACATGATGACCCCGAAAACCTAAGGGTTCCTCTGCAAGGTTTGTCCACGGAGGATGAGTCAGGGCCTAAGATCAAACATGACATGATAGAAATGAAAGGACTGGATGGTAAGCAGGAGCATAACATTGCCAATCGCCTTACTCGCTCAGAAATTTCTGTCGTAGGATGATTGCTGATTTGTAGCTAGGCTATTAAGGGATGCCCCTGTTGGGGTTCGAACTTCGATTTATGAAAAGTACAGTTCAGTTTAGGATTTAAGCTTTCGAAGTCTATTGAATTTCAATGACACCCCTCGGTCACACAATATTAGAAGCGTATAAAGTTTATTTGCTGATTTTGGTTTTTGTGATTCGCTTAGACGCAGTGTGTTATCGGTGCTAGCTTCTTTTTCTACCAACATGAAGCAATCTAAAACTACTTTGCAGCTTCTTTTTCTATTTGTTCTTCTGTTGCTAACCAGAACTTGCCAGCTTGGTTTTTGGTTGGATCAGACATGTAATGAGGAAAACAGATCTTACATAGAGGAGCATATGATAACTTCCGTGATTATTGCCAGAGTTTACATGGGATTTAGAGTTGATTAAGCGCAAGCAGACCACAATATTCCACACTCAATGCCAAGCCACAAGGCCCACAACCCTTGCATATGCCAGCGGTGGAACGGGGAAAAGAGAAACCTGATGGATAGGTAGATAGCCGATGTTCACTTGATTTTGCTAGGAAGAAATGTCAACGTAGATTGGGAGATAGCATAAAATCATTGTTCTCATGTGTTCTAAATAGTGAATAGCTTAGGTGCAGCACATGGTCCTTTCCTGATGTAGTTCAAAGTATGTCTTTTTCTGGTTGGACATAAGATCTTACCTATGATGCACATATGGTACTTTCCCGCTGTAGATCAAAATACGTCTTTTTCTGGTTGGACATAAGATCTTACCAATGACAACAAGGGAAGACTATACACTACGGGTAGTCGTCTATGTATACTATTATAAACTGTACTTGCAAACAATAAACATTAAATAAAACACCTTATTTTCTTAACAAAATCATTTTCCTTATCGCAATTTCTCTTTCCCATTCATACAACAAATCTCAATTCCTACTTGGTCGTGTTCTTGAGAGCATGTCATCGAAATTCCAAACTACCATTTCATCAAGCAGGGTGGAAAATGTTAAAGCTTGTCCCTTATTGGTTAAATATGACCTCCAAACCTAGTATATGAGCCTGGGTGGCCTCTCCACTCATTGCCAATTGGTTTTGAGTTGGATGCTTTAACATGGTATCAAAGTTAGGTTTTCGGAGACTTTTGGACAAGACTCTATGTCGTTAATGGATGATTCCCCCTTTGTTTGTCGTTAATAGTTGCTTGTTGTCATATGTGTTGAATCGTTTGTTTACCTCACCACGTGCGAGTCAGGGGTCGCATGTGCATGGAAGTGTTGGAGTTTGTCCCACATTGGTTAAATATAACCTCCAAACCTAGTATATGAGCCTGGGTGGCCTCTCCACTCATTACCAATTAGTTTTGAGTTGGATGCTTTAACAGAAAAGAGATGGCGCAGGGCTTTCACCGCCATCTATTGCTCAAGTGCCTTCTCATCCCTCTTGGAAAAAAGATAAAAAGTTTTCCCCTGTTTCATCAAACAAAGTGAAAAAGAGATGGCGCAATGCATTCCAAGCCATCTACCCCTTAAGGGCCTTCTCCTCCCTCTTCGAAAAAAAAAACACAAAAAGTTTTCCCCTGTTTCATCAAACAAAGTGAAAAAGAGATGGCGCAGTGCATTCAAAGCCATCTATACCTTAAGGGCCTACTCCTCCCTCTTCGAAAAACCCAAAGAGATTTCCCCCGTTTCCTCTAACAACGTGAAAAAGAGATGGCGCAGGGCATTCACTATCATTTATTGCTCAAGGGCCTTCTCCTCCCTCGCGGGAAAACCCAAAACAATTTCCCCTGTTCCATCAAACAACATTGTTATCAATATTTTCGAAACCCACCCCTATTTTCCAAAAATTGTTCCATCAGTTCTCACCCAAATTGTGAAGTAGAAAAATCTTGACCAACTCAGGGAATATGGTGGAGTTGAGGGACTGGCTTCTGGTCTGAAAACAGATTTGAACCATGGGATTAATGGAGACGATGAGGATATTTCACGACGAAATGAAGCATTTGGATCAAATACTTGCCAACGGCCACCTGGGAAAAAATTGTTCAATTTTGTGCTTGAGGCTTTAATAGAACCTACCAGTTTGATCGTTCTAGCATGTTCAGCAGTTTAGCTTGGATTGGAAATCAAGCAACATGGCCTGAAAGAAGGATGGTGGTACATATTAATCATTCTCATTTATCATACATGAGCACATTATCCGAACGAAAACTTACCGTACTTGTCTCTCTCATCAAACCCTCGTGCTGTCTTTCTCTTATTTTTTTCAAGGATTATGATTATGTCGTCCGCTTGATGAATGATAACTAATTCATTTGTTATTTTATTGGTACGATGTTCCTTTGTGACTCAATTTTACAATCTAGCTATCTAAATCCAAACATGTACGAAGGAGGAAGCATCTCTGTGGCAGTCTTTGTAGTGATAGCAATCTTGGCAGTAATCAAAGTGAGCAACAACATCTAAACTGATGTGAGAAAGGGAGGGGAGCAAAAAGTTTATAATCTGAGACACCGGCCATTCAAATAGCTATTTACAATAGATTCGTCTAAAAACATAAAAAGTTTATACTCTGACTTTCCATAATGAAGTACATTTCGAATGTCTCACAATAGAATAGACGACCGACAATTTGACAATGAGGGGAGTGCTACCTACAATCAAACACTTTATATTCAAATAACTTATACTAAAATTAGAAAGAAATCAAAATACTATAAGCAAATAAGTGGACCTTCACCTTGGTGCCAGAGAACAACAGATTATGATTATGGCTGAGATCAACTTCAACAGGGTCGGTTTCCGCAGTCTCTACTAGCAAAGAGTGTCCGTCTATAAACAACCCATCAGTTGGAACTTGGTAACCACTCTTCAAGCACACAACATCTCCCACAATGATTTCGGAACAAAAAACTTTTGCTACAAGAAGCAAAGCTTCGTAGACTTGACAATTCGCTTATAGAATGCCGACTACTAAGTGAAGACCTTCCACTTAATAAGGGAAGGGGGGAGGGAAGCGTCTCCCCTCCCTTTCTCACAACATTAGCTTAGATGTTGTTGCTCACTTTGGATAACTTGACGAACTATATGTTTTGCCTGAATTTGATTACTATCGAGATTGCTGTCACTACAAAGACTGCCACAAAGATGCTTCCTCTGGCGTACATGTTTGGATTTAGATAGCTAGATTGTAAAACTGAGTCACAAAGGAACATCGTACCAATAAAGTAACAAATGAGTTAGTTATCATTCATCAGGTGGACGACATAAATCATAATCTTGAAAAAATAAGAGAAAGATAGCACGAGGGACTGATGAGAGAGACAGTTTTCGTTCAAGTAATGTGCTCATCTATGATAAATGAGAATGATTAATATGTACCATCCTTCTTTCAGGCCATGTTGCTTAATTTCCAATACAAGTGAAACTGCTGCACATGCTAGAACGATCAAACTGGTAGGCTCTCTTAAAGCCTCCAGCACAAAATCAAACATTTTTTTCCTAGGCGGCCTTTGGCAAGTATTTGATCCAAATGCTTCCTTTCGTTGTGAAATATCCTCATCGTCTCCATTAATCCCATGGTCCAAATCTGTTTTGAGACCAAAAGCCAGTCCCTCAACTCCACCATATTCCTTGAGTTGGTCAAGATTTTTCTGCTTCACAATTTGGGTGAGAAGTGATGGAACAATTTCTGGAAAATAGGGGTCGGTTTCGAAAATATTGATAACAACGTTGTCTAATGGAACAGGGAAAATCATTTTGGGTTTTTCCAAGAGGGATGAGAAGGCCCTTGAGCAATAAATGGCAGTGAATGCCCTATGCCATCTCTTTTCACGTTGTTAGAGGAAACGGGGGAAATCTCTTTGGGTTTTTCCAAGAGGGAGGAAAAGGCCCTTGAGCAATAGATGGCTGTGAATGCACTGCGCCATGTCTTTTTCATTTTGTTTGATGAAACAAGGGAAAGCTTTTTGTGTTTTCCAAGAGAGAAGAAAAGGCACTTGAGCAATAGATGGCAGTGAAAGCCCTACGCCATCTCTTTTCCACCCTACTTGATGAAATGGTAGCTTGGAATTTCGATGACATGTTCTCAAGAAAACGACCAAGTAGGAATTGAGATTTGTTGTATGAATGGGAAAGAGAAAATTTGAAAAGGAAAATGATTTTGGGAAAAAGCAAGCTCTCTTAGTTCATTGTCTTAGACGATGTTCGAACATGTATTCAAATAGGTAAATCACTAGGGTGTAAGCATTTTCTAGTTACATAGTGGTGAATCCTCAGGGATGAAGCTTACAAAACAATATTGCCCAATCTTAACTACAATACCAAATCCCTTGCATAGGCCAGTCAAGGGACCACAGGCACAGAAAATAGGAGTATGTGTAAAATAGCATGAGTAATATCTTGTTACATATACGAACAAGAGTTCCTTCTATGTACTATGTTAAGGAAAGATAGTCCCACATTGTTTGGGAATAAAATGGTTGATCACTTAATAACATTTGGGTCCTTTTCAGTCATTCCCAATTGGCTTTGAGTTGGATATAAAGTTTCCATGGTATCAAAGCAAAGCCATTCTGCCCCATATTTTGGAAATTTACAATTCACACCCCACGATGACAAACCAGCAAAAAGGTTGTACGATGATAGACCCAAAAAAAGGCTACATGTGACAGTTCTCAATCAGGGGCGGACTGACATTAAGGCAAGGGGGGTCCACTGACCCCACTCAGTGCAAAATTTCTGTAAGGAGTAATATAGTTTTTAGGGTATTTCTGTAAATTTGCCCCATAGAATATTTCCCTCAAACATTTTGCCCCTATACTGCAACCAAACTACTATGTTGCCCTTTCCACTTTCCAGTCACTTTTTCCTCCTCCTCCCCCTTCCCTCTCCCTCTCTCTCTCTCTCCCTCTCTCTCTCTCTCTCTCACCGAAAAAAAATTGAAGAATGGAGGAACTCACCTTGTGAAGAAAAAATCTAGAAACCCTCGAATCTCAATCACCACAGCCGATGAGCTCAGCTAGAATTGGACCAGGAACGGACCCGTTTTACAGGCGAGTAGTTTAGATCGCATTTTTCTTTTTTTACAAAGTGGATTTCAACCACAAATACTCTATTTCTCTAAATACTTTTTCTCTTTACATGGATAATGAATATGGGAATGAAAATCAGAGTTTGTGGCTGTTTTTTAGAACTCATTGTTTCTGGAACATGGACGAGGGCCACGAGGCCTATGGGAAAGGAAATCAACATTTTTTAAATAGATATCTGATTTTGGTTATTGTTCTATTGTTTTTGTTATCGTGAGTCATTTTGTACAAGTGCAAAATTATATATTGTAGATGCTCGACGGCTTGACCCCAGTGCAATAAAATCATGGGTCCACCACTGGACTTTTCAAATGTAGCTACACGGAGAGGGATGTTAAGGAAATATAGTCTCACATTACTTGGGAGTGGAATGGGTGATCACTTAATAACATTTGGGATCTCTCTAGTCATTGCCAATTGGCTTTGAGTTGCATGTAGCGTTTCCACATGCAAGAACCTAACGGATGGGGTTTTGAATGTGTGCATGTGTAAATGGCTGCGAAGCAGAAAATATCATTATAAACAAGAAGATAACATAAGCACCTGGCTCAAGTGGTGTAACAGTTGCTATCCCGCCTGATATGGCATTATGTGGGAATATTGTTGTGGTCCGATAACTACTATGGATATTTTTTGCAGGAACCGTAAGGGAAGAAAAGCGTGAAATCGAATAATTTACATAGAAACATCTATGAAGAGCAGTGTGTCACGATACACACACTCACATAGTTGGGTCTGCAATGTGCACTTTTGCACCTGTGTGCATCTGTGCCGCGGCATCTTGTGTGTTTTCACCTTGTGTGAAGGAAGTATTTAAAGATTGGCTTCTAAGAGAGAATCATGTAGGGTAAAGGGGCTGAAAATGCAGGAAATGCCAAGTAATATGTCGACAGAGTATTGGTTCTCTCTTTGACGTGTTGGTCCATGTTGGGGAGGATATGAACTTTTATTTGTATTGTTGGAAGAGTACATGGGCTGTCTTCACCGATTTGAGTTCTTCGAGTACTTAATAGTGGCCAGGCCTGACTGGTCATTGAAGCTAGATGGAAATATGGTTGAGAAAGTAGCGTTGGTACTTAAGTCGGGAGCTTTTGGGTTAATATGGAAGTGATGGAGGAGGTAGTACATTGGAAAAGTAGTTTCGTCTGATGAACATTGGTATCACTTTAACAGTGATGGGAGGCAGCCCTTGTGGCCGATCTGGACCTCTGGTCGCTTGCCCGGTATGGAGAAGTTCATTGAAGTTGTTATCTGGCGCTCTTTCTTTGTATTATTTGTAAAAATGTTGTGCGTGGGTACGAATAAGAATGCTCAATAATCAGAGATAGCGTGTGTCGAAGTCCTACTTTTGAGGCATTGAAAGGGTATGTCAAGGATAAACTGGAAATACCTGTGTAGGATCTTTTTTCAGATGCTGAAGGGGGTGAGGTGTCTTTTCTTTTGTGGCTATGCTGGTACTGGCATGCAGTTTCCAGCTTCCCTAGTGTGGAGTGCCTATGTACATGTAGATTTGGCATTTTATCTTTTCAGACCAATTTAACCGGAAATACTGCATCAATGTGCACATCATAGCAATTAATTTAGGAATATGCCTTATGCACTGTAGGAGTCCATTCTGAGCGTTAAAGAGAGAGAGCATAGCATCTTTGTTTTTTCACCATTAAGTGGAATGACAGTTCTGAGAGTCCTCATCATTTTCAGTTTCCATTAAGATACAGCTGTGGGATTTTCTGAACTTCTCGGAAACGATAGATACTTTTCAGTTAGAAGTGACTGACCACGGTGGCGGCTCAGAAATTGTATGGCCACAAAAATAATTATCTGAGCTCTGATACTCATGGATCGTCCCTGTGCATGTGGGTTCAGGGGGTTTCTTGCTTGAAGTGACCCAGTAATACGATGGCAAATACTCAGAAATGAAATACCACTTTATTCTAATAACGCAACTCCAGAGCATCTGTTGCGTGATCATGCTTTATTATCATGTACTTTATTGTACGGCACGCGTGATAACAGACATATTACTGTCTTTATTTCGTAGCTTCCTAGAAGTTGATACAATTGTGCGCTTTTGGCTGTGCTCAAAGCATAGGATGGGTAAGGCTTTTTTCAGATTGATGTACTTGTGTATCTTTTCTAAGCCTAAACTTTAGCCACTTCTTCACCAGGATTCAAAGTCAATCTTGTATTCTCATCTTTTGTTTTGGCAGTTAAAATCTACCATCATTTGAGGTCTGCAGTCAAAAGGAAATTGTAGTTCCGAAAGGAAGCATCAACAAATGAAACTGGGCAATTCCATTTCAATCACTGTTGGAGTGGAATCCTGTTTGTTATCTTGTTTTGACCATAGGAATACCATATGTTATGTTTTGAGTTATCTGTTCTTCATTTGAAATGCCCATTATACACCTGGACCATTTAATATCTTTCAATGGTTTCAAATGTTATGCAATGAATGCTTTGTCCAAAATTTAAGGTTGCATTGCATCCATAAGTAGTTACTTGCTTTCATTTGATTCGTTTTTGTATTCCTATTTTTACTTGATTCGTTGAGCGTTATTTAAAACTAGTTCATGCAAAGTTTGTGTATGGTTGACAAATCCTGTTCTTTGTGGACAGCTGACAGAATGGGGGACGATGAGTATGTGTGATGCAGAGAGAAGACTTCTGGCTAACGCATTGCTCGATATCTCCAACGAGCGGTTTGTGCTCGTCTCTGAATCATGCATCCCCATCTACAACTTCAATATCGTCTACCCCTACCTAACGAAATCCAACCACAGCTTCATGGGCGTATTCGACGACCCGGGCCCGTTCGGGAGGGGTCGCTATAGCTATAACATGGCACCGGAGGTCAACATCGCAGAGTGGCGTAAAGGTTCCCAATGGTTCGAAATCAACCGAAAAGTCGCAATCTACATCACGGAAGACACCAAATTTTATCCGAAGTTTTTGGAGTTCTGTAGACCCGCCTGTTACGTGGACGAGCATTACTTTCCGACCATGTTGACGATTCAAGCGGGGGATCTCTTGGCCAACAGGAGCATCACCTGGGTGGATTGGTCGAGGGGTGGGCCCCACCCGGGCACGTTTGGAAAGGCGGATATCACAGAGGAGTTCTTGAAGAGACTACTTGAAGGTGAGACCTGCCTTTATAACAACCAGACATCTTCGGTGTGCTTTCTTTTTGCAAGGAAATTCGCTCCGAGTGCGTTGGAGCCTCTGCTCCTCGTTGCACCCAAGTATTTTGGTTATTGACATTCGACAGGGAATGGATTCTGTCAGTGGTGCTAGGAATTTGTGGTTGGACTATGCATTTGTGGAAAGAAAGGAATTTTGAGAAAGATCGAAGTCTTCCGGAGAACTTGGTGCATGTCTGCGCACGTGAAAGGATTCTTTCGTCGTGATTTTCTCTGTTTGTATGATTTATCTGTTGTATACTACCAGCAGTCGAGGTGGTATCATTTGCGGTGAGAGAAATTTTCAGATGTAGAGAAATCTAGCAGTTGATTCTTGTATGGTATTAGTTGTATTCTTTTACTGTTGGTTTCTGGGAATTATTACTACTTTCATTCTCATGTCAGCTTCTTTTTCTACCGAGCCTTCTTGGCTTCTTGCAGTTACAGAAATTGTTCAAGTTTATGCAACACTTCGGGCTCGGTTGGAAGGAGCATTTTGAAGGGGTATTCTCCTATACCGCCTATAAGCATGTGGGGCCAGCCTTTTGCCCTGGTTTGTCAATGCTTTTTGGAAGGGTTTTCCGTTATCCCCTCTTGTGTAAGATCTGCCAATACCCTCTGCAAGGGTATTATTTATCGGTGAGTTTTGGAGTGTTATTAGTGGAGTAATATCCACATATAAGACCAAAATAATACCCTCTCCTTCTCTATTTCAACTACAAAATAACTTTATCCCTCATCCAAATCAAATATTATTTTATTCCACCATTTTTAATACATCATCCAAACTAATTACTATTTAATCCTCCCCTTTATAAATATCACATTAATGTGGGTCATCCCCTATTAACCAATACCTCATACTATTTTATCCCCCTTCATAAATAATACCCCAAATTCTTATCCCACATCCAAACGACCCCTTCAATTGGTGTGTCATGGTCACTTTCAGGCTTCTTTTTTTTTACGAACAAGATCAACCCGGATATATTAATACGAAACAAAATGCAACAAAGACAATACAACTAAAAAGAGGCTTTGCTCCCATTGCTTTCCAAGGTAAATCCTACAAATTCAAGATCCAAATAGAGTTTTAATCTCTGCCTTTCATCTCCTTATCATCTCTCCATCTCTCTCCCTTTTATATATCTTTGAACCTGTGTCCAGCTTTGTTAGAAAACTCACTTTTTTTACGCTAACGCAGGCAGCCGTATTATATGACTAAGGTCTTGATGACAAGGGTATAAAAAAAGAGAGAGAGAGAGTTTGGATTCTCTCATGCGACCAAAAAATGAGATTCACCATAGTCGGACGTGATAATACAAGACGTCTCACCCCTTTGCAGGCCTTAGACTTGGAGTGTTCGTTCCCCACACGAAAATCCATTTGATATCCCATCAACTTATTTCTTTGCATGTGTAATAAACTTATTTATGCTGTGTTTGGTTTGTGTTTTAAAAAGTTTTTTGAAAAATAGTAAGGGTAATAAGTGGAGAGAAATAGAGAGAGAAATGTTGGAAGTAGGAGAAATCTATGAGAAATTTTTTGAAAAATTCAATTCAACTAGCAAAGAGAACAAGGCATTAGTTTTTTATGAATAAACGGGTTGGAATTGGATTATTATTTATCAAGTTCGGCCGTAACTAGAGTAATTTAGTATTACATGAGATCAAGGATATGACATGAGAAAGATATTACTACTAATTGATTGGGTTATTTCCAGCTCTCCAATTCCTCGTGGACGACACAAAACGCGTACACAAACAAATGCGAAGCTTCTGGAAACGGAAACGGAAACGGAGACGGGCAGCCCGGGCAGGGACTGCTTAAATAAATAAAAAGACAAAAGACAAAAGAAATGCCAGCCACGTGCCGTTCCGTGCCGCATCAATTCCATTCCCCGTGATTTTGACGCTGGTTCTTCTACCACTACACAGTACACGGCTGTCACTACCCCCATTCTTTTTTCCCCTGGAGAAAATTTTTGAGTGCCGAGCGGGGCACCCGGCAGCCGATTCCAATCGTCCAAACGCATTTTTGATGATCCAAATTTATTTCTTTTTTTTATCCTCATCCCATCACTCTCTCGCCTCTTTTTCTATTCTTTATTCTTTAGACTATAATAAAAAATAAAAAAGAAGAATGAGCCATTACAATTCAAAATTTTTTAGAAACATAAAACGGTCACAACACTTGCTTTAACTCTGGATCAGCTCCAACTACTAAGAGCCTAGGATCGCCGACGGAGTACCACACGTGAGGTACCCACCCGGCACCTAAACACTTCTCATTTGAGAGAAGGAAAAAAAAAAAAAAGGGTAAATTTCACTGATCTCCCCTGAAGTTTCTGACAAATGCAGGGACCTTCCCTGAGGCTTCTGAAATTACGCTGCCATCCATATCCCTTTCTTTTGCTAACAATATACGTATGGACTCCGTGCTGGTCAGAATGTAGCCGCGTGTGGGGATCCTATGAGCATTTTCAATCTCAAACCACCTAAAAGGTTATATTTTATGATCAACTTTTTAGGTGGTCCTATTTGTTTCATCTTCATCCACAAATCTCTTTTTTGGTAGTCATTTTTAAAAAATCTCTTCTTCTCGTTTTATTTTAATATAAAGTTAACTTGTTTTGTTTGAAAATATTATGAGATGTAATATTTAAAGGTCTTTATAAAATCTTTCTAATACTGTCAATTTTATGAGAATTATCACATGTATATAGTGATAATTGGGTTTCGGTTTATTAATCTCTATAATGGAGATGTAGAACTTTGTCGGATATGCTCTCTCCGAACTCTTGAGAGTTGAGATTAAGCCTTTTCTACAATATCTGGCACGACCTCAAAAATCCAAACTTAAAAGTAATTTTATTACACTACTATTTAGTAAAAGAGTCAATTAAAAGACTACTCTTATCACTTGTTTAACTTTAAGGCTGAGTTTATCCAAAAAAGCCAAGTTTTTTTTTTGTTTTTATTCAATTTTTTCACATTCATTAATTTTGCATCAAATATTTTTCGATTATTGATTCGTATCAACTAAAGGAATTGAAAAAGCAAAAAATTGCGAATGAAAGTTTTTTTTTTTTTGAAAAAATCCAAAAGAAGGCAAAAGGACGACTTGTCCTTTTCTTGGTTTTTTTTTTATAAAAGAAATTGGGGATCAGTCATAAGTTTTACCTTTTGAATTTCTCTCATCAAGACAAATTAATAATTGTCTTTTTCTTGATTTTTTTTATTAAAAAAATTGGGGTTCGGACATAATTTTTACCTTTTGAATTTTTCTCATCAAAACGAATTAATAATTCACAAAAATTTGATGCAAAATGAATAAACGCGAAAAAATTGAATAAGGTTTAAAAAAGGAAGTTGGCCTATTTAGGAAAACTCAGCCTAAATCCGAATAGTTTTAGTGATATTTTACACAAAAGAATCCATGCCTTTGAAAACTAATCATCCATAGAATTTTTCATAATTTAGCAATTTCAAGCAGATTGGGAAAGGTTAAAACAACTCTCTCTCTTGGGAAACGTACTCACACACTCTCACTCTCTCTCTCTCTCTCTCTCTCTCTCTCAGTGATAAGGCTAACTGGAAATGTTGCGGCGCGTGCCAGCATTTTTCCAGCGAGCTAAATTTATTAAATGGGTTAAATTTAACTTTTAACGAATTTTTAAAAAAATCATTCTCTTCACATATACTTATCAACAAAAATACTCCATCCGTCCCAATTTAATAGTTCTTCGTTCTATTTTAATAGGATAAAAAAATTAGTTATATTTTTAAATCGGTAATAAAATTTATGCTCAATATGAATTTTATTTGATAGATCTCGATTAGTTCTATAATACAATATTTTTCAAAATCTCATAGAATATTATAAACTACAAGATGTAATCAATTGAAAAGTAATACGAATTCCAAAAAAACTATTATAAATTGGGATGGATAAAGTATCATTTAGCAGAAATAATTTAACGGTTGTCATTAACCTTAGGGAAAAAATACAGTGAAAACCAACCATAAATAGTGTTTGATTAGGGCCGCACTCCACAATACTAACAGAACAGGCATCTTAAGGCAATTGCAACGACATAAATCGCATGAAATTCCAACCCCAGTTGCGGTGGCTGTGGCACTAATCATCCTCTATCAATTCAATTGGGTCCATTTACCTCCAATTGCGGTGGCACTAATCATCCTTCATCAATGATTTAACTTCATGCAAGAAGAAAAGTTTTAATTTATTTTTTCTAGTAAAAAATAAGGCAGAAATAGAGTTCGAACCATCACCAGGTGAAACTCAATTTGTCCGATCAATCATAGTGTGATGCAATTTTAGATTTCAAAAGAAAACGATTGGCAAACCGATTCTACGGCAATCTCCATGCCGTCACCTATATATATAGAATCCTACTGCTTCTTCACTTTTTCGTATAGGGATGACGAACAAGTTGAACGAATCGAGCATATGATTTTTCAAGTCCGAATTAAAAATTTAACAAGTCTAGGAATTGTATTCAAGTTTATGTTTTCTACAAGTCGACCAGGCCAATCTCTTTAAAAACTTTAGTTAGTTCGATCATGAACTAATCTCGAGCAAATTTGAAATTTTTTTATTCATTAGTGGTATCTTTTTTAAAAAAAAAATATTATCAATTGATAGAAAATATCATTTTACATCAGACATAAAATACAAAATATAAGTCCGGAATACTATATCAATTGTGAGAGTCCACGAGACAATCAAACCTAACAACTCAATCAATTATTTTAGGGTAGAAACAAAGAAAAAAAGAAAGTTCTCTAAGAAAGAACACTCACACGTAAGTGAGAGACTCAAACTCCTGACCTCCTAGTGAGATGCAAGAGTTCTGGCCAACTGAGTTAGCCTAAGTTGATT